>CM046062.1:35412907-35463544 GCA_025215515.1 Schistosoma japonicum | reverse complement strand
GAGTTACTAACATAATGAATAGTTGTAAATAGTGATTAACAATTTATGCACAGATTTAGTTAACTAAAATATTACAAGATAAAACGGAAATTGTTTTTGGCTATAACCTTATCATCATTTAAAATATCACCAATTAGATAATTTTTCAGCACTTGGAAGACGCTGTGAAAGTAATCGTATTTTTTGATATATTAAACTTTAACTTACAACTACTTAAAGATATGTGAATGAATACATTTAATCACTGTCCAGTACTATAAAATTACCGTACATACATTGATACTACATAGATTTTATTGAACATCGAAAACGCAACCATCCTCAGTGAATTTCATTGCATTTTAATTAACAAACTCATCTGGTAAATGACAGTAATTTTCAGTCTCATTAATCAGAATTTCAATGAAAATCAACTATGAATTACTCGAAAAAGCATCGTGTGAACAGTGAAAATATTTATTAAGTTTCATTAAAATAGCGTTGAATACCAATTGATGGAGAGTATCAAGCTGAAAAATAATAAAAAACAAAAATATAAATAAGGATTTCAATGCAAACAGAGAGAATTTAGTAAAAATATATACACTTCGATCATAAAGCAAGCAGTTAAGACTCAGTATGTTATTCCTCCTAATATAGGGTAAATGGTGGGAAAAGGAAGTTCAGTAAAGTTTAGATCCACAGATCAAGGATAAATGTTGCTCATATACATTCTTACTAGGGATTATAAGTAAAATGTCACAATGAATGACAGCATATCCAAAGTTATCATAATACAACCAAATGCTACAATGAAAGGATTATCATATTGAGCTAAAGAATTTAACTTCATTTTGATGCCTTTCTAATGAGTGAAGATAAATGTAAAGTTTTACATTTATTCAACACAATGTTTCATATACTTTTGTTTTTAACACAATATGTTTAAATAATAATATTTAATCACGTAAAGTACATTTAACAATATCAGCTTTTCCTAATTATATGCATAATTGTGTACTTTGTTGGGTTACCTTATTACATACAAATATACAGGTTCATAAGTAAAATGAATAAAATCACTTCTCAAATGGAACAGCTACTGATCATCGATTTTGTAATTTTACTAATACAAGTTGAAGCCATGTTAAGTGATCATACATTCAAAAGGTTAGATGGTTATATAAATGAATGTTCTCTTGATGAGGCCATGTTTTAACTAATCTTTATTTTAGTATTGCTAGTCAGTTAAATGTGTTAGAGTCTCTAACGGAAGTGATAATTCGTGTTGAATTTAAACCAACATCATCCAACTTTCCAGTCTAAGATATTATCATTGAGCTGACCAGGCAGTAGTTAACTTGAGATATGATTGTAATAATTTCACTGATAGATCACTATATAGGGATTCGTGAATATAGTATTTTGACTATTCATACAACAGATATAATTATAATTTGGAAATGGTTAACTTTTTATGTTTGTTAGTAAGATTCCAATTGAATCAATGCTCCTTGTATTTCGCATTTAAGTAGATTGCATATAAAGATAAATGTAACGGTTATATATTATCTGTTATGCTAACTATCTGCAAAGTACTATGATAGGAATTCAGTTTGATAATGAAGACATACATGATCAACTGAAGGTTATATCTTATCAAAATAGTAAGTTCAATTAATTGTAATATAAAACCTCATCAAGATAAACTAAAAGTCTAAATCAGACTAATCTGCATTCATTTATCAGAAAGTTAATTTTGTATTATGGTATGATTTAAAGATTGTTTCATTTAAAATCGTGCACGCAGGTCAGCTCACGGATTCATTGGAAGTAAAGACCAGTGTCAGATAAGAGTATTTACTCTCGCTCTTCTTCTTACTGCTGGTGGTTGACTGAATCATGAAAGCTGCAACATCACAAATTAAGCTCGAAATATCATAAACAACATGGATTACACTAGATGAATTAGATTGTGCAGATGAACTAGCTCATCTATCTCACACAAAACAACAAAAGCAAGTAAAGACGAACAGTGTAGCAGCAGCCACTGCATTTTGCAGTAGGCCTCAACATACACAAAGGAAAAAACTAGATTCTTTGATACAAAACAACGAACAATTACATAAATACACTTAACACAGAAATTCTGGTAGATGTAGAAATCTTTACATACTGTGTCACAGGACAAGCATTAACTTGAAATCTCCGGTTCCAAAGCAGAAGAGGATGACCCAAAAACATACGGTTGCAGAAGGCTGGTCGGCGGTCTATGCTCCACATTGGGTAACAGGCGTTGATTGATTGATTTTATTTGAAATGTCGCATTACGGACTGACATTAGTTAGAAAGCTGTTAAAAACGAATAAGTACTAGGAAAATGTATTTTCTTGTATCGGACCCCTTAACATTTGCATCTACGATTTTATCAACACTTGAACAATTAATTGTTAGACACTGTCACTAATCATAAATCTTTAAACAATAACAAAAGCCATAATTTAACGCTTTACTTTCTAACTTTGATTGATATACGTTACTGAGAAGTCATCTATGTGTAAATCATTGTAAAATCGTACGTCTTAAAAATTAAAAAAATCAGTTGAGTGCTATCAGGTTTGTAATGGTCGTGTAGTTGTTTCAGTTTAAAATACCATTATTGCTGATCCCATCTCATAGCCCAATTTTGTAGATGATTAAGTCAACAGTTGATAAAATATGTCATCATTATCAAACATCAGGCTTACCTAAACAGTTATTTGCACTGCTAAATAAATTGATAAATCAGTAAACAATCATGAAGTCAAAGCTCTCAGAATACCTTCTAATCTCATCATATGAGATGCATAATAATATGCCGTGCATTTAAAAACACATTGATTATCTTCGAGAACTGTTTTACTGTAAAGTATTTCATAGTTTTTGGTTATGGACATTTTATTCCTATTATTTTTCAGTTCCCCTTTTCACTATTTTCTCGTTTAACATATAAACTGTTAGAGTAGCATTTAAAATATATGTACCATGGTTGTCGATTTTGCATACATTGCTCCAGTTCACAGCTACTATTACTCTTACTTTTGCACTAATGTTAGTTTCTAATTGATTGACTGAGTGGACAGGTTTCACATATATATATAAAGGAATGCTTGAAATATAATTCGATTCTGTCTGGTTAGTTCGTCAATCATGTATCCTCTTATTCCTGGCTTGAGATTAATTAGGTATCGGGCTGACGTGCAGTGACCAACTAGAAACTCTCATTGGTGCTCGCTATTGTAACTTCGTGCGCACAAGGTCGCATCCATCGCTTGGTCATATGCGTCAATCATAACTGCTTTTCCTGATGTCATGACACATAACTAGCCGTTATAAACAGCTGAACAACAATTTAGAATGACATAAAAATAGTGTAGTTTTATTTTTTATATCCGTCTACCTCTTAAGTTTGACTAATGCAAATAGATTAAAAGATAGAGAAAATTGCATGTAAGCATTTTTAATGTATTCCTATTGATATGCAAACTGACTGGTCTTGTCAAAGAGCTAAAACTATCGACATCGTTAGGTTGATAACCAACTCATTTATTCTAACCTATCTATGCTTACTCTTGAATTATAATGTAACTTTGGTAGACCAGGTTGACTTGTCTGATTTACTAAATGTGTCAAGATTTCGTAAATTATCTAATGAGATTTGACATAGTTTCACTAGTAAGTATTTAGCTAGTAAATCGCCATTTACATGAGGGCTATTTTAAATTGTAAGTGACATCATAATAATTCTCATTCAAATTATGAAAAGTGATTGTTGGACTTGTAAAACGTCCTCTTCTTGTCACAGAGGAACAAATAAAAGTCAAAGTGAAGTCTTCAGGCTACGATTTCAGTCGATTAACTGTGTGTGGAAACTAATCTTATTCCATGATAAAAATTCCTATGAATTGGTAATGTGGACTATTTTTACTATAGGGCTAAAGGAATTTTATTCTTTACCGTCTCGATCAATTTTTGTTATATTTCCAGATAATTTTAGATTGTGAACGTTCTCAATGAAATCGGTTGAATTTATATGTGCTCACCTCTAATGGGTCCTAAACTATAATCGAACAGTTGCTCAGTGATTCCTAATTTTAAGCGATATTCAACAGAGATCTATCTGTGGTGAATGCATAAAACAAACAAAAAGTCATTTCTCGACATTGGCATATTTTGATTAGAATGTTACTATTTGAAGATTGTGGTTTCACAATAAATTGCCACATTACCAATTCATAGAACCTTTTTTCATGGAATTGAATTAGTTACCGCTCACAGTTAATCGACTGAAATCGTAGCCTGAAGACTTTACTTCAGTTTTCGTTTGTTCATCTGTGAAAATAAAAAGACGTTTCACAGGTTTAACAATCACTAGTCATTATTTGAATTGGGATTATTATGTTATCACTTACAATACAAATGCTCTTGATGATTGCTAATCACTGAAATGACACCTCTGCTATGCAACTACCAGTCCCCAGGCCGGAATAGAGGGAATACAACGATTGATGAGCCGAACAGACAGAATCGGTGTTGTATTTGAATCATGCCTTTATATATACACAAAATTAGACCGCATTGTCAACCAATTAGAAAACTGACATTAATACAAAATGAGAGAAATAGTGAATGTGAACCGGAGTAACGTATATGCAATCAATTAACAATAGTTCGTTAATGAGAAATGATATGACAACAGTTAATATCTTAAACAGGAATATATGATAAGGGCAACGTAACAATAATAAGAATAAAATGCTTTTTTATTTTGTATGCAACCAAAAATAATGAATCGTTTACAGGAGAAACAGTTCTAGAAGATAATCAATCTTTTTTAAGTGCCCGACATAACAGTCACTACTTGAAGATTGTGTCTCCACAATAAATTGCCACATTACCAATTCATAGGAATTTTTATCATGGAACAAGATTAGTTTCCACACACAGTTAATCGACTGAAATCGTAGCCTGAAGACTTCACTTTGACTTTTATTTGTTCCTCTGTGACAAGAAGAGGACGTTTTACAAGTCCAACAATCACTTTTCATAATTTGAATGAGAATTATTATGATGTCACTTACAATTTAAAATAGCCCTCATGTAAATGGCGATTTACTAGCTAAATACTTACTAGTGAAACTATGTCAAATCTCATTAGATAATTTACGAAATCTTGACACATTTAGTAAATCAGACAAGTCAACCTGGTCTACCAAAGTTACATTATAATTCAAGAGTAAGCATAGATAGGTTAGAATAAATGAGTTGGTTATCAACCTAACGATGTCGATAGTTTTAGCTCTTTGACAAGACCAGTCAGTTTGCATATCAATAGGAATACATTAAAAATGCTTACATGCAATTTTCTCTATCTTTTAATCTATTTGCATTAGTCAAACTTAAGAGGTAGACGGATATAAAAAATAAAACCACACTATTTTTATGTCATTCTAAATTGTTGTTCAGCTGTTTATAACAGCTAGTTATGTGTCATGACATCAGGAAAAGCAGTTATGATTGACGCATATGACCAAGCGATGGATGCGACCTTGTGCGCACGAAGTTACAATAGCGAGCACCAATGAGAGTTTCTAGTTGGTCACTGCACGTCAGCCCGATACCTAATTAATCTCAAGCCAGGAATAAGAGGATACATGATTGACGAACTAACCAGACAGAATCGAATTATATTTCAAGCATTCCTTTATATATATATGTGAAACCTGTCCACTCAGTCAATCAATTAGAAACTAACATTAGTGCAAAAGTAAGAGTAATAGTAGCTGTGAACTGGAGCAATGTATGCAAAATCGACAACCATGGTACATATATTTTAAATGCTACTCTAACAGTTTATATGTTAAACGAGAAAATAGTGAAAAGGGGAACTGAAAAATAATAGGAATAAAATGTCCATAACCAAAAACTATGAAATACTTTACAGTAAAACAGTTCTCGAAGATAATCAATGTGTTTTTAAATGCACGGCATATTATTATGCATCTCATATGATGAGATTAGAAGGTATTCTGAGAGCTTTGACTTCATGATTGTTTACTGATTTATCAATTTATTTAGCAGTGCAAATAACTGTTTAGGTAAGCCTGATGTTTGATAATGATGACATATTTTATCAACTGTTGACTTAATCATCTACAAAATTGGGCTATGAGATGGGATCAGCAATAATGGTATTTTAAACTGAAACAACTACACGACCATTACAAACCTGATAGCACTCAACTGATTTTTTTAATTTTTAAGACGTACGATTTTACAATGATTTACACATAGATGACTTCTCAGTAACGTATATCAATCAAAGTTAGAAAGTAAAGCGTTAAATTATGGCTTTTGTTATTGTTTAAAGATTTATGATTAGTGACAGTGTCTAACAATTAATTGTTCAAGTGTTGATAAAATCGTAGATGCAAATGTTAAGGGGTCCGATACAAGAAAATACATTTTCCTAGTACTTATTCGTTTTTAACAGCTTTCTAACTAATGTCAGTCCGTAATGCGACATTTCAAATAAAATCAATCAATCAACGCCTGTTACCCAATGTGGAGCATAGACCGCCGACCAGCCTTCTGCAACCGTATGTTTTTGGGTCATCCTCTTCTGCTTTGGAACCGGAGATTTCAAGTTAATGCTTGTCCTGTGACACAGTATGTAAAGATTTCTACATCTACCAGAATTTCTGTGTTAAGTGTATTTATGTAATTGTTCGTTGTTTTGTATCAAAGAATCTAGTTTTTTCCTTTGTGTATGTTGAGGCCTACTGCAAAATGCAGTGGCTGCTGCTACACTGTTCGTCTTTACTTGCTTTTGTTGTTTTGTGTGAGATAGATGAGCTAGTTCATCTGCACAATCTAATTCATCTAGTGTAATCCATGTTGTTTATGATATTTCGAGCTTAATTTGTGATGTTGCAGCTTTCATGATTCAGTCAACCACCAGCAGTAAGAAGAAGAGCGAGAGTAAATACTCTTATCTGACACTGGTCTTTACTTCCAATGAATCCGTGAGCTGACCTGCGTGCACGATTTTAAATGAAACAATCTTTAAATCATACCATAATACAAAATTAACTTTCTGATAAATGAATGCAGATTAGTCTGATTTAGACTTTTAGTTTATCTTGATGAGGTTTTATATTACAATTAATTGAACTTACTATTTTGATAAGATATAACCTTCAGTTGATCATGTATGTCTTCATTATCAAACTGAATTCCTATCATAGTACTTTGCAGATAGTTAGCATAACAGATAATATATAACCGTTACATTTATCTTTATATGCAATCTACTTAAATGCGAAATACAAGGAGCATTGATTCAATTGGAATCTTACTAACAAACATAAAAAGTTAACCATTTCCAAATTATAATTATATCTGTTGTATGAATAGTCAAAATACTATATTCACGAATCCCTATATAGTGATCTATCAGTGAAATTATTACAATCATATCTCAAGTTAACTACTGCCTGGTCAGCTCAATGATAATATCTTAGACTGGAAAGTTGGATGATGTTGGTTTAAATTCAACACGAATTATCACTTCCGTTAGAGACTCTAACACATTTAACTGACTAGCAATACTAAAATAAAGATTAGTTAAAACATGGCCTCATCAAGAGAACATTCATTTATATAACCATCTAACCTTTTGAATGTATGATCACTTAACATGGCTTCAACTTGTATTAGTAAAATTACAAAATCGATGATCAGTAGCTGTTCCATTTGAGAAGTGATTTTATTCATTTTACTTATGAACTGTATATTTGTATGTAATAGGTAACCCAACAAAGTACACAATTATGCATATAATTAGGAAAAGCTGATATTGTTAAATGTACTTTTACGTGATTAAATATTATTATTTAAACATATTGTGTTAAAAACAAAAGTATATGAAACATTGTGTTGAATAAATGTAAAACTTTACATTTATCTTCACTCATTAGAAAGGCATCAAAATGAAGTTGAATTCTTTAGCTCAATATGATAATCCTTTCATTGTAGCATTTGGTTGTATTATGATAACTTTGGATATGCTGTCATTCATTGTGACATTTTACTTATAATCCCTAGTAAGAATGTATATGAGCAACATTTATCCTTGATCTGTGGATCTAAACTTTACTGAACTCCCTTTTCCCACCATTTACCTATATTAGGAGGAATAACATACTGAGTCTTAACTGCTTGCCTTTATGTCTAAATGTATATTATATTTCCTGAATTCTGTCCGATTGCATCAACATCTATACATTTTATATGCTTGTTATCATTTTTCAATGATAAAGGAGTTACCTCCTATATAGAACTTAGTCCAAGCAACACACCAACGGTATGGATAATCATTAATTGTCTTCTAAATTTAGTGTAGAAATTTTAATGCCATTATCATTAATGTGAATGCTCTTTTATTTAGTGAGGTATTAGTTACAAATCGTTGGAACCATGTCTATGACAGTTTCATGTATCAAAAGTTTAAATTAATTTCTGAATATCACAGTAAATCTACTTGGTCATATTGATGTTCTGTGAAACTAAAACATCAATTAATTTTCGGGATTGTTTCACAAAGGACTATTCCATTTATTTCGCCTGTATGTAAATAGAACATTTAATTTCTATTATTAATATAATTTCCCTGCTCTTACCTCCCACTAATTTCATGAATTGTTGTCATCATTTTTCAGTCAGGAACTACAAGTAACTTACTATATATTTGTTCATCCTTTGATCTTTAGTTGTTATTGTTCCTGTTTTGTATGAATGCTATTCTCCATATTGGTTCGCTATGCTATTGGCTTTTGTATGTAAGTAGACGGACGAGTGGAATATAACTTACCTCTCTCTCTCTCTCTCACTTTAACTGTTGGCTCAAATACCTTATGTTCTTCAATTTGTCTTCAAGGTTAGCAATCAAACGACAGATGTGGTAGCTTGTAACAGATAGTATTTATGTCTAGTTGCAGTATTGATTATTAGTACAGATTTCTTTCTGTTAATCGCGACTGGCTGCAGCACAAGACATATTACATCACTGTACCATCCATAGTAATCCACAGCTGAATGTCTTAGATTACTGTAGGCTGAATGGATAAGTAAGTCAGAATGTTTAATTGCAAAAGTTATTATTATTTAAGGAAATAATTTAGTGTGAAAATTCAACATTCATAATTCATAAGCTAAAATAGAATCTCGAATAAATTCAATCTAATATTGTCTATCGAATGGTAATTAACACTAATTTTGATAGAACTCACTGTTTATACGAACAAAGAGATTTACTAGACTTGGGCGCGGAATGTTAACAAGACATATCAATACACTGTGTCAGTAAAGTGTCCTTTGATCATATTGTGGTGGATACTACTTACAAGTCATCAATAAGTAGTAGGTAGCAGAGCGTCAAAGTAAATTGGGAAGAATCAGTAAACAGCAGACAAGACGAGTTGCGAGAGGACAAGAAGTGAAACAGGATTGAAATACAGAGGACAATCGAGAACAACTAAGAAAAGCAGGCTGAGAAACGATACAGTGCAGACAACGCAGAGGATGTGCAAATTAATGCTTGAAAGTATTGTATGTATTATTTTATGACCTACTCTGTTTTCGCCAAATAAACATTGCTTACCCAATTGTTGTTCTTCACAATTGGTGTCGCTGCCTCGGTACGAGATGAAGATTACGTGGCCGCAGCAGTTCGAGGACGGGGACGTCGGGGCATTCCTTCGACAATTCAAAGCCGTCGCAGAGCTGGTTGGCGTCCGAGTACAGAAGGCGAAGGTGACGGTCCTCGGTACCCTGCTGCGGGGTCGTGCGAAGGCGGTGCTCGACGACGTGGTGCTGGCTGGAGGCGGGGCTACGTGGGAGGAGGTGGTGGCCAGGTTGGTGTTTGAATTCGACAGTCCAGCGGATAGGGAGTTGGCGTTGCGGCAGTACAGGGCCGTTCGTCTGGCCCCGGATGGCGATCCGTCGGTGTTGGCCACCACTCTGACGAGTTTGCTGCGTCGCGGGTTGCCATTGTTGGACGACGAATCGTGACAGCAGCTCCTGACATCCCAGTTCTTAGAGTGTGTTCCTGGTGACGTAGCGCGACAGCTTCGACTGGCGCATGCCGTGCAGCCATTGAACGTGATGGAGATGGCTCGAATGTGCAGACAGCTAGTGAGCACTTCGGTATCTTCGTTAACCGAAGACAGCAGAATGGCGCCTATGGAGAAACGGATCGCCGAGCTGGAGGAGAAAGTCGCGGCGGTGCGAATCCGTGCGGAAAAGGGAAGTAGGTGCTTTCAGTGTGGAGAGTTTGGACATTACAGAAGAAAAACTGCCCGGGGAAACGACGATTTAGATATTTTAAACGTTATACACAGCCTTCTCTCTTTGAAACGTCTTTCCGGGTTGTGGGGTTGGTTAACAAGGGTGCGTTGTATACAAGAGTTCGTATAAATGGAAAAGTACTGGTTTGTCTAGTTGATACGAGCGCGGCTATATCCTTAATAGATGTAGGATTGTTTCGGGAGATCTGGGCGTGTTCACTTGCAGTACAAAGAGTGAGCGGGCATGCACTGAAAATTTTAGGAGTGTCAGACTGTTGTGTCGAAGTCGGAGATCGCGTCGTACGATATCCATTTGTAGTAACTAAAGACATACAGCAAACAATACTAGGGGCAGACTTCCTTAGAGAGGTGGAGGCGGTCATCGACACAAAGAACAAGACAGTAAATACTAAGTATGGGCATTTCAGCGTACATGAGAACAGCGAGATAGCTAAGACACAAGCCGCGATCCTACCGCAAGTGAACATAGAAAATATCAATAAGGTATTAGCAAAGTACGGAAGTCTGTTCACCGACGACGGAGAGGCCTATGGTTATTGTGATAAGATGACGCATGAGATCCCCGTAAACAGTCGTAAGAAGACAACGTTCCACACACGCCGAATACCAGTTCATCTAGAGACAGGAGTAAATCGTCAAGTGAAAGAGATGTTGCGGGACGGAATAATTGAAGAGGCTGATAGCCGTTACAACTCACCTGTGCTGCTAGTAAAGAAATCCAATGGAAAATACAGATTCTGCGTCGATTTCAGAGAGCTAAACAGCATAACTGAGTTGAAGCCATGTTCAATGCCAACTGTAGCCGAAACCCTGGATCGTTTACAACAAGCAAAGTTGTTTACTGTACTGGACCTCAGGTCAGGGTATTGGGAGCTGCTGATAAAAGCGGATGATAGGTACAAGACAGCCTTCACTGTGGGTCACAAACAGTACCAGTTTAGAAGAATGCCATTTGGGCTGGCGGGAGCGCCATTCACATTTAGAAGATTAATGAACTTAATGTTACGAAATCTTGAGAATGTGGAGGTGTACGAGGACGATTTGGTGGTTTACAGTAAAACAGAGAGACCACGCAAGACATCTAGAAGCAGTACTCAAACAAATCGAGAAATTTGGGTTGCGCATCAATAAGAAGAAGTCACAGATAGCCAAATGTAATGTCACACTGCTGGGGTATAAAGTAGGAGATGGTGAAATGGAGCCATTACCCGAAAAAATTTTGACGATCCAGAACATAACGGCACCCACTTCGAAAAGGAAACTCAGGCAGTTTATAGGAAGAGCAGCATTCTACAGCCGCTTTATAAAGAACTTTAATGAGATCGCTGCACCACTGTATAAACTACTAAGCGGTGGAAAATTTATATGGACAGAAGAGGCTCAGAAAACCTTTGATCGGATCAAGCAGCTATTAAACGCAAAGCAGATGACATTGAGACTCCCGGTCCGTGGAAAACAGTTCACAGTGGCCACAGATGCCAGTGATTTTGGCATCAGTACAGTACTTCGGCAGGATGACGGCGTAGTGAAATATGCCAGCCGCGTTTTAACACCAACGGAACAGAAGTACTCGACCATCGAGAAAGAGTGTCTAGCGATCGTTTGGGCAGTAGATAAGTGGAGACCGTATCTGCTAGGCCAGCCATTTCACATCGAGACCGACCACAAGCCACTACAGTGGTTGAAGACAGCAAGAGACCCCCGAGGAAAATTGTCACGATGGACACTACGCCTGCAAGAATATGATTTCACGATTGGTCACATACCAGGAAGCCGAAACGTAATAGCTGACTACCTGTCAAGACCGTGTGAGGACGCTAGTTTACCGGAAGTAGCCTGTGGAGTCAACAGAGTGCAAACAGACCTAGAAAGACTACTTCGTTGCCAGAAAGCAGATCCAACGCGTTGGACGGTGAGACGAGCGTTAACTGAAGCAGTGGATGACGAATCAGTGCACTTCAGCAGAGAGGTAAAGACGTTGTTCAGCCAAAAGGACAGATTAAGATTAAATGCAGCTGGAGTGTTAACATGGAAAGACAATGATGGAAGCTGGATACCTGTAATTCCAAAGCCATTACGACATGAACTAATTTAGCGAATGCCACCAATTAGCACACACAGGTGTTGCAAGAACCACTGACCTCCTGAGACAAAGTGCTTACTGGCCAGGAATGCAAGAAGACGTGATGAGATACGTCCTCGCCTGCCCCCAATGTCAGTTAATGAAAGGGGATAAAAACATACGCACTTCGTTACAGCCCATTCCCGTAACGACAGTAAGCCATCTGTGGTCAGTGGACGTAATGGGTCCATTTTCCCAGACATCGAGCGGTAACCAGTACGTGTTGTCGATGACCGAGCATGCTACGCGTTGGGTAGAGGCTGTGGCGATTCCTGATCAACGAGGAAAGACGGTGACCGAAGCAGTGATGTGGCACATCGTGGCCGACCACGGCGTCCCGAGAATGATATTGACCGACCAGGGTCCATGTTTCGAGAGTGAGGAGTTCACATCTCACCTTGGGCAGTTAGGTATCAAAAGAGTCAGAACAACACCGTATCATCCTCAGACCAACGGACTAACTAAACGAAATAATCACACACTAAAAGAGTGGTTGGCAGCAAAGGGGGGTAACTGGGAGACGGAATTACCGATGATATTATTAGCACATCGAGCCTCGAATCAAGGAACAACAAAGAAGTCGTCATTCCAGCTGATGAACGGAAGGAGACCACGACTGCCAGGCAACAACATTGCCTGGCCTCAGCCACAAAAGTGGAATGATAGGAAATGGAAGGAAGAGCGGAAACAAGCGGTGGAAAACATACGACGGAAACAGGATATGGACGTTAAGCGATCAGAACAGCATCATGGGAATCAGCTGAGACACTTTTCAGTAGGAGATCTGGTGAAGTGTAGAGAACGGAGGAGCATAACGGGTAGTGGACTAGGCTCGAAGAAAGTACTCCCCAAATGGGAGGGCCCGTATACAGTCATCGCTAGTCGTGGACCGGTATACACCATCAAGAAGGACAACAAAGAGAAGCGTGTAAACATAAGTCAATTGCAAAGATGGATGTGTTGGAATGATGAAGCAAATACGCAGAAACAACCAGCGACCACAGAGGCAAGAAGGTCAGCGCGCATACGAGCACAGCAATTTAGTGGAGGGGCGAGTGTGGTGGATACTACTTACAAGTCATCAATAAGTAGTAGGTAGCAGAGCGTCAAAGTAAATTGGGAAGAATCAGTAAACAGCAGACAAGACGAGTTGCGAGAGGACAGGAAGTGAAACAGGATTGAAATACAGAGGACAATCGAGAACAACTAAGAGAAGCAGGCTGAGAAACGATACAGTGCAGACAACGCAGAGGATGTGCAAATTAATGCTTGAAAGTATTGTATGTATTATTTTATGACCTACTCTGTTTTCGCCAAATAAACATTGCTTACCCAATTGTTGTTCTTCACAATATCAGATTAATCATGTTTCAATCATCAGTAATGAGTTATGGAATATTAATTCACCATAAACTTTTATCCCTATGAAGATATTTGTGCTTGTTTTATGATGTTTTGTTCGTGACTGTTTTAAACACGTTAACTGTACTAATACATACTTAACTGTCGGTTACACTCATTACTTCATTTGAATACTTCATCTCGGTTCTACAGTGTTTTATTTTGTTAAAACCAATTCGGTCTTTAAATAGACACTGTATTTCTAATGATGTTTAGCACGTTTTTATGTAGGAGAGCTAAGTGCAAGAGTAAAGTTTAGGTCATCTAGTTGCATTCATGTTGCCTATTGTATTTCGTCCTGCTCTTGAGATGTTACAGTTTTCAGAATTCAATTAACCATAAGATGATAAGGAAAGGGTGTTAACGTTAAGGTTTGAGACCGGGAGTAACTCTGGAGGTGTATTTTAGGCGAATTTCATGCAATAGTTGCAGTTTTCTGTGAAAAATTTTTATTTTAGATGTGAAAAATGTTTTAGTAGATATCATTTATGTGTGAACAAAATCCAGAATAGATACTTCTGTCAGTTATCTCATAATTGTGTGATGAACTCGCTTTTATATTACAATAGTCACTTTCTCTAAATTTCCATCATCATCATTCTAACAGATTTTACTGTCATTATAACCTACACAATCCAGTAGTAACTACTGTAAAATAATCAAATAAACCTGCTGAAAGTGTGCAAAATAACAGTTGTCATTGAATCAATTTGACTTCATTAGTTTATACGAATTTATATCAAAGTCAATATGATTGTGACTTATTGAATATTTACCTTATGTTATCTAATTTCCTGTCAAAGCTCACTAATCTTATCAAGATTCTTATGTTTTTACTGCTGATCTTTTGACATTATTGTAGATGATCTTTTAATCATTCTACTATTGAAATGAATCATGAAATTTGCATTATTCACTCAACATCATGTTCTTATTTCGAAAAAAACTAAATAGCATTCATCTGAGATTTAATCTTTTATAACACTGTATTTATAATTCTATTCTAACTCCATGTAGGAAATAGAAAAGTTGGCAAATGGAAAAACAACAGTGGTAAGTCAAACTATTCAGAGATTTTTATTATTTCAAATTAATTCAAGTGTTGTCAAAATAAAAGTGAGTTTTGTTTGCTTTCTAACAGCATTTAACGATCAAGATAGTCGATTATTTCTCACCCTAGTGTATTACAGTTCTCTTTTCTAATTTGCTGGTTATTCATCAACCATATCACTTCACATTGGCGATATGAAGTTCATATAAATCATCTAATAATTTGTGTTAGGAATCCTACTTCTGTAACACGCTCACTATAATAGTGTTATTTATTGCATGCCGATATTTTTAGTATTCAAATATCATTTATATTTTTTTTATTAATCACGATGATGATTTTATTAAAGGAATCATGTCTATTTCTATCTAGAAACCAGACTGTGTATCATTTGTAACCACTTATTTCATTGTTCGTATCAACGATTCAAAATAAATAAATTTAATGTTTAGCCAACAATTCAAGAAAATTTAAGTCAAATCAACCGGGTAAACGTAAGTGTAATATTTTGAATGCGACAAATGTGGCAACTGTGTCAAAATAACGTTTTAATATTATATAGATCATGTGAGTGAGTACTTGTGTTGTATGTAGATAACCTTGACAAAAACACCGTAGAAACCAACGTAACATAGAGGTTTTCGCGAGTGAATCCTTTAAACAACAATATTTTTGTAATTACTTTCCTGGTGCAAATACTACACGTAAACCCAGGACAACACCAAAAAATGAACATGAAAATGTAATTGATTTTTTATTGTTTATTATAAACCAAGGTTTCAATTTAGAATAATTCACGTTGTTTAATACAAGGAGTCAATAGCTAGGAAAATAATTGTTTACTGTTAATACTGATTACATTAGTATGCATTATGCTGACAATGATTAAAACCAAATAGCCGCATGTTGATATTCCCCCTCCAGTGATATCATTACTTTCATATGTGTCATCTATCAATGTATTGCTATGGAACAGACAAAACCATGAAGTAGTGTAAGATGAGTAAAATAACTCATAGGAATTCACTTAATTTATGCTGACAAGAGAATGTATCTCTTTACAACTTTTAAAGTGTTTGTGATTAAATGTTCACCCATGAGTTGGATACATCATAAAAAGCTCCTAATTATGTCACTGTTATTTACCATGTATCACACATATTTTGTGGTGGGATTTTGAATCAGTAATTACTTAATGATCATGAATTATTTCTCCTGATAATTGAAATGTGTTATCATCAATTATTTCCATGTAAAAGAACACAAAACATATGTTCACTGAGGATTAGAATAATTACATGTCAGTTTTCTTATCACTTAATGAATCAGTCAGTTATCTGTGTCACTACACCAGTATAGAAACGTCATCTATAATTCTTATCTTCAGATAGTCTGTCCATTTCCTATAACATATATCTAATTCATTAAAATTGCTATGAGTAAAATCCCATTTATACTTTCATTCTTACTGGTAGCACAAGTAATCGTGTGTTATGAAATGGATGATATTTGGAAAGAAATATCCACTTCCAAAAGTCAATGAACTTTTCGCATTTATTTTGTCATTCTCTATTCAAATCAAGTTATATTTTAATGTAACTGTAACGTAACTGTAGCTTTTTTTAATCTATTTTTACTTAAATTAGTATATTTAATATTAATATTGAGTAGTTTAACTATAATCTAGACAAATAAAGTTTTTCCCATACTTGATACAGTATTGAATACTGATATTTGCTAAGTGAAAGTTTAATTTGCTGAATACTAATTAAAACAATCTTGAAAGAGCTTCACTTGGAGTTGCCAAATACTTAAAGATAAATTAACTAAAGTCGCTTGCAATAACAGTTCATTATCATTTTTAGATTTTGTTTATTTCATTTAGGCTTGATTGATCAACTTAATATCGATGAGTCAAAAGTTCATAAATGTTCGATAAGAAACCATATAAAATTGGATTGGATACCAACTGCCTTGCAACAATCCAGTTCAATGGATATTTTGCAAACATTACATAAATTAACAACGACACATTCAAACACGGCTCTGCATATGATTGATAGGCACTAAAACTAATTGCCACTTATACGTTAATTTACTCAACATACAATTTGTTCTCATGACTTGTCTAACGTTTTGAACGTCATCACTTAAACTTACATGTCTATTAACATTTTTGATATAAAACCCGACATGAATTACGAATAAGTTGTAAATAAATAAGGCTGTTTGTTATGTAGGATTTCTAAAAACAGCGCCACGTTGAGGAAGTTCACTAGTTTCTTTTGAACTAAAAGTTGAATGTTTGTATGTTGCTTACAGTGGTAAATGCATATTTGGCAATGACAAAATCTTCAACATTAAAGAATCTTCTATGAAGTGATAAAATTGAGCAACACAACGGAGCGTGTCAATGTCTAATGAACTGAATGTTGGTTCAGGAAATTATTAACAACACAGATTAAATTTGCAGAAAACATTATATGTAATCACAGTAATTCGATTACAAGCTTTGACAGATTGATAATCCACATGTGGGTTAAAATATGTTTAGAAACAAACAATACAATGTCAATAAAATGTGATAATCAAATTAACGAAAAATATCTGGCCAATATAACGTTGTAGTCATTACATAAGTCTACATTGTTCACCTGTGAAAATAAAAAAAAATAAAATTTAACTTAAAGTGGAAGAAAGTAACAAGTCAATCATAAAAATACAAAAATATGACATGAAGCCATCTGAAAACATCTGGAAAAAGAAAAGATAACAAAATAATTGTAAAACATAAGAAATTAAGAAAAAATACATGAAGAAAAGCAAAAAGCCAGAAAAACAAATTATGCGAGCAGTAAAAATTAAACAGAAAAGACCACAGAAAACAATAAAATTAATTAATCGAAATAAAATTATATGAAATAAACAATAAGGAAATTCGGATTAATTAGAATGCCCATAAAAATCAGAGAAAGGTTACTTAAAAGTGTAGAATGTAAAAAAGTTTATTATAATAAATAAAATAGCAAAAAAATATAAGAAAAATAATACAATAATATATAAAACCAATACAAAATTTTTAAGAGGCAACATAATGAAAAACACATAAAAAATATCATCATGAGAAATTAGCTTGTTTAGAACTAAAACGTAATCGCTATCAGCCTTAAAGCAAATAAAAAAATATATAGAACTGAGCAACGAATACATGGCGTAAGTGATCTAATATGTCTCTATGAAGATAGACACGCACCAACAAACTATTTTACCACACTTGCACAATTACTCCAATCATCATCTCCACACACTTATCTATGTAGCACATCTCACTTCAACACCACCTCAATACAACAGTCCCATGCATCAATCATCACATCACACTCATCTTCTCTTATACTTATTCCAAACTTCTTTGTATTCCTTTCCTAATTCATTTATGCAATCATTTCAGCCTTCTTGTCTTTATCTCTTATAGTCACTCATCATATCACACTGAATCAATCAGATTCGTGAAACTGTCTACATCGTCACACATCAGTGCGTCTACATCTCTACTCCATTCACCAAACATATATATCGTGGCCAGATGCACACACTGTATATATGTTGTCGACAAACATCACAAATCACAGTCAATTCTTCACACATACACACACAGTTCATATTCTACACTGCTCATCAGAATTATTCACAGTTAACAATCTAAAACCACGCATAACAACGTCAGGATTTATAATGATGAAAATAACGCAGTTGAAATATAGTATAACCTTATTAAAATAAGAGGCTTACTTTTCTTTAAGTGATGCACTATAGAGTCATATACAATAACTATTTGCCTCGATTTTCTCTGTTTATATTTAAATTTGTAATACACATATTCTATTAAGAATGCTATTGCCGTTGTGCATAATGTACGCTCTTAATTTTGACTTCGTTGTTTATAGACTGTAAAACTATGAATATTGTTTGCCCTCAGTGTATTTATTTACGAATAGATAAATTGAATTCATAGCTTGTATTTAGGTTTATAAGAACCACAGTGACACATGAACTCTTAAATTCATCTATTTTCAACCTCTTTTGACTTTGTCGAATATAATTGTAATTGAATTCCTCTTAGATAATACTGATGAAAGACCTCAAGCATCTAGGTTTTCCAAAATCCTGTTTACCTCATCATTACAGTTTGGCATTGTTAAGATTCTTGCTGCACTTAATTTATTGTAAAAATATGATCGTTTTCTTGTGTATGGATAATATCTTTTGTCAAGTGTGCACAATCTACATAACTGATCGGTGAATGCGAACAATATCAACATTCCGATTCATGTGTTGACATTCTTTGTGGATGTAGTTATAATAGACGTAGCAATTTATTGTAAATCAAACAAGATATCATTAACATGATTATGTTGCTTTGAAATGTAGGTAAATAATTCAACTGACGTGTTAGCATAACTCATATATGAGCAACAATTAAAAGTCAAATGATATATTACTTACGCTCAGTCGATGCTGGGTCTGTTAAGTAAGAATAGTTGTAAGTAAGCATATGTTAGGTGATTAGCAAACAAAATCACTGCATAATGTAAACAGTAAAAATTATAAATTTTATTGATTCCGTTGTTTTACGCGTTCGCTTCATTCATTTTTCTCACTTTTAATTTATTGCTTTGCATTTATTGCTGTCAGTGTCGTTTAGTTCCGTATACTTTTTCAATACATTTCTAAATTTACCTCATTTTAGTAAACCTACTCTTAATTCAGTCGGAACGAATTTTGACTCTTTAAAGCGTTTCATCTTTTTAGTGAACCCGTTTACCATTTCTTGTAATGTTTCATTGCTATTATTCATTTCATTTCTTCAATATTTGATTAATCCCAAAACTGTTACCAAATGTCGCACGTAAATTATTGAAAATTTAGTCATAAACACTTTGATTTGGTAAATAATCTTCTTGAATATAAAACAACACTCTATAGTACTTTCAACTTGTTTTAGTCACCTATGATCCTTCCACATGTAGCTCAATGTTATGGGCTAACAGACAGAATGACAGAACAGCAAAATGACAAAACAGTGAAAGATGTTATATGAAAATTCAATTCGATTTTATGGAAAATGAGAATAAAGTTAATGCATGAAATGTTTTCTACCAATCACACAAAATAAACACAACACATTCTAGACAGAAATTATTCCCAAATGAAGCACTATATAGGATATCTGCATCGAAAATCAAGAAATACGCTGTCTAATAGAAAGCCTAGAATATTTGCTACTGCTCTTTACTTAAAAAGTCCATAATGACTAGTTACACAGATTGTACGCATGTTGATGACAAACATCGACGTTCACTGTCAACTCTCCACACATACACACACAGTTCATATTTTACTCTGTTTATCAGAATTATTTACACTTTTCAACCTATTATCCCGTGACGACGATGACAGTGTTGACAGTGATGTTAATAACGCTAACATGTTGACAAAATTCATTCAATTGTACAGTTTACAGCAATTACATGTATCTTCACCGATTTCGAAATCCATCGTTAGTAAAATTCTGATTCATATACATGTACGCTCATTTGATTGACAACTTCCAACTGAGTGATAATTAAGTATGGCTATTTGAGGTAATCTACTTACCGCGTGTAGTAGGTTGTTTTGTATGCGTTTCTGTTTGTGCTTTGTTCTTATGATATTCATTACGCAATCTCTGCAATGTTTCACTATCTTTTACATTCCGAAGTTAAACAATACAAATAAATGTGCAATTAATAATCGAAATGAGTTACCTAATATATCTCCATGTATAATGACACGCATAATCACATCATCTAACCACGCTTTGCACAATCGCTCCAATCAACATCTTTACACAGCTATCTATGTAGCACATCTAATTTTCTCGTTACATGATTACGTTAATGATATGTTACGTTTCTACAGGCTCTTTATGCCAAGTGATGTTTTAAATATTATCTCTATTTTTGTGATTAGAAACCACTCTCATTATTCTTTTCATAATGTGCTTCTAATTTTGTTACATGTTTTCCTGTTTCTTTCGTTACTGTTAATATTTTATGCAATTATAGTTGGTGTTGATTTGCTTATATAATACATTACTCACTCATATTTTGACAGTCTTTCACAAAAATCTCATTTTGCACTAGACGTTTGAAAATAAATAAAAATGTAATGTAACAATGATTATACATGAGTATGTATGTGAATAGTAAACAAAGATTTTGTTTTATCGATATTAGCAATTCAATTGATATACAACTTACAGGGTTTTGGCATAAATTCTGTAAAATTTGAATATGTGAGAGTTAGCACACACACACACACGTTGTTTATCAATGTAATTCATTGGACAGTACTTCATTAAAATCTAACAGTTAAAATATTCGACCTGCAACATCGTGTCATTAAAACGACACAGATTATTTAGTTACAGTGTATATACTTTTGACAGTTTACGCACCTTCTTTTCAGATATGTTTCATTGTCATGACAATTTTTTTTAGCTTTGTTTCCACAACAAACAGATAAGTGATATGTAATTATGTCAATTCAACGTTATCAACTTACTATACAATTTGTGTTCAGTAACTGATCCAAAAGTATTTACACATTCAGATGTGGGCTTTCTTGTAACTGAACTCGGGGTAGTCGTGTCTGATTTAATGGGGAATTACAAAATGCAAATAACTGTGCAATTATTTTTTATCGAACTATGTTATGCAATATGTCTCCATGTATATAGACACGCAAAGTCACATTATTCAACCACACTTTGCACAATCACTACAATCAACATCTCCACATACCTATCTATGTAGCACATTTCACTTCAACACTGCCTAAATAATTTGGTGAACTCTTTCAAATTTTATAGGCTTGTAATCCTATAATTTTCATTTTATATTCTGTTTTGACTAATTTTATATTCCCATAACTGTGTATTCTCTCTTCAGTGACACCTTAATGTTTTGTCCGCATTATTACATTTTAGTATTATTTATGTAATTTTCGACTATTTTTTGTTTTGTAGGTTGTTAACCATTTTCGATTGAATCAGTCTTGTTTGTCTATTTGACAACTATATGTTGAAAGACGAATATTAGTTTAATGCTACTGTTATTATAAATGCCCATCCCTATATAGCGTAAACATAAATTTCGTAGGTTCAATAATTAAACATCAAACGATATACTACTTACAATCCGTTAATACTCACAAACAAATTGGCTGCACACCTACAAACTAATCATTCAATCCTGCTAATGACGATTAATTACACTACACATTCCATTATATTTTAATGATGGTTATGACGATGATGATGACAGTGTTATTGGTGATTATGATGATGTTGCTGCTGCTTCTGATAATAGTGATAGCGCAATCACATAGTAAAACGTTACTCAAGTAACTGGTCTATAACATTTACATTTGTTAACACTGAGTTAAAAATTAATTGCAAGTGATATTGTGATCCACTCACTTGTTCTTCTATTACATCGATCTCACGCTACCTAAATCTACAAATTCGGTTATTATTCGTTGTCGAACTACTTTAGGCTGTTTGCATTTTATTTAACTTTGATAAAATTATTTGGTCACTTTTTCTTAAGTGATGCACTTTAGTGTCATATAAAATAACCATTTGCCTCGATTGACTCGGTTTCTTTTTTCAATTTGTAATACACATATTTTATTAAGAATGCTATTGCCGTTATACATACTGTACGCTCCTAATTTTGATTTCGTTGTTTATAGACTGCAAAACTGTTAATAATGTTTGCCCTCAGTGTATTTATTTACGAATAGATTAATTGTATTCATAGCTTGTATTTAGGTTCATAACAGAACCACAGTGACACATGAATTCCTAAATTCATCTATTTTCTACCTGTTTCGTTTTTCTCAAATGTCGCTATATTTGAATTACTCTCAGATAATACTGGTAAAAGATTTAAAGTATTAAGGCTTATCAGAATCCTGTTTACCTCATCATTACAGTTTGGCATAAATAAGATTCTTGCTGCGTTTAGTTAAATGTAAAAGTATAATCTTTTTCTTGTGCATGGATAGTATCTTTTGTCAAGTGTGCACAATCTACATAACTGATCGGTGAATGTGAACAATATCAACATTCCGATTCATGTGTTGACATTCTTTGTGGATGTAGTTATAATAGACGTAGCAATTTATTGTAAATCAAACAAGATATCATTAACATGATTATGTTGCTTTGAAATGTAGGTAAATAATTCAACTGACGTGTTAGCATAACTCATATATGAGCAACAATTAAAAGTCAAATGATATATTACTTACGCTCAGTCGATGCTGGGTCTGTTAAGTAAGAATAGTTGTAAGTAAGCATATGTTAGGTGATTAGCAAACAAAATCACTGCATAATGTAAACAGTAAAAATTATAAATTTTATTGATTCCGTTGTTTTACGCGTTCGCTTCATTCATTTTTCTCACTTTTAATTTATTGCTTTGCATTTATTGCTGTCAGTGTCGTTTAGTTCCGTATACTTTTTCAATACATTTCTAAATTTACCTCATTTTAGTAAACCTACTCTTAATTCAGTCGGAACGAATTTTGACTCTTTAAAGCGTTTCATCTTTTTAGTGAACCCGTTTACCATTTCTTGTAATGTTTCATTGCTATTATTCATTTCATTTCTTCAATATTTGATTAATCCCAAAACTGTTACCAAATGTCGCACGTAAATTATTGAAAATTTAGTCATAAACACTTTGATTTGGTAAATAATTTTCTTGAATATAAAACAACACTCTATAGTACTTTCAACTTGTTTTAGTCACCTATGATCCTTCCACATGTAGCTCAATGTTATGGGCTAACAGACAGAATGACAGAACAGCAAAATGACAAAACAGTGAAAGATGTTATATGAAAATTCAATTCGATTTTATGGAAAATGAGAATAAAGTTAATGCATGAAATGTTTTCTACCAATCACACAAAATAAACACAACACATTCTAGACAGAAATTATTCCCAAATGAAGCACTATATAGGATATCTGCATCGAAAATCAAGAAATACGCTGTCTAATAGAAAGCCTAGAATATTTGCTACTGCTCTTTACTTAAAAAGTCCATAATGACTAGTTACACAGATTGTACGCATGTTGATGACAAACATCGACGTTCACTGTCAACTCTCCACACATACACACACAGTTCATATTTTACTCTGTTTATCAGAATTATTTACACTTTTCAACCTATTATCCCGTGACGACGATGACAGTGTTGACAGTGATGTTAATAACGCTAACATGTTGACAAAATTCATTCAATTGTACAGTTTACAGCAATTACATGTATCTTCACCGATTTCGAAATCCATCGTTAGTAAAATTCTGATTCATATACATGTACGCTCATTTGATTGACAACTTCCAACTGAGTGATAATTAAGTATGGCTATTTGAGGTAATCTACTTACCGCGTGTAGTAGGTTGTTTTGTATGCGTTTCTGTTTGTGCTTTGTTCTTATGATATTCATTACGCAATCTCTGCAATGTTTCACTATCTTTTACATTCCGAAGTTAAACAATACAAATAAATGTGCAATTAATAATCGAAATGAGTTACCTAATATATCTCCATGTATAATGACACGCATAATCACATCATCTAACCACGCTTTGCACAATCGCTCCAATCAACATCTTTACACAGCTATCTATGTAGCACATCTAATTTTCTCGTTACATGATTACGTTAATGATATGTTACGTTTCTACAGGCTCTTTATGCCAAGTGATGTTTTAAATATTATCTCTATTTTTGTGATTAGAAACCACTCTCATTATTCTTTTCATAATGTGCTTCTAATTTTGTTACATGTTTTCCTGTTTCTTTCGTTACTGTTAATATTTTATGCAATTATAGTTGGTGTTGATTTGCTTATATAATACATTACTCACTCATATTTTGACAGTCTTTCACAAAAATCTCATTTTGCACTAGACGTTTGAAAATAAATAAAAATGTAATGTAACAATGATTATACATGAGTATGTATGTGAATAGTAAACAAAGATTTTGTTTTATCGATATTAGCAATTCAATTGATATACAACTTACAGGGTTTTGGCATAAATTCTGTAAAATTTGAATATGTGAGAGTTAGCACACACACACACACGTTGTTTATCAATGTAATTCATTGGACAGTACTTCATTAAAATCTAACAGTTAAAATATTCGACCTGCAACATCGTGTCATTAAAACGATACAGATTATTTAGTTACAGTGTATATACTTTTTTCAGTTGACGTACATCCTTTTTTTGTTCTGTTTGTTTGCCATAACAGTTATTATCAGCATTTGTTCAACCGCAAGCCATGTGAATAATGCCCTGACACTCTTCATCCCAAATTTTTGACTTTTTTTTAAACATTGCGCTGCATGAATTCATTATCATTATCAATTCATGCATGAATTGTCGGATAACATCAATTTTTAAAATGATTTTGTCAATCTTAGTTTGACAATAGAATAAAATCAATTAATACTTCAAGGTTACGTTAGCATTCGACGATAAGGTTTATCTTTGTAATAAGTTATCGGCTTTAATATAATTCCAGGCGTACGATATTTCTACATGATACACTCAAAGCACATTAGCGCAGATAATGTTATTTTTAAATTCAGGAAGCAGTGTGTTCCATTTAATTTATGAACAAGCAAGTTTAACTGCAGCATAATCTAATGTTGATTATGCATAAAATATGCGCTTAATATTATCTAGGAAATATAAAATCTATTCATCATTATAAAAGTATTTTATCTTATCAAATATACAGCTGATTCTCATTAACAATGTCATATACTTGTGAATAATAGTAGTGATTTCGAGATATTAACATTAACACTCTACAACTCAGAAACCACACATACTTCATCAAATATCATTACCGAATAAAGTGAGAAACAATAAAACAAAACATGCGTCTTAAATTCAAAAACTCATATAATGTTGTTGAACATGGTGATTAGAGTTTCGTTAATTTATAAGTTGTGTGAATAAGAGATGTGTATTTGACACGAATAAGCATGACATAGAAATAAAGATAACTAATTTACAGATGTGCATCATATTACACTAAGACAATCAGACTCGCGAAACAGTCTAGATACTCACACATTGATGTGTATTCATCTATTCTCCAATAATCATACATATCCATTGTGGCTAGATGCAAACACTGTATACATATTGACGAAAAACATCACAGTTTACTGTCACATCTACACACATTCACACACAGTTCATATTCTACTATGCTCAACGGAATTATTCACACTTCACAATCTAATGTCTCGTGTTTATATTAATATTAGTAACGCTAACATAACGATATAACCTACAAAAATAAAATAATCTATGAAACGTGCATATATCTATACCGACTTTGAAATCCGAAGTCAGTGACATAATGATCCATATACATGAGTATATATTTGATTGACAATTTGCATCTTAGTAATAAGAATTTATGGCAATGAAAAAAATTTACTTACTTAAAAAGTCCTCTAATGTAATTTTTTGAAATAAACTCATGATTTCAGTGGAGGGTGTAATTGTTTCTGAACTTGGAGTAGTCGTATCTGATTTATTGGGTAATTAAATAATGCAAATAACTGTGTAATTAATTATCGAAATATGTCATCTAATATGTCTCCATGTATATAGACATGCATAATCACATTATCCAACCACACGTTGCACAATCACTCCAATCATCATCTCCACACACCTATCTATGTAGCACATCTCACTTCAACACCACCTCAATACAACAGTCCCATGCATCAATCATCACATCACACTCATCTTCTCTTATACTTATTCCAAACTTCTTTGTATTCCTTTCCTAATTCATTTATGCAATCATTTCAGCCTTCTTGTCTTTATCTCTTATAGTCACACATCATATCACACTGAATCAATCAGATTCGTGAAACTGTCTACATCGTCACACATCAGTGCGTCTACATCTCTACTCCATTCACCAAACATATATATCGTGGCCAGATGCACACACTGTATATATGTTGCCGACAAACAATTCACTGTCAACTCTCCACACATACACACACAGTTCATATTCTACACTGCTCATCAGAATTATTCACACTTAACATTCTAAAACCACGCCAATAAAATGTCAGGAATTATAATAATGAAAATAACGCAGGTTAAATTTTGTATAACCTTATTGAAATAAGTTGCTGACTTTTCCTTAAGTGATGCACTTTACTGTCATATAAAATAACCATTTGCCTCGATTTTCTCTGTTTCTTTTAATTTGTTGTACACATATTTTATTAAGAATGCTATTGCTGTTGTCTATACAGTACGCTTTTTTTGTGATTTTGTTGTTTATAGACTGTATAACTGTGAATATTTTTTGCCCTTAGTGTATTTATTTACGAATAAATAAAATGTATTCATAGCTTGTATTTAGGTTTATTAGAACCACAGTGAAACATAAATTCTTGATATCATCTATTTTCATGAAATTTTTATTACCAATCACACAAAATGATCACAACATATTTTAGACAAAATGTATTTCCAAGGGAAGCACTATATAGGATACCTGCATCGAAAATAAAGAAATACGCTGTCTAATAAAAAGCCTAGAATATTTGCTACTGCTCTTCACTTAAAAAGTCCATAATGACCACATACACAGATTGTAAGCATGTTGATGACAAACATCGACGTTCACTGTCAACTCCCCACACATACACACACAGTTCATATTCTACTTTGTTTATCAGAATTATTTACACTTCTTAACCTATTATCTCGTGACGACGATGACAGTGTTGACAGTGATGTTAATAACGCTAATATGTCGACAAAATTAATTCAATTAATCAGTCTACAGCATTTACATTTGTCTTCCTCTTTTTTTTCTGACATTACGACTTGAATTTCTCATCTATGAAACTTCTGATAGGTTATATTTCATGGTGGTATTTAATTTTTTCGATGTGTTTAAAAACAGGTTTAGTGTCATAAAAACTCATACTAACGTCTATTAGCTTGTTATGAATACATAAGTGTTTAGTTCTTGACAGGTTTATTTTTATTTATATATATTTTACAGCAACAATAGCACATTATGTTATTCAAATATTGCATATAATTTTAACTTTGATGAGTTTAATATACATAACTCAGTAATAAAAGAAATATTGTAATGAGTCTAGATATTGTCAAGCGTTTATTATTATAATTTTTTGTTATCATAAATACAGTTTAATTACTCAAAAATGTAATATATAAATCATAATAACGCAAATAGAAAACTCTTATTCAGTAGTTTACTCACTTGTAGCATTAGATTGATCTACGACTACATTGGTGAAGATGGTGATCACCAACAGCCAAAATTCATGTACCATTATCACTTTAACCAGTAATTAACTACTTGTTTATAAGCAGTGGCATACAGTCCTTATATATGCTTAGAAAGTTAATCTTTATCACATTTGTCTAATTAAAATCAACTTATTGATTTGCTAAAGAATCGCAAACTAATTAAATGATAAAGAACAAAATAACATTCCATTGTTAGGTTGTTCATGGCACATACAACTTTGAATTTTATCTTAGCAATTATAATTATGCATAAAAATATGCAAATTAAAATTTTCTAGAGTATTTTTTAATAAAAACAGCAACAATTATGCACATACTTATTGTAATTAGTGTTAAAAATATTTACTGTAAAATTTGTTAAAGTGAATCAATAGATAAATTAGATAAAATAAAATTAAAAATTATCAATCCTAATGTAAATAGTTTAAAATGAATACTACAATGATTTGTGTATGGGGTAGATTATCTGCATAACGCAAAGTAGGTCCAGAGTATTCAACGTTTATACACTTAATTTTGTTCGCTATTTTCCTGAAAAGCGAGTTGAAAGTAGTTTATGGATCCGATGCAATGAACTCAATGAGTGAATAAATCAATAAACGTGTGCATCAGATAGGGCGAAACTAGACTTTAATGGTAAGCTAATGAGATTTGAGAAGAACGATTTTTGACGACGCGAATGATGATGTTAGTGTCAGAGTGTATTTTTCGAATTTTAGGTAAAGCCGTGAAATCAGTCTATATCTGAGTTATGAGAATGAGCAGAAAGATGATTTGTACAGTTGCAAATGCATGAGTGGCAAGGATAAATAAGAAAAGAATTTTAATACTACGTATTTCAGTGCCTTGTATGCTTCTGCATAAAATCAATTAAAGCCAAGTATATTTTGCGGAGTATCGGAAGTAATCTTGAAACCAATTATGTATATTTGGTTGTATCAAATTATGGAAGTACTATAAACAACCAGATTCATGGTGCCGTATCAATAAAGTAACACCTCTATGGTTGAACTAGCAATGTATGAAGATTTACATCAAAATAATGTAAAGGGCTGGCGTATTAGACGGTGGTGTTGATCAGGTAAATAAGATTTATAAGCTTGGCTTCACAAACATCTTATAATTTAGAATGGATCAAATGAATATTTGCTATATGATAACATGAACAAACTTGTATATAGATATTTTCTTAGATTTCAGAACATGGAGCCGTAGAACAAGCCTGGATGGATGAGAATTCATGGTAATTGAATATATATTCATTATAAATCTGATTTATACTTAAGATTTTCAATAAGATTTTATGAATAACCGTGTTAATTTAAAATTTTCTGAAGAACTAATTGGTTTAGTTGAATAATGCAAAGATGAAAACATTTAAAATTTCAAATAAAAAAAAAGACAAAAGGAGAGGAAAAGCAAAGATAAAGTACATCATCAAAACAGATGTGCTAGGTAAAATCCCACAAACTGGTTTTGACTTCAAAACACTAAGTGATCATAATGATAACAGGTAGTAATTAACACTACACAAACAAAGTAAAATAAAATTCAACCTGGCTAATTCACCATATTTGTCAATGCTCAAATCTGGACTCTACGGATAACTATGGTTAACGTGATTTACATAAATGTGTAAAAGTCATACCACTTTATGTGAAAACAACATTCCAGCTTGTGAAAACAAAAAAAAGTAGTGAGGTCAATGGAAATAATTAAACACTGTGAAATGTTTACTGAAATAACAGATAAAATGGTCATAAAATTTGTGGTTTATTTTAGTGTGCTCAGTCTAAACTCTAGCAAAACCCATTATAATACCGTTTTCTACATAGCAAAAAAAACTGAGTAAACATTGATCTTATACTGCTCATATAGAAAATCTCATGAGTAACTTCTAAGTTGGATTGTTAGTGACAAGTAGAATCCAGACGCACAGTTTCTGTGAACGTCAACATTGAGATGCAAATACATTCATCCAACGAGTCCTGAATAAGACAATACAAGCGTCCTGGGTTTCGATTGTCAGTCACAATAAAACTGAAATAAAACTAGTGATTTTTAGCTATATCAAGGCAATCGTCTCAGAATGCACTAATAACAACGGAGACTGACCAGCTTCAGTCCATAACAAATCAACGGGAAGATACATGTTCATTATAATTCTCTTCAGAAGTAATGAATTTGTGGTAGGGTGGAATAATATATGTATTAGCTTACATTTCCTAGTTAATTATTTTGAATGACTTTCAGTGGTCATCGAAAAGAAATTAGCGACAACCAGATAGCGGTTTATTGATCCACATTATCATAAACGCCCAAATATACCGATTTCAATCAAACAACCATGTTGTCGTCAAACAATTTACTGGGAATTTTAGAGATGATTACTAATAAGAATAAACTTTCGTCTGTCAAGCACTTGCCGAAATGAAATATTCATTAGCTTAGTATGTATGGATCTCCACGGAGAAGTAAAATTGTGGCTTGCACGTTGAATCACGAAAGCCTGCTTTGTTCTATTTGTTGCATTGTAAGTTATTGTTCTGTGTAATCATCTTTCATTAACAGACACATCCAACTAAAAGAACTTAATATCAGGTGATTTCTTTGAAAATTTACTGCTTGTTATACTGATGAACACCGCTCTTCACACATTCTGAAATTTCCCAATAATGCTTTCCTCAACATACATATATCTGCTAAGAGATAAAGATATATTTTAATACACGTGGTTTATAGCATACATTTGTTGAGATTTAGCTACTAAGGTGTTAAGAGCAAAAACTAAATGATGCAATAAGAAACAAAGTAAATGTATCAGAAATATCTCAAAGTTCCAAATTTCGACCAAGACAATTTCAGCGACACCGCAGTGGTTATTGCCTTGTGAATTGTTCATGATGTTGGAACAGCATCTTAAATTAATGTAGCTGATTATTAATTCCGAAATTGCATCTAATGCAAATGTCTCCACTACTTGTTCTTCACTCGAAATGCTGCATGGGGTTTCTTCATTTTATGAAAATCTTTTAAACGAATTTGTTATTATATGTGAATCCATGGAAATCAATCGACAACAAAAAGAAACTTCTAGAAATTACTAGAGACTGAGTACCAACTGTTGTTTGAAATCCTTCAACTTTTGACATTAAAATATTTTATATGTTGTTTAAATGTACTTATGTTTCTGTAGTTATGAACATTCATTATTTAAAAGCATCTTGAATCAAAGTTACACGAATATTTTTAACAATCGTCATTCACAACATAGCTTGAAATACTTATTCGGTAATCGTTGATAGATAAATGATGTGCTTGCTACAAATTGTCTACTTTTGTCATGTAATGATTAATGTTGAACTAACAATTGTAGAACCTGATAAGAATTTATCGGAAAGAATATTCTACGTTCACAACCTGTGTGTCTGGTTAGCATGGTGGAGGTTGAATGAAGTACATAGTTAGATAATTCATTCAATTTATTTATATATTACTTTATTTTGACCATTCGCAATTAGATTTCCATAAATGTCTCACTGTATGTGTTTGATGACGAAGTTATTGTGAACAATTCTTCTTCATGTTAATCAATGATTACTCAATACAGATCCTTGAACTAGTTAATTATTAATAAATAATTCCAATTTGTTTGCATAGTAATTAATAATTGCGTGTAAATGAAACATCATTTCTTCAAAATAATTCAATAATATCTGTAAATCACTTTAACAACATAACACGATAACATAAAAAATTTATAAAATGTCATTGTGTAAACAATTAAAGTATGCATAACACAAGATCCAAGTGAAACAATAACAAAACAGTGAGAAATCGGTAAACGAAAACGATACTAATGTAAATTGTCCAAATGAATAAATCTTCTTTCACTTCTTCATAACTACATAGTAATAAATGTTATTGATTATTTCATATTTTTAAACGAAATCCACTCTTAGATATGTGTATGTGTACATTGAATTTTGAACTAAGCACTTCACATATGCACATCATTTTGTTTTATTGATTTAATTGTTCACTATTCAAATATTTTTCGACACTTGCGCCAAATTCAAACTAAGTTGTGATAATATTTGGTGTATGATTATTTTAAAAATTTCGTTATTATTGTCAGTATCAGTAATGCAAATATATATTAGACAAGTATTATTGATATATTTGTAGTTGTTTAAAATAAACCGCAATCTTTTAAATTTGATTTAATGATGACATCTATTACAGCATCGAATACAACACGAATATTATTATTATCTGTAGCACATGTAAAGTGTGTATAAATTGTTTTTGTTGTTTTTCTACGATTAACATCTTCGAATTTTTCACGAATATAATTTGATGCTTCTTCATAAGTTTGTCCACCAGTATATTCGGGGAAGCAAACAGTTAAAGGCGATTTACTAATTTTTTCAGAGAATAAATCTTTTTTATTTAAAAATAATATCATACTTGTTTCTACAAACCATTGGCTATTACATATTGAATCAAATAATTGCAATGATTCATGCATACGATTTGTTGTTTGATCTTCAGCTAATTTTAAATCATATTCAGACATTGCTACAATGAATAGAATAGCTGTGACACCTTCAAAACAATGTAACCATTTTTCGCGTTCAGCACTTTGTCCACCTAAATTGATAACATGCAAATATAGAAGAAAAATCATGAAAATAACTGATTACTTCTGCATTTATGTGTTATGTTCTAGTGTTTCATAAATAATCGTTAAGATCTTGGAGTTTTCTTGTAAAATGAATCAGGTAAAGATTACTAATTAGGAACTCATAGATTAATGTCTTTTTGTTTGTTATGACAAAAATACTCTTGAGGTGGTATCTAACAATTTAGTAAGAAAGATAGTCAACACTGATGTTATTGGTTGACATCTATACTGTATTTAATAATCAACTATCAAATTCTAATCCAACAATCAGAGGTTAACACTCATATTGTGAAACCTGTAGGTGTGAGATTCTATACTTAGTGGGGCTATTTGTAGTTTTTTATTCTATGATGAAAACTGTTTTCATATTGAGTTAATCTCTACTTTCTACCTAATTATATTGAAACAGTTTTACTCATTGTTTGACCAAATAGCCTTGTAGAGACAAGTGTATATTAATCTGTTCGAATTTTACCAACAGCTTACTATTGTATAGTCAGTGAGTTTATGTAATTTAGTAATGGTTGTATGCTATCTGGCGATTGGTTTATCGACTAATTTCTTAAAGTTCTTTTGTTAACTAGTGAACATTTGAATTGATCACTCAGTAATGGCTAACTTTTTATGAAAGTATGAAAGACATTACAAACATTTTCCATAAGTAAAAATCAAGCTTACATATTATTTATATCACTTTTATACAATATATCTCAGACAAGATCTACATGAAACTTTATATGTTACATAAGGATTCCGTAATTGTCTGCAATTGAAAATATTCATATTACTATCAATAATCTCTTGATTGAATACAAAATGTTTATTACATAAGAAACACACGCTTTGTTACAAGTAACGAAAAATTGTTTTAGTAAAGAGAATTCTTCGATGAATTTCAGAAAAAGCTACACTAAAGCATGTATATATTTTGAATGAATAATGCTATAGTAATAAGATACAGAAATGTCGGAAGTGAATTACTTAGATGTATTAAATATTGAAAATAACAACAAGGAATAGTTTTAGTTGTGTAATATATAAGATTGAAATGATTTTATGGATATTAGTAATTCTTTTAATGTTTGTATTTATCATAGACTGATCTTAGTTGCATTCAAATGAAAGCCGGGGAATACTTGATAGTTATTTCTTCCTGTTGTGGGATGCCTCAGAAATACATGTTTATGCTTCTACTAGGAAGTCATACGCAGCACCAACAAATCTTTTGGCAACAAAAGCAAAATAGTAATTTAAGTTGAACATTTTAAAATCTTGTAGATTATGTTTATAGAAAATTTGCTTTCGTATGCAAAGTTCTCGTTCATCTATACGCACAGAAAGAGCTTCAGCAATATACAGACAACAAAAACTCACTGCCTTAGGTAGATTTCTGTTCATTTTTGAAAGATAAATCTATTCTGACCAAATAGTTGATAGTGACGGATTGTTTGATAGCGATTACCTTTTGCGCAACAAGACGAAATAACAAGTATTATTTAACATAGGTTGCGGCTGGCAAGTGAAGTCTAGAACGCGCGTTTCGTCCTACTCCGTACTCGTTGGCTGCGTATCTGCATCCCAGTCTTTATGTTTACGCCATTATTTAAACTAAGTCCATTTCATATCAAACGCAACCATGTTCATCACTAAAATAATGAGTTCAGACAGTTACACTTGTGTAACGGGCACATATGTAATTGAAGTAAACTTGTATTTTCCTGTTCATTTGTCACGGATTGAAACTGTTTGGCCTCAAGAGTGTAAACGACAACATTGAAATGCAGGTACATCTAGCCGAGTCCCAAATATAAAATAAAGCACATTCTGGATACGCTCACCAGTCACGATCTAACTTAAACAATACCTGTGATCAATAGCCTTTTTGATGCTATCCTATCAGGATGCACATGTAGCAATAGAGTCTGACCACCTTCTGTCCATAAAAAATCAACTAGAAGATACAAGTTCATTTTAATTACAAAGGTCATAGCCTTCTTCCAGTGTGCATTGAACAATCAATATATTCTGACTCCATCAAAATGAGCGGATTGGTAAGATTTATATAGTAGAGTTTATTTACGGTAATTTGTTTTTTGTGTCGTTTATAAATAATAATAATCGACAGTGTTTGTTATACTTCTCTTCAGAATGTTGACAACTAGATTGCTTTTGAATTTAAAGTTCATATAGAGCATTTCACTGAAATTAGATCATAAAATTAGTTTCCTTGGAAGGTACTATTTTAACGTTTTGATCTTGAAATTGTTGTGAAACACATTTATGTTTAATGTTTTACTTTTAAGAGTTAATTTCCGACAATAGGTAATATCGCAGAATCATTTTTTGGATTTTGTAAATAGATGAATACAACAAGATTCATCTTTGTGCTAATAAGAAATTATCTACAAAGCTTTGTCAGTTAAATGTTCAACAATGGTTTCCTGTGAGTAGATTCTCACAGTATTTCGTTAGGAAGTGAAATTATGATCCATTTCCTGTCCGAAAAATTATTTTATTGTTTGATTATAGCTGCTAAAGATGTAAGAAACCTAAAGAGTATCCCACGGCTACTTTGCATTTTTATCTATAAATTGCATTATTATGTTCGATTTCGCCAAAGAGTTTTGTTTTGAAATAGGTAAAATGCCAAATTCATTCAAGTCATGATTATTCAAAATATTTTAAAATAAAGTGTTTTAAAACAATGATTAACTGCTAATCACATTCATCGATGATTGTTTATACCCAATCTTGATCTTATGATACCACTATTTATCATTGAATATTTCTGAAGTGAAACGTGTGATAATCGATTATTGATTCTTTAAACGACGGTAGTAAAATATGTACGAACTACCATGACAGTACTTAGATTTGAAGGTATTTGTAAGCATTTAATGAAAGCCCATTACTATACTCGCACGATAGGCTGAAAAACTCTGACAACATCATCATAGTGTTTAGTAAATTTTTCTTCATGCATACCTTTGAGAAATTAATGACAGTTCCAATAGAATCAATGCACCGAAGTTATACAATGATGAAAATAAACATGTCAAATGTAGTGTGACTTATAGTAAACATTTATAGTTATTTTGTGCCAAGAATTATCTTACAGTGGTCATTAGCCGCCAAAGATTCTCATATCATCAAACAAAGAGTCAAACTGTATAGAAATTGATAAAAACACAATTTAAATTTTAGTCAATTAAGTCAAATGATTCGGAGTTTTTACCTTATGCAATTTAAATGTCTAAAGTAACAAAGTTGTATTCACTTAGTACATTTTAGCTGTTATTCAAAGAATATTGAAGTAACTAACATCAAATTTTAACGGAAACATTCCTCCCCGCAAATGAATAGTTTTCTCTGTTATTGTTGCTAACTTTATATAATTTTTACTGGTTGCATCATTTGGTTTTTCTAGCTTTATGCTTTTCTTCATGTATTTTTTCTTAATTTATTATGCTTTACGATTATTTTGTTTTCTTTTCTTTTTCAGATGTTTTCAGATGGCTTTATGTCAAATTTTTGTATTTTTATGACTGACTTGTTACTTTCTTCTACTTTAAGTTAAATTTTATTTTTTTTATTTTCACAGGTGAACAATATAGACTTATGTAATGACTACAACGTTATATTGGCCAGATATTTTTCTTTAATCTGATTATCACATTTTATTGACATTGCAATGTTTGTTTCTAAACATATTTTAACCCATATGTGGATTATCAATCTGTCAAAGCTTGTAATCGAATTACTGTAATTACATATAATGTTTTCTGCAAATTTAATCTGTGTTGTTAATAATTTCCTGAACCAACATTTAGTTCATTAGACATTGACACGCTCAAATGTGTAGTTCACTTTTATCATTTTATAGAAGATTCTTGAAAGTTGTCCTTGTTAATTCGTCAAATGTTAACAAAATATTAATTGAATTGGATTGTTGCAAGGCAGTTTGTTTCCAATCCTGTTTTATAATGTTTCATATCGAACTGTGATGAACATTTTACCTATGTTCGTTGAAGTTATGAAAGTTAAGATGTTTTCTTTATTGTTTACGTTATGGAAGTATATGCCAAATTAAGCGATTGATTGGATGAAATACTAAAATGCACCATTTATATGCTGGTAAATAAAAATTGATTTTAACTTTGTGTGCCGAAAACAATTACTGTCGAATTACAGATGAAGTTGATGATGACGATGATGATTAATATCTCTACGGAGCTTCGGTTAATCGTCACTGTACTTTGGAAATCGTAGTCAATCGTTGTGTCTGAAATTGCTCCACATAATGATACACTTTAGTTAGGCGGGTATGGGTTGTTCTGTTACTCGCATGCTACTTGTTCTGGAAACTCAGTTATGCAGTCAAAGATGTCGGTTTCGTTGAGCTCTTAAATTTTGTCACTTCAGAGTTGCTACGAATTTTATTTGAACTGGTTGGTTTATGCAGTTATAGACAGACTTAACTGTAGTGTAACATAACTGTTAACTGAAAAAGGTTTCAATACAATATTATGGGCCGCTAGTTTATACATAGTAGTGTATTCATTTGAATTTTCTAAAACTCCATCTCTTTTTCGTTTGTGGTAATCAAAGAAAACCGATTAATTCAAATCCAAGTAACTCTTATTTAGTCTCATACTTCCATGATTTCCATGAAACACGATAAATAAAACGCATTTACAAATAGTTGACATTTAAATATAAAAATATATATTGATGTTTGTGGCAAATACACAGTGCTCTACAAAAGTGCACATTGAACTCGTTTACTTGCGAAATTTCAAATGAGTATTGGAAATGTAGAGGGCTACTAAATATTTCATTTGCGAATTCATTATTTGTGGAAGTTCAGGGATCACCAGCAATGGACTCAGGAATGTATAATTTGACGGACAACTAAGTTCAGGGCCATGCTATTGACTAGAATGTAACACAATGGCATAAAACTTCAGACATTTTGATAGCTTTAGGAGCCTAAAGTCAACAGTTTCTGGACGACAAGAGTATAATATATTGCAAACATTATCGTTTCCACAAGGTTGTATATTTCCAAACGTTTTAACAGCAACAAAATTATAGAACTTATTCATATATTCAAATGATTGAAATAGTAAAAATAATTACTAGCGATGTTATATGTAATTGACTAAGAATCCTTATGTAGTCTTGCAGTCTTTTGATGTTTTCCATGTATTTGTAGCGACCAGAAACATAAGTATTCAGGAAAACAATTATAACACTGACTTCGAAAATAGCTAGAAGTAGCCTGCGTTGTTCACTTCTTATCACATTCCTTAGTCATTATAACTGTAACGTAGTCTGTCTGTAAGTTTATCGGATCAAATATATTCTGCGGTCTACAGAGTAGAGGGAGGGTACGTGTTTAGGCAACATTGCCATTTACTGATTTAATTAACATGATATGAATGATTTCGTTACTACGGTTTAACGATGTAATTTCTAATAAATTGAGCATTAGATAAATTGTCTATAGAATCAGCTAATATTGAAGGTTTGATGTAATGAAATGATCAATATCGTTACGTATTTCATTAAGAAGTGTGGCGAATATATAACCTACAACAGTGAGTATTTGATAACTCATAATATTGTTTCAGGCTACAGTTTCAATTGAAATAATCCACTTAGTATACTTTGTAAATACATATGACTAATACTGATTAAATATAGAAAATAATCAGTAGTAGAAATGCTTGTCCATTGAAATACAACAAGTATATGCGAATTCAAAAGTTGGAAAACTTTTGAGTTTCAAAGTCCTCAAGATATATTACCATTTTGGCAACTAAACAACAGCTGGTGTTTAAACGACGAACTAATATTTATGCGTTATAAATGGCTAATTGTTTTACGAAAAATCAATAAATTCTGTGATTAGATAGTCCATTGACAATACATATTTGACTGAACAATCACAAATCCCAATGGCAAATTAAGAGAGATTAATTAGTCTGATGCTTCACATACAAAACATGTAGCGTAAAATTTAATTAATATTATCAAGAGTTATTATCAAGTATGGAAAGTGTCTTAAATTTCACTTAAACTGAAAGGTATCAGGAAGTAGTATATAGAGTATGCACGTAACACAGGCATTATTACTCAATAAAACATGACAATGTTTATGTTATTCATTCCTCAATATCACTAAATACGTATGTATATAAAAGAGCAAGTATGCTTAAAAGTGATATGAAAATGTTCACAGTGGCTTGTAGAACAGATGGCTAATACTGGTAACATGTATACAATGCATACATTTTAGACTGGGATAAATTAACATCAATGCGAACAAAAGCAAGTTGAAAACTGTGACTAACTCATAGATACTAAGCTGATTAATCCAGCACAAATGCCATAAACAACATCTAAAAATGATAATGAACGGTTGTTGCAAGCAATTTGAGTTAGTTTGTCTTTTAATACTTGACAATTTTAAGTAGTTTCACCAAGATTGTTTAATTTGTATTCAGCAAATGAGACGTCTACTAAGCAAATATCTTGAGAATGTTTGTCAATTATGTTTTTACAAGAAAGCTGTTTAGTCAGTCATCAGTATTACTTGAAACAGAAGTCTATAGAAATCTGCATGATAACAATGTCAGTATTCACTACTGATCCAAGTAATCTTTCTAATATTAGCTTACAGTGAATATCTTTAATTTCATGACACTCAATCTCAAGAAGTTTATTCATTTTTATTGTTAAATAGATTTCATGAAATAAATAATGATAGATGAAGTATTTTTTATTTGCTTTTGATTAACTTATATATGTTTAGAAGAGAGTAAATATGTTAGGTATATGAAATACTCCGCTAATTCACTAAAATACAGTCAAATTCAATTATATGGAGATGTGTTAACACAGTGTGAGTACATTCAGTACGTTGAAAGTTTGTATAAATGCAATTTATCTAAAGCAGCAGCAAACTTCAATCAGGTTGCATTTCAAGAACTACGCTACACCATATCATCCGTTTAATTTAACAATCAGAACCCAAGTCGGAGAATAGTATTCTTATTACAATAGGCAACAAATTTTATTCCCTCAATATTAGTTAGCATACTTTATGCAAAATTTAGAATTTGACTTTGATTTTCTAATCGATGAATATGTGAACCTTCAAGTAAATCACAACAAACAAGGCACAAACAATACTACTGTGTTTGCGAAACTAGGTTCTGTGTTTTTATAATCATTAAGTTTTGCCTCAACATCATTATCACAACAATAATGATTATTGTAGTCCTCAAATACTGTACTTTGTTTATCATTTTTGTGATTATAACAGGGTGCTTTCAATCTAAGTTGATTTTCATGTTCATGATGTATATTTCAATTCCTAACTCAAGGATGTGTGATCGATTCCTACATAATCACACTGTATCATAATTGTGTTTTACAGCCCGCGTGACTTCATTATTATATCGTTACTGTCTATTGTTAAATATTTTACGTTACCCATCGAGTTGACACTATTTATCTTAAATCAAATGTAACAAACAGACATCTATTTCTGACTCTTCACTTTGTACTAACTGTCATACAGTTCTATTACTGTGAAATTCAGAAGATTGAAATTAGCTCAACAGTTAAGAACACTGTAGGTAGTTAGTTGATATACTGAATCTGTACCTTGACTTTGTGCTATGACTGTGCAATCACATGCAAAACTGCCATATATTTAGATTTCATGATTATAAATACAATTTAAACATTGGTTATGACTACCGATAACTAGTTTCTTTAAAAGCGAATTCCTCCAGTCAGGTTATATTCGCATACAGTGACCAACATTTGCTGAAAGATTAGTCTAATTTATAAATTCACATTAAAACACAATAAAGTCTTATGGGTACTAACTAAACAACGACAGGCAATAAAGTATTTCATTACTTTATTACACAATTTTTCTACCTGAAGCAAGTAATGATAGAACACTTGAAAAATATGTAGAAAACCTAATTTGTGTAGATTAAAGTCAAACAACACAATTCACGTAAAAATATCATTGGTCTGCTTTCTTGTTGAATACCAGTGGTCAGAATTGTATCTAGATTTCAAGCAAGTCACCATTGATTACAATTAGAAACGTCATCACAAACGTTAAGCACTGGAATTTTAACAGATTTTTAACGATTTAGCCAATATTATACATGAGTAATATAACACTGGATGAAGCATATTTGAAACCTGCAGAAATATCTACTTCAATAAGGGGAAGGAGATAGGCGTGATAATAAGTCAAAATAGTGTTCAAATAATTTTCTTTTAACTGTCTAATACAAAAACTCTGTTTATCCATAGTTAGCCTCGGAAGAACTGTCACTATCAACTATTCACATTTTAACTTAGTAAAAGTTTATCATTTCAATAAAAATTTGAAAACAAATATGCACTTAACGTATCACTTATTCTATTCAGTTATTAAAATTAACTGAAGTTTAACCAAAATACAGCTTAGTTCGTTAAACTCTATTTCTATTTAATAAATACTGACTTTTCAAAAAACCATGAAAACAATTCTGTTTATCACTTACTTTTTAAAAGTACAATTTTAGTAAAAATGAATAGAATGTATTTGAGAACTACTCATTCGATTTCGAAAATTCATAATAATGATTTTACATCTTCAGCTCTTACCTATTAAATACAGGACAACTTGAATAAGCCACAAAGTCAATTGGTTCCACACGTAGATAATAACAGAGAATTACATAATGAAGAAATTTTCGACTTGGGTCCCAGTAAATAAAAGCCAATTGTTTTAAGGTTTATTGAATATGAAAACAAAATACACAGTTAAAGTTGAGTTACTAACTTTCGAATTTTGTGATGCATTTGATGGTTATATATACTACAGCGTGATTTCCAACCTCAATCGTAAAATAATGAATACTTAGTTGACTACTCGTATTTAGTAAAGTTGATCGAGATTCTAAATGAAATAAATGATTACTGATCGGTGATTAGTAATAACTTATGTGATCGTTTGTGTGAAATAAGTGGAAGGGTTAACATCTAAATCTGTACATATTTGCTTAATCCTAACAATATAAATCGACGAGATTGATTACTGTTAGCTACATCGTAGCAACTAATGAATGAGAGGTGAATTCAAACATTATCTACTACTTTAACTTCCGACAGATTGCAATGTTATTTTTTTTAGTTTATAATCATTTTGTCTAATTACACAGGTCAATGTGTAGCCATGTGTAAATGTACACCCCTTTTTTTGACTTATAAATACCAACAAATCCATTTACTACTAATCAAATTGATCGGATAAAGTGATCTTCAGATTGCCTAACAGTTTCTGTGGATTTAAATCAAAACAATATATGTGCACAAATGTGCACAAATAAAATTACACTTGCAATGCACACATCTCTTAATCTACAACGATTCAATATTAGTGTACTTATAATGACTCATGAAACATTCTCATACTGTGTATTTGATTAGATATTCATAATGAAATTTGATCTCTTAGTAACACTTATATTTGATGATTCTTGATTTCGGTTATTTTGCTAAAGAAGCTCAAATCATCTTAATGAACGAAACGTCTGAATTTTCTTCAGTTTCATTCGGTGAGATTTATTATAAATATATTCTATTCATATGTCTTGTTAACATTCGGCACCCAAGTTTAGTGAATCTATTTGTTCGTATTTGGAGGAGAATTCTTCTAAATGGAACTGACCAAAATTATTATATTATCACTAACAGTAGTGACTGAGCATTTCAATCCACTATGTGCGTAGCCAAATGACTGAAATCACTTAGCAAGTGACGTCAAATAAATGTTAGAAATTCTTATTTTAGTTTGTCTGAATAGTAATGTAACAAATTTGATCCATGAGATTCAAACCTAAATTAACTACAAATTTTGTGATCCCCTTCAAAACAGCATGATTTTTAAAATATAATTGGATATTGTGAAGATTATAGAATGTCGATTTGATATCACAAATCGTCTGAGTTAGGCAACTAGTGACCACCAGAAAGTACTGTAAGACTGTTTCATCCTCACATGTGACTATTAAGCAGTGCCTATCTTAGACTTAATTCGAGGTCAAACCGATGACATTCTAGTTTAGCGGTAAATGCCTTGCCATTAGATCACTGAGAAGGTTCGTAACAGTTTATGAATTTAATTTAGTTAATTCGCAATAAGTTAGCTCGCTGTTATCCACGATGTTGATCATTAACTGTTAGCTAACACAGATTGTAAATCAATGAGTGCATCAAAATGATTCATTCAACCATGCATTAATAATTATCATGGCTACACCAATTTAGAAAACTGAACATCTAGTTATTTTTACTTCGTTGAGCTTTATATCCTTCTCTTTTGAAAAGACAGATTGTTGTACTGACGATAAATTGTTTTAAATAGATTCAGAGTAAAATTCGATAGTTCTATGTTCAGTTTTCTAAATTGGTGTAGCCATGATAATTATTAATGCATGGTTGAATGAATCATTTTGATGCACTCATTGATTTACAATCTGTGTTAGCTAACAGTTAATGATCAACATCGTGGATAACAGCGAGCTAACTTATTGCGAATTAACTAAATTAAATTCATAAACTGTTACGAACCTTCTCAGTGATCTAATGGCAAGGCATTTACCGCTAAACTAGAATGTCATCGGTTTGACCTCGAATTAAGTCTAAGATAGGCACTGCTTAATAGTCACATGTGAGGATGAAACAGTCTTACAGTACTTTCTGGTGGTCACTAGTTGCCTAACTCAGACGATTTGTGATATCAAATCGACATTCTATAATCTTCACAATATCCAATTATATTTTAAAAATCATGCTGTTTTGAAGGGGATCACAAAATTTGTAGTTAATTTAGGTTTGAATCTCATGGATCAAATTTGTTACATTACTATTCAGACAAACTAAAATAAGAATTTCTAACATTTATTTGACGTCACTTGCTAAGTGATTTCAGTCATTTGGCTACGCACATAGTGGATTGAAATGCTCAGTCACTACTGTTAGTGATAATATAATAATTTTGGTCAGTTCCATTTAGAAGAATTCTCCTCCAAATACGAACAAATAGATTCACTAAACTTGGGTGCCGAATGTTAACAAGACATATGAATAGAATATATTTATAATAAATCTCACCGAATGAAACTGAAGAAAATTCAGACGTTTCGTTCATTAAGATGATTTGAGCTTCTTTAGCAAAATAACCGAAATCAAGAATCATCAAATATAAGTGTTACTAAGAGATCAAATTTCATTATGAATATCTAATCAAATACACAGTATGAGAATGTTTCATGAGTCATTATAAGTACACTAATATTGAATCGTTGTAGATTAAGAGATGTGTGCATTGCAAGTGTAATTTTATTTGTGCACATTTGTGCACATATATTGTTTTGATTTAAATCCACAGAAACTGTTAGGCAATCTGAAGATCACTTTATCCGATCAATTTGATTAGTAGTAAATGGATTTGTTGGTATTTATAAGTCAAAAAAAGGGGTGTACATTTACACATGGCTACACATTGACCTGTGTAATTAGACAAAATGATTATAAACTAAAAAAAATAACATTGCAATCTGTCGGAAGTTAAAGTAGTAGATAATGTTTGAATTCACCTCTCATTCATTAGTTGCTACGATGTAGCTAACAGTAATCAATCTCGTCGATTTATATTGTTAGGATTAAGCAAATATGTACAGATTTAGATGTTAACCCTTCCACTTATTTCACACAAACGATCACATAAGTTATTGCTAATCACCGATCAGTAATCATTTATTTCATTTAGAATCTCGATCAACTTTACTAAATACGAGTAGTCAACTAAGTATTCATTATTTTACGATTGAGGTTGGAAATCACGCTGTAGTATATATAACCATCAAATGCATCACAAAATTCGAAGGTTAGTAACTCAAATTTAACTGTGTATTTTGTTTTCATATTCAATAAACCTTAAAACAATTGGCTTTTATTTACTGGGACCCAAGTCGAAAATTTTTTCATTATGTAATTCTCTGTTATTATCTACGTGTGGAACCAATTGACTTTGTGGCTTATTCAAGTTGTCCTGTATTTAATAGGTAAGAGCTGAAGATGTAAAATCATTATTATGAATTTTCGAATTCGAATGAGTAGTTCTCAAATACATTCTATTCATTTTTACTAAAATTGTACTTTTAAAAAGTAAGTGATAAACAGAATTGTTTTCATGGTTTTTTGAAAAGTCAGTATTTATTAAATAGAAATAGAGTTTAACGAACTAAGCTGTATTTTGGTTAAACTTCAGTTAATTTTAATAACTGAATAGAATAAGTGATACGTTAAGTGCATATTTGTTTTCAAATTTTTATTGAAATGATAAACTTTTACTAAGTTAAAATGTGAATAGTTGATAGTGACAGTTCTTCCGAGGCTAACTATGGATAAACAGAGTTTTTGTATTAGACAGTTAAAAGAAAATTATTTTAACACTATTTTGACTTATTATCACGCCTATCTCCTTCCCCTTATTGAAGTAGATATTTCTGCAGGTTTCAAATATGCTTCATCCAGTGTTATATTACTCATGTATAATATTGGCTAAATCGTTAAAAATCTGTTAAAATTCCAGTGCTTAACGTTTGTGATGACGTTTCTAATTGTAATCAATGGTGACTTGCTTGAAATCTAGATACAATTCTGACCACTGGTATTCAACAAGAAAGCAAACCAATGATATTTTTACGTAAATTGTGTTGTTTGACTTTATTCTACACAAATTAGGTTTTCTACATATTTTTCAAGTGTTCTATCATTACTTGCTTCAGGTAGAAAAATTGTGTAATAAAGTAATGAAATACTTTATTGCCTGTCGTTGTTTAGTTAGTACCCATAAGACTTTATTGTGTTTTAATGTGAATTTATAAATTAGACTAATCTTCCAGCAAATGTTGGTCACTGTATGCGAATATAACCTGACTGGAGGAATTCGCTTTTAAAGAAACTAGTTATCGGTAGTCATAACCAATGTTTAAATTGTATTTATAATCATGAAATCTAAATATATGGCAGTTTTGCATGTGATTGCACAGTCATAGCACAAAGTCAAGGTATAGATTCAGTATATCAACTAACTACCTACAGTGTTCTTAACTGTTGAGCTAATTTCAATCTTCTGAATTTCACAGTAATAGAACTGTATGACAGTTAGTACAAAGTGAAGAGTCAGAAATAGATGTCTGTTTGTTACATTTGATTTAAGATAAATAGTGTCAACTCGATGGGTAACGTAAAATATTTAACAATAGACAGTAACGATATAATAATGAAGTCACGCGGGCTGTAAAACACAATTATGATACAGTGTGATTATGTAGGAATCGATCACACATCCTTGAGTTAGGAATTGAAATATACATCATGAACATGAAAATCAACTTAGATTGAAAGCACCCTGTTATAATCACAAAAATGATAAACAAAGTACAGTATTTGAGGACTACAATAATCATTATTGTTGTGATAATGATGTTGAGGCAAAACTTAATGATTATAAAAACACAGAACCTAGTTTCGCAAACACAGTAGTATTGTTTGTGCCTTGTTTGTTGTGATTTACTTGAAGGTTCACATATTCATCGATTAGAAAAGCAAAGTCAAATTCTAAATTTTGCATAAACTATGCTAACTAATATTGAGGGAATAAAATTTGTTGCCTATTGTAATAAGAATACTATTCTCCGACTTGGGTTCTGATTGTTAAATTAAACGGATGATATGGTGTAGCGTAGTTCTTGAAATGCAACCTGATTGAAGTTTGCTGCTGCTTTAGATAAATTGCATTTATACAAACTTTCAACGTACTGAATGTACTCACACTGTGTTAACACATCTCCATATAATTGAATTTGACTGTATTTTGGTGTATTAGCGGAGTATTTCATATACCTAACATATTTACTCTCTTCTAAACATATATAAGTTAATCAAAAGCAAATAAAAAATACTTCATCTATCATTATTTATTTCATGAAATCTATTTAACAATAAAAATGAATAAACTTCTTGAGATTGAGTGTCATGAAATTAAAGATATTCACTGTAAGCTAATATTAGAAAGATTACTTGGATCAGTAGTGAATACTGACATTGTTATCATGCAGATTTCTATAGACTTCTGTTTCAAGTAATACTGATGACTGACTAAACAGCTTTCTTGTAAAAACATAATTGACAAACATTCTCAAGATATTTGCTTAGTAGACGTCTCATTTGCTGAATACAAATTAAACAATCTTGGTGAAACTACTTAAAATTGTCAAGTATTAAAAGACAAACTAACTCAAATTGCTTGCAACAACCGTTCATTATCATTTTTAGATGTTGTTTATGGCATTTGTGCTGGATTAATCAGCTTAGTATCTATGAGTTAGTCACAGTTTTCAACTTGCTTTTGTTCGCATTGATGTTAATTTATCCCAGTCTAAAATGTATGCATTGTATACATGTTACCAGTATTAGCCATCTGTTCTACAAGCCACTGTGAACATTTTCATATCACTTTTAAGCATACTTGCTCTTTTATATACATACGTATTTAATCATATTGAGGAATGAATAACATAAACATTGTCATGTTCTATTGAGTAATAATGCCTGTGTTACGTGCATACTCTATATACTACTTCCTGATACCTTTCAGTTTAAGTGAAATTTAAGACACTTTCCATACTTGATAATAACTCTTGATAATATTAATTAAATTTTACGCTACATGTTTTGTATGTGAAGCATCAGACTAATTAATCTCTCTTAATTTGCCATTGGGATTTGTGATTGTTCAGTCAAATATGTATTGTCAATGGACTATCTAATCACAGAATTTATTGATTTTTCGTAAAACAATTAGCCATTTATAACGCATAAATATTAGTTCGTCGTTTAAACACCAGCTGTTGTTTAGTTGCCAAAATGGTAATATATCTTGAGGACTTTGAAACTCAAAAGTTTTCCAACTTTTGAATTCGCATATACTTGTTGTATTTCAATGGACAAGCATTTCTACTACTGATTATTTTCTATATTTAATCAGTATTAGTCATATGTATTTACAAAGTATACTAAGTGGATTATTTCAATTGAAACTGTAGCCTGAAACAATATTATGAGTTATCAAATACTCACAGTTGTAGGTTATATATTCGCCACACTTCTTAATGAAATACGTAACGATATTGATCATTTCATTTCATCAAACTGTCGATATTATAACGTCTAAGCGTAGTAACAAAATTACTCATATCATGTCACTTTAATCAGAAAATGGCAATGTTACTTAACGAACTACCCTTTTTCTACTCTGTAAGCCGCACAATACATTTGATCAAACACACTTGCAGTCACACCTAATTGAATGTTAAATTCACGAATAAAATATTTAGTAGCCGTCTACATTTTCAATCCCCATTTAAAATTTAGCTAGTGGAAGAATTTAATGAGCACTCTTGTAAAGCGCAGTATATTTGTTACAATTATAAATATAAATTTTTGTATTCGATTGTTGGCCAATTATGTTCGCTTTTTATTAATCATGTTACATGAAAATCACAGAAGATTAAGATTTAATCAGGGTTACTTGGATTTTAACTAACTAATTATTTTTGAGTACCCCATACAAAAGTAAAATCCAGTGTTAGAAAGATCAAATAAATACACAACTAAATATAAACTAACGGCCCATAATATTGTATCAAAGCTCTTTTCATTGAGCAGTTATGCTACACAACTGTCTGATCTAATTATAACTACAAAAAATGAGCGTTAATGCCATTCTTAGCAACTCTGAAGTGACAAAACTTAAGAGCTCAACGACTGCATGACTGAGTATCTAGAACAATCAGCATGTAAACAACAGAATAACTCATAGCCACCCCATCGAAATGTAGCATTATTTGTAGCGATTTCAGACACGACGATTGACTACGACTCTCAGAAGTACAGTTACTATTTACCAAAACTCCGTTGTGATATTTTGATAAAAAACACAACCATCAAAAATAACATCTGTAATTCGATAGTTTCTGTCTTCGGCACACAAAGTTAAAATCAATCTTTATTTACCGGCATTTGAATGGCGCATTTTAGGCTTTCGTCTCATCGATTGTTTAATTTAGCATATACTTCCATAACGTAAACAATTAGGAAAACATCTTAACTTTCATGACTTCAACGAACATGTGTGAAAAGTTCATCACTGTTCTATATGAAACCTTATAAAATGGGATTGAAAACAAACTGCCTCGTAACAATCCAGTTCAATTAATATTTTGCAAACATTACATAAATTAACAATGACATATTCGAACACGGCTCTCATATGATTGATATGCACTAAAACTAATTGCCACTTATTACATTATTTTACTCAACATACAATTTGTTCTTTTAACTTGTTCTAACGTTTTGAACATCATCACTCGAACTTTTATGTCTTCTAACATTTTGTTATGAAACCCAACATGAATTACAAATAAGTTGTTAAATGAATAATGCTGTTTATCATGTAAGATTTTTGGAACAGAGCCAAATTATGGAAGTTTACTAGTTCTTTTTAAACTGAAAGTTGAATGATTGTATGACGCCTACAGTGATAAATGCATAGTTGGCACTGACAAAATCTTCAACTTTCAAGAATCTTCTATAAAATGATAAAAGTGAACTAAACAACGAAGCGTGTCGATGTCTAATGAACTTAATGCTGGTTAAGGAAATTAATAAAAACCCAGATTAAATTTTGCAGAAAACATTAAATGTAATTAAAGTAATTCGATAACAAGCTTTGACAGATCGATAATTCACATATGGGTTAAATATGGTAAAAAAACAAGCATTCAAATGACAAAAATCTGAAAATCAGAATAAACAAAATAATAACTGTCCAATATAAAGTTGATGATAAATTTAAAAAAATTAAATGAATCATATCGATTGAACAATTGATACAAAAACATTATAGAGGTTGACAAATAAACCGGTTATCAGACCGCGGAAGAAATGATTCTGAAACCTGTAAAACAAAGAAAAATTAAATATTTTATAAAAAACAAACAAAAAAACGAATTAAATGAAAAAAAACTAAAAAAAATGAAGCAACAAAACAAAAATGATATAATAAGGAAGTAAAATTAATTCAAACAGGAGAAAACGGGAAAAAAAGCAAGAATCCCAGTTATAAAATGAGAAGGCCTAAAACTGAAAAATTCACATTTGAAAAGATATTATCTTGCGATGACAAATACAGTGTTTATGGTGATGATAATGACGCCGACATTTCGACAAAAGTTACAAAATTCAACAGACTATAGCGTTTACATGCATTTTCATCAATTTGAAAATCTATTCTCAGTGACATTCTGATTCATATACAGGTATGTTTATTTGATTGACAACTCGCAACTGAGTGATCAGTGAATGTGGTTA
>CM046062.1:34955232-35412807 GCA_025215515.1 Schistosoma japonicum | reverse complement strand
AGTGGTGATAAAAATGCTACTGCCCCTGACAATGATAACGCAATCACCAATATAAAACATTATTTGAGTATTTAGTCTCTAACATTTTTGCATATCTACATTGAGTGTAAAATTATTCGTGAAATTCATGCATCAATTATTTAATATATTGCTTCATATTTATTGTTGTTCGTATCTTATATTTCACAATTTATATTCAATACTTTGGTAAAATTGCTTCATTTCAGTAAACCTACACTTGATTCAGTCGAAACGGATTGTGTACCTTTTAAACGTTTCATCTTCTCCGCAAAACAACACTGTAATGTACTTTTAACTTGTCTAAGTCACCTATGATTCTTTCATATGTAGCTCAATGTTATGGAGTAACAGACAGAATGACAAAACATCGAAATGACAAAACGATGAAACGTTTTATTTCGAAAATTTAAATTGATTTTATCGATGATGAGATTGAAGTTAGTGTATAAAAGGTTTTCTACAAATAACACGTAATAAAAGCAACGTTTTTCAGGAAGAATTTATTTACGGATGAAGCACTTCACATGATATTTGCAATATAGTCGAAGGCTTATGGTGCTCAGTTGAATAGTAGGATTAATCGGATCTAATGTTTAGTTAGCCTAAATAACCGATATTTATTTATAATAATGGTTATTTGTAGCACCTTGAAGGAATGATGTTAGATCACATAAAGACACATTCATTAACTACAATTACTACATTCGATTATTAAGCCAGTGTATTTCATTAAGATTTCATCTTAAACATTTGTGCTCTCAAACTTCATTTAATTCGAGCCAAGAGTGCTGGCTAATTATGTTAGCAACATCATCATTTGCTTATTTACTACTAATAATTTTCGTATTTAATGTGATTGACATTCACCTCATTGTTAAGTATGAAATATGTAAAATATTTTTATACTTGTAAAGCATTTATTTCGTGGTGTCGATGGATTTCAAAAAGTGTCCAACTATAATTCTGAGGATAATCATGTTAATGTTAGTTTGAAATAAGTTTTCATTACTCACTCTATCAACAGTTGTCACGTGATTCGCTCATTAGATAATTTAGTTAGAGTGGTTTTGTGGTGGATGACGCTTAATTTCGTTATACGCTAAGCAATGATCTCCTTCAAATAAGCTGGAAACCAGAGAACACTAGACAGATATTTTGCATTTATGTGCGGCTACTGATCATTATATACCAAATATTTTGCCAGAGAACCAAATGCTTCACCTTTAGTCTCTTCAATAAACGTTTAGACATCTGAACTGAAAGCTTTCAGTTACATGATACAATTTCCAATTAAGTGAAATAACGCGACAATCAGTCAATGGCACTGGTGATAACTAACACTCACTGGTGAACTTCAAATTTATCATCGTGTTTCACCACAGATTGACTGTGATGAAAACTTTACCACTAAATGTTAATTCGCTTGTCCTAATGTTTGGGCGTTCGCTGAGTGATGTGCTTATATATATTAATATATTTGACAGTTCAACAGAACATTAGATTATACAAATAATGGATATACTGTCAACCATGACTAGTTAAATATGCATAACTCAGTAATAGAAAAAATATTGTAGTGAGTTTAGATGTTATAAAGTACTTTTCTCATTATTATGTATTTGGAATCATGAATATAGTTTTATTACTAAGACAATTAATTTATAAAGTGAAATAACGTGAATAGAAAACTCTTATTTAGTGGTTTACTTACTTTCAGCATTAGATTGATCAATGACCACAATAATGAAGATGGTGATCACCAACAGCCAAAATTCGTGAACCATTATCATTTCAATCAGCAATTTACTACTTGGTTATAAGCAGTAGCATATAGTCCTTGTTAATGTACTTATATATGCTTAGAAGGTTGATCTTCATCACTATTGTCTAATCGAAATCAACGGACTCATTTTCTAAATAATTTGCTTACTAATTAACTGATAAACAACAAAAACCATTCCATTGTTAGGTTGTTCACTGCACATACAACTTTGATTTTTATCTTATCAATTATAATTATGCACAAAATATGCGTATTAGAAATCTCTAGAGTAGTTTTTTAATAAAAAAAAAAAGAAACAATTATTCACATACATATTGTCATTAGTGTTAAATATATTTACTTTAGAATTTGTTAAAGGGTATCAGTGGATAAATTAGATAATATGAAATTGAAAAGCACAGTTCTTAAGCAAATAGTTTTCGATGAATACTTCAGGGGTTCATATAAGGGGTAGATTATCCGATCAATGCAAATCAATGCAGAGTATTCAAAGTTTAGAAAAGTGTCGATTGAATCGTATTCTTCAACTATCTAAAAAGAGAGTTGAAATTAGTTTATGGATCCGAAGTAATAATCTTAATGTGTTAATACATCAACAAACGTGTGTACCACATAGAGCAGGACTAAACTATAATAATAGACCAATTACATTTGCAAAACAATTTACAACGACGCGAATGATAACGTCGGTGTTAAAGAGTATTCGTCAGTTTTCAGAATAAGTCTTAGATATCAATCTGTATCTGAGTTCTGGCAATGCTCTGGAAGATAATTTGTACAGTTGTGAACGTATAAGAGGTGCAGTTAAATCTGAAAAGAAGTCTAATACTAGGTATTTTAATGTCATGTACGCTTTCGTGAAAAATCAATTAAAGCCGAATATTTTTTGTAGAGAATCGAAAGTAAACTTGAAGCAAATTATGTATATTTGGTTGTATTAAATTATGGAAGTACTATAGACAACCAGAATCATGGTACCATAAAAATTAAGGGACACCTATCTAGTTATACTAGCAATGTACGAATATTTACATTCGAAATGCTGTTAAAGACTGGAGTATTGGTGGGTGGTATTGATCAGATGAATAAGAAATATGAAGTCGGCTAAACAAATATCTGAGATTATAGTATGGAATCGAATGAATAAATGCTATATGAACACATAAACAAACTTGTATATAGATATTTTCTTAGATTGCAAAAATAAAGCGACAGAAAAAACTTGATTGGTTTATTAATCATGCTAGTGTAAAATATTCATTAAAAATCAACTTTTACTTAAAATTTCAAAGCATATTATAAATAACTATGTGAATAAGAAATTTTATTATGCATTCAGACGCTTAGCCATTTGCGAATATTCACCTCACCTTTGACCTACAATTATCATTTCATTGATCTCTTTCAACAATGATTTGATAGCAAATCCCTTACAATGAATTGTATATGCATACAAATTATTGTAACATGAAACTTCACACGAAGTGCACACATTTTTTTCATCCACAACAATTTTAATATCAGTTTACTTACAATGACTCATATAGCAATTTCATATGCTGTATGCAATTGAATATTCGCAAAAAATACTACAACTTATTTTCATTTATATTTAATAATTTTTAATTTTGGTTATTTCCTTGAAGAAGCTCAAACCAGCTTGCCAAACGAAATGTTGGAATATTTCTTTGTTAAATCCGCTGAGATTATTTACAAACATATTTTATTCACATGCTTTTTATACACTCAGTGCCCAAGTTTTGTAAATATTTTTGTTCAATTTTGGACGAAAATACCTATAAAACTCATTGTTTCATTTAAAGAATACAAAGATGGCTGGAGTTAAAAATTCAAACATAGTAAACAAAAGAAGAGGGAAAGCAAATATACAGTAAATTATCAAAACAAATTTGCTAGGTAGATTCCTTTAAACTGATTTAGACAAAAAAACACCGAATGATTATGATGATAACAGGTAGTAATTAACACTACTCAAATACAGTGAAATGAAATTCAATCTGAGTAATTCACCATATTTGTCTATGCTCAAATCTCGGCTTTACTGATAACGATGGTAAACGTAATTCACATAAATGTGTAAAAATCATACGACTTTATGTGAAAACAACATTCCAGCTTGTGAAAACAAAAGAAAAGTAGTTAGGTTAGCAGTAATAATATAACACTGTAAAATGTTTAATGAGATAAGAGTAAAAATGATCGAAAAATTTGTGGTTTATTATAACATACGTGGGTTATAGCTTACTTTTGCTGAGTTTTTGCTACTAAGGCGTTAAGAGTGCAAACTAAATGATATAATAAGAAACAAAGTAAATGTATCAGCTATACCACATAGTTCGGAATTTCGATCAAGACAAACTCAGCGACACCGCAGTGGTGATGGCCTTGTGAATTGTTCATGATGTTCGAACAGCAGCTGAAATTGATGTAGCTGATTATTAATTCCGAAATCGCATTTGATGCAAATGTCCTTATTACAAGTTATTCATCCTCAATGCTGAATCGGCTTTCTAACAGCATGGTTGGATTTCATTATGAACCTAAAGCAAATATTGCTTTTACCACATTGTCCTGTGGACGCATTATTAGAACTAAACTAAGATAAACCTGAAATGCATGAACCAAAGTTCAAGTACCGTATTTAGCTGACTTTTATTCAAATGTAGTAAAAAACCTCATGATTAGTGAGCTTCACTTTCAGGTCAGCGTACATATGACATGTTGGTTACTCTTTTCCAACTTTAGGGGAAATTCTTTTAAAATGACCTGAAAACAATTCTCCATTTTTATTGATAGTTTCATCATATATCGTCATTCTCACCACAACCCCACTCATTTGTTCATTACAGATTTGGCCTCACCATGGACTTCATATGTTAACTAAAATCTACTGCAAAACATTTGGAGTAATTTGATAACATGAGACTACCAGTCACTTCCACGTTTTTAAGGTTTACATGGCTACGTGGTACTTATATTTATCTATTAGTTTCCCTTGATGTTTGTCAACTTCGAACATTCAAAAGTATTTCCTGCCATGAAATAAATGCTTCCTTATATAAGACTATACGATTGAAGCATCTAAAACTCAGAGTTTAAAAACCTTTTCATTTCAACCAATCTTCAAAAAGGCCATCGAAGATATGATGCCCAATTTTACGGATCCAGTTATCTCTCATCGCTATATATATATATATATATATATATATATATATGATGACTGTGAAAATTCACACGAGAAGTTTGATCACATAGGAGAAACAAACTTTCGTAAACAAAAGAAATTACTATGTTCTTTGAATTTTTAAGGAATAACATCAAGTGTTCTAAAAAGAAAGGTGGCAATATGTTGATAAATGCAAATCATACATACGACAACCCCAAAAGTATTGTTGATTTATCCAGTGAATAAAACTAACATACAGAAATTTTGTAGATGGCTATAAATCCATCATAATACTATTCAGTGAACCTACAAATGTATCCTTCAACTAACAAAATTTTGCTTAATCAATGAGGACACTTAGGCAATGAAACACAAATAAGCCAGACAGTATCCCAATGAGCATGCTTAAAAGCGGAAACAAAAACTTTATCCTGTTACTTATTAGATTATTTACAATATCACTCTGTCCTGCATGCTACCTTTACCATTTGAAAAACTATAAACGTTATATCCATAATCAGAAATGGACCTGCTGCAGACGCGGAAAACTTCCAAACTACCAACTTAAAGCCAGTTATATAGAACATCTAACAAGACACATCAGACATCCAAAACATCCTTGATAACCCATCGGCTCAGGGCCAGAAATTGAAGCTGCCATTCAGCAAATACAATGAACAAAAAGAACTCACTCTGAGCAAATACAAAAGACAAACACTAAGCTCTGTATGTGTTCTTCAAATTTTTCAGGAAGAACATCATGTAAACCCATAAATGTATCTTTCACAAGAGTGATGGAGAAAGCATTATGGCTGCAATACTTCAGTATCTGTAGAAGTAGAATCTGCTGTTTATTTCAAAACATGGGCTTTTTATGGACTGGGTCGTGTAATATGCGCTTATTAGTCTATCTTAACGACAAAACTAATCAACGCTATAAGAGAATGGTTGTATCAACTGTTTTCCTCCCATTAAGGAAGGCTTTTGATGAAGTCCACTATCATAAACTTCTCCATAAACTAAAGTCTTTCGGAACTGTAGACCCACTACACTATTGACGCAACTCATTCATTACAGAAAGGAGTCAGATAGTTAGACATAATGACCTTTGTTTTCACTCGAACTTATTACTAGTAGGACTGTTCAGGGAAGTGTCCTAGATCCTCTTCGTTTTCTCATGTATAGAAATGATGTCATAAATTTTTGTCGGACTACTGTTACATGCAGATGATCTAAAAGTAGTGTACAGCTTTAAGCCTGGTACATATAACGAAGACACATCTGACATCCTAAACAACCTTGATAACCTATCGGCTTAGGGGCAGAAATGGAAGCTACCATTTAGTCACAGTAGGTGTGGAAATTCGTAACTCGGGAAATATGATGTTCAACAAGAACTCAATTTGAATAAATACAAAAGACAAACACTGAGCTCTGTATGTGACTTTGGTATGTTACATTAAGAGCCTTACGTTTACTGAGCAAGCATTACATCCAAGTTTAAATGACACGTAGGCTTTGTTCTTCGAAAATTTTATACTACAAAAGCCAAGTTTGTAATATACAGGATGTGTACGTCCTACCTTATAATATTGCTCTCTTATCTTCTTTTGTATGAACTCTAAAGATACCACACGGATTAAAAATCTCTGAAGAAAATCCACTCAACGACTAATAGGGTATGACTATAATATAAATTACACAGAAAAATGTAATTTATTCTTGCTAGAACCCATATGGAGACACCGCCTAGAAAAACAACTCAGTTCTTTCATAAAGCACTTAACTGTCTCACTTTCTCAATCTATTCTCTTCCCTGGAAGACCACTTACCAATACAACCGAGAAATCAAAGTCACGACGTAACTTTCTTAAAACATTTAACGGTCTACTACAAAACAGGTTACCACTTTCTATTCGTGATAATTTATTGAAATTTAAACGCATGACCAACTTATTCCTCGATACTAACGGTATACAAAAACTCCTTAGCTACCTGGAAATCCTGTTAAAAGTCACTGACCACCTCAAGCCAAGCATACATTCGCACACACCTGTATAATAATAACATCTAACGCTCCTTTTCTTCCCACACTAATCTACCCAACTTGCAAAATATTCTCCTCATGCTTTCACACCCTATCTTGTTGGTTTTCATTTTATCCAAATATCACAGTTTCCCTTAATTACCATATGTTCCTAAACCTTAGTGTAGACAGGTCCTCTACTAGCTTTATTTTTAACAAAATCTATACATCTGTGGTGACTTAAGTTGACTAGCCAAGAGTTGACTCCATAACTTATGTAAACACGAAAATTAGAAGGCTTAAGTATTCATTTACTCCCTTATTCTTTATAGGGATAATATTTTCTGTTATATTGAATGTTGAGATACATTGTGTGTTTAAATTACTAGCATCCCGCTTAACTGTCTTCTGCCCGCGATACAAAATAAAGACCTATTATTAAAGATTATTGTTTTTTCTCTTAAATTAAACGGAACTTACCTAGATGCCAAACATCACCCTACAATTCAGATGAATCAATAATATGAAACACTAATAATGGCCACAACCAGCGCCCACCACTGTATATAACTTAATGTTCTCCATACTTACACTTTATCTGATAACCAAACTGCCCTCCTCTACCATAATCTTGATGTTTTTTCACTGCTTTATATGTTACCCGACACCCAATTCTTTGATATCTCTAATAACAAGAATACATAATAGTGATATCCACTAAATTTTCATCTACGTACATTCAGCTGCTGTATATCTTCACATTTATTCCTTAAGTTCAGCTAATAAAGTTATACGTGTTACATAGATGCCTAACGATTTTTCGCATACTTTAGTCATCTAATATGCATGTACCATGGTACTTGAAAAAGAGCGAGCTCAAACATGGCTAGCAACATTGTGCTAAGATTCGAACTTACTACCCACTCACATCACCAGCCAATTCGGCCCTACAACATAATAGGAGGAAAGGTGATGTTACTGACCAGTCTACATGATGATGAGGGTGATAACTTTAATTCACCAATGTTTGTAATGCAGGACATTTTGTATATGTCTATAGTTTGTCTATAAGCACAACACAGAATCAAAGATGCACGACGATGCGTCTATTAGTTGTTCAATGTCTCACGGGTAAACCTAAATATTATAGTGCTTTTCTGTGGAGTCTTATTAAGACAGGCATACATAGATCATGACACTCCGAACAAGTATGCTAATAACTAACACCTAATACATCAAAAAACAACTACTACAATAAACCAAATATATAGTTTTAGTATCATACTTTCGGCTTTAATTTTATACATCACATCATCGTGGTGATGTTTCGAGCTTTTTATTTCTACCTTAAGTAGGTATTAATTACCACACAGTATCGCATTCCCAGTTTCATGCTCATAAGCAGCACTTAAGTCTGTTTTCTCTTGTTCAGACACATTGCGTGCAAATATCTAGGTGAATCGATGATTAGCTTAGAGCATTCAGATGAAGAAGTATGATATGCCTTCGAGACAACATTCGAGTATATCATAAAACCACACTTTTCTTAGGTAATACTTCTCGTAAGTTATCTTGTTGTCCTCCCTAAACTGCTAAGATACTATGGCATAGAAAACATCTTTAAGACCAATTCTTTGTAACGGGTATTTAGGCATTCAATTTATAATACCATAATATTACAAACTGATGTAAGGTAGTTATAACCAGGTCACGTTCAACTTACGAAATGTAGTTGTCACATGTCAACTGCATATACCCAGTGACTGTTTTCTTATATCAAGACAACGACCAATTTAAACTATGTAGTTCTTTCTTCACGTTTAAGTTATAACTCAGATACCTTAACTGATTTGGACTCTGAAAAAGCGAAACATTTACCACAGTACCTCAGCGAAATCTGTTCAAACGATGTCAGTGTCGATGCTTTACCTAGTTTTAGCACTGATACTCCAACTATTTCCCTGTTGTCTGTGACTCGGAAAACTGTCCTTAGATCACTTAGGACTCTAAAATCAATCAAATCACTAGGCTCTGTGATATGTCGGAATATTATAATTAATAATAACGCCTACTGCTATGCAGGAACTAACCGCAACTCTAACCGGAACCTATCTGCGCCAACTGATACTAGCAACCGTGACCAACGACTCGATACTGATTACCCACCCCAAAACAAAATCAAGGAACACCAAAGAAGCACCAGGAAGATTCGATTCTATTACAATTCAAGTCTGTATATATAGATACAAAAACGACCTTGGGAAAAACAGAGTAATTAGCATACTAAAATGACATTACAACCAATCACAGTTAACAAGGTCCAGCGGAGGAAATGAAAAGCAGTACCGGTTTCCGCTCACTAGACAATTAAATAAAAATAGCAAAATCACAAGAAAAATAACTAGTTTCTCCTCATCTTAGTACCTCCTCTTTTTGAGAAAAGTTCGCTTTCTTGGAACCTCACTGTGGCTCTTCGTTTTCTTTCACTCCGTCTTATTGGCTGTTGTTCTTTGGATGCTTCTTTCCTGTTTTTTGCTGCAATTAATGTTGGTTTCTCCGTGGGGAGCTTGATAGTGTCAAGAAGAAGTTCAAGCGCTAAGTTTAATTCATCTGCTTTTTGTTCACCAAACCTTCTTCGCAGCTGGTTGCGATGTCGGATCCATATTTGTCCTCCCACTGCTACTTCATACATCACCTTTCCTCTTTTACCTTTAATTACTCCGTTTTTCCATTTCTCGCTTCCTGGTCTGTAGTTCCTTACGTACACCTGCGTGCCGTTTCTATAGATATCATCATCGTTGCTTTTCACTTTTGCCGGCCTCATTACCTCATTCATCGTTCTCAGTTTCCGTCCCATGAGTGCTTCTGCTGGTGATTTCTGTTCTGGAGCACTGTTGTTTGGGGTACTTCTATATACAAGTAGAAAACGCTGAATAATTTCTGCTAGGCTTCCCTCCCCCTTTGCCTTAAGTACAGCTTTTTTGAAGGTATCCACAAATCTCTCCGCTTGTCCATTTGATTGTGGATGGTACGGTGGGGAGCGAATATGTGTGATAGCGTTTTCTCTGACAGAATTCACGGAAAATCTGTGACGTAAACTGGGACCCGTTATCAGTGACTAGTGTATCTGGAAACCCATGACACGCGAATATCTTCCTCAATGTTTCCATGGTTTTCTGCGTGGTCGGAGGAACTACAGGATGGATCTCTAGCCATTTCGAATATGCGTCTACTAACACCAAGTAGTAGACTCTTGACATGGGCCCGGCAAAATCTAAATGTACTCTGCTCCATGGACTCGCAGGAACAGGCCAGCCTACTGGTTCCACCTTCGATGGGTTTTTTGATGCTCGTTGAATCGTTTTGTCTCTTCTTGGGAATTCAGCAATTTGCTGTGTAGGTAACAGGAAGTGCTCTCACAGCATACATGAAACTTTCTTTAGCGTAATCTCTCGTATCGATAGTGGCAATCACCGACTCTTCACTCTTCGTAGGATAGGTGCTTAGTGGAACAGCATCTAGTTTCAGGTCAGTAATCCAATCTAACCCCAACAAGTTACGATTGTTGTTAACCACATAACATACTCCATCCGTGGTTATTTCATTAAATGACACTGAGCATATAACTTTGCCAATGATCACCAAACGATCGCCTGATGCACTTATGGCGAGTTGTTCTGTATGGTGTAGTACAGGTTTTCCCAATTTTATTACCATGTTTTTCTAGAAATAATAGTAATATCAGATGCTGTATCAAGTTGGAGGCTTACCGTATGACCATTTATTCGAACAGAAACGTACTTTCTGGCTGGTCTCCGATGAGCGTGATTCAGGTTGGATACTGAAAGTGACTCAGCCGGCTTACTCGGGGAATGGAATCTTCTTTTGGAACGTGATCGAGTGCGTATGTCTTTCTGCCTGCACAAAGTTTCTTTGTGTCCCAGTCTGTTACACTTTTTGCAACGATAGTTCTTAAATGGACAAAACTTGGCAAAATGCCATCCATCACAGTTCCAGCATCTGGATGGGGGAGTAATATTCTTCTTTTCGGCTGGTTTATCACGATAAGTTGAGGTGATTGCTGGAGTGAATTGATGAGAAATAGGTTTTCGACGAACAGCATGAACTTCAGTGTCACCATCACCACCAGACTGGACAAGTGCAGTATCATGCTTTAAATTGGTCAGTCGTTGATATTCTGCGGCAATGTCATTTAGAGACAATGTTGGTTCTTGGTCAAGACGGTGTAGCAATCGCGTTCGAATATCAGCGAATTTTTCTGACTGTAGGCTGCAGGTGAGTATTAACGATTTAAATTGGTTCTCCGATAGGTCTTTCAATTTAAACCGTTCACATTCTCTGTTTACAACTCCAACATGAGTTAAAAAATCATCTGATTCATTCATTTTTAACTTTAGGCAACGATATCTAATATTGAATAGAGAAGAATTGTCACCAAAGTGTTGGCTGAGAGTTGAGCAGGTTTCAGAGAATGTTCTATCTCAAGGATTTTGAGGTAAAATTAGGTTGCAGTATTTGTCAAGTTCTGCTGCACCAAGCTTTCTGAGAAGTAGGCGAACTTTCCATGCATCGTCCTGTGAAGCTAAATCATACGTAAACAAATCTTCATATCTCCGGAACCAGGTATCAAAAGTAACATTAGCTTCCGGATCATAATTAAATTCAGCAATACTATTAATAATTCCATCAATTGAAAGTGCAGAGTTGGGGACTGGAACATTCGAGGATGATTCAAGCTTAGAATTCAGGCCTCGTAAAAAGCTTCATTAGTTTGAGTTGTTGTTCATCCAACAACGAATCCATTTTAGTAGGATCCACAGTCACCATCACCCGTCGTCCGATTGATATGTCGGAATATTATAATTAATAATAACGCCTACTGCTATGCAGGAACTAACCGCAACTCTAACCGGAACCTATCTGCGCCAACTGATACTAGCAACCGTGACCAACGACTCGATACTGATTACCCACCCCAAAACAAAATCAAGAACACCAAAGAAGCACCAGGAAGATTCGATTCTATTACAATTCAAGTCTGTATATATAGATACAAAAACGACCTTGGGAAAAACAGAGTAATTAGCATACTAAAATGACATTACAACCAATCACAGTTAACAAGGTCCAGCGGAGGAAATGAAAAGCAGTACCGGTTTCCGCTCACTAGACAATTAAATAAAAAATAGCAAAATCACATGAAAAATAACTAGTTTCTCCTCTTCTTAGCACTCTGATGGCCTGTATCCACATTAGCTGTTACCAATGGCGGATATCATTTGAAAACCTCACAGAACTGTTCAATATCTTCCTTTTCCAAGCTTACGACGTTCCTGCATTTTCACTACAATCTCACTCACTCTATTCTTATAAGTTTTATGCTTAGCAGAGACTTTATAAATTAAACAACCTAACTGCAATAAAATCAGGTCACCACACCACCATCTGCGAATACAGATCAATAACAGAACTTGGAGTGTTACAACTATTGCATGCGAATTCTGATAAGATTAAGTTATTATTTGTACTAACGCTAATAATATATTTGCCAACAGTGATAGAAATCATAAATAAGCACATCAGTTGTTTTGTACATCATACTTAGTGTACGCGTTTACTTTCTGTTACATCTAATCTGACGCAAGACAAATGAATTCAAACCGGTTAAAGGCTAAATGATCTTATTAAATGATTGGGAGGTACACTGTTTAATGTTTTCTAAGTAGACTTATTAGAATTATTTATACATTTAAACGGCCGTAGGGTTTTGTTGTTACAGATTTTTATGGATACACTTAAAAATGTACCTAAAGTCAAACACGTGGAAGTCAACTTGAAAACTCATCTGTGTACTGTTAAAAAATATATATACTAACCAGCAGATTCACATCCTGGTTACACTCGAATGAAACAAACTTACTGTGTTTTAAGTGCTAGTCATCTATATCACTTCACACTACTGATTTTGAAACAACATTTAAATCTAAAATTACTAAATTGATATTGTATGAACTGTTCTTTAGGTATTACTTCACTTGTTAGAATAAGTATTTGGCAAATAACCCTTTCAGAATTATGTATCTAAAATCAGATATAAGTTGATATAGCAACTTAGGAAAAGTAATGGATAAAATGTTATATAATATTGATGCTCGTTGTTGGATTTGGTTGTAATTGTTATACTATTTATAAGTAGTTGAGTGTTTATTATGTAATTTGTAATTTGCATCGTATTGGTCACTTATGATCGAACTCTCTAGAAGTTGTTTTCTATTGGTCGGAACATTGTCTGTTTGGCCAGCCATTTTTGTATAGCATTCTGCTTGCTTTCTGTGCAAGGCGTAGATCGTTGTGATCATTCGTTGTTGTTGCCTGATCACCTTGAATGTAAATGACTAGTAAATTAATAATTGTTTGCTGCAGAACTACGTTCGATATAAATAAATATAAATAAATATTCCGAACACTCAAAGGAGCCTTTTAACCTTACCGACTTCGGGTGCGTTATTCTGATGAATCTGACGCTATGTCGAGTACATCCTGCAGTTATTCAAATATACTGCGTTAACAACAACAGCATCTAGTATGCCAGATTTATCGGTCAAGTTAGAAAAGCATGAAAGTCCTGTTTTAAGCGGCCAAAGGAGCCTACATGAGAAGCAACTGTAAGTAGAATTGGCAAAGCTAAAAATACAAGAATTGAAAAAGGGTATCGCTTTGGAGATGCTGCTACGAGAATAATGTTGTCGAAATTCTAGCGAAAGAGGGAACATGAAACGCAACACATGTTCCGCAACGAACCATGTAGAAAGATACTCCAAACTGCTAAATTCAGAAATAAGGAAATTTGATGGAAACCCACAGGAGTATTGAATATTCATGATAGAATTTCAGAAGGTTGTAAAACAAGCAATAACCGACGACGCCATATGTCTGAATTACTTAATCCAATTTTGCACAGGTAAAGCGAGAGACTCGATAGAATATTGTACTATAATAAATGACACAGATGGCTTTATGTTAGCCAAAGATATTTTAAAAGGAAATTAGGTCAAAATTACATGGTGACTAGGGCCTTAATAGATGAAATAATTGATGGGCCACCAATCAAGAACGACGATTTGGCAGTATTGGCTGACCCCAGTCAAGAAATGCAAACATGCGTCGTGAAGTTAAAACAGTTAGGTTACCAGTTCGATTTAAATGCAAGTTGAACGCTAGAAATTATTGTGCGGAGATGGCCTTCGTAGCCCCGTTTTGAATGGGCGGAACAACAAGGCAGAGAGCCTACCTTTGGGGACTTAACTTGGTTTATCGCGGAACGCGTCGACATAATGTGCACGAGATATAGATAACTCGCAGTAAATTTAAAGTCAGATAAACTAGTTCGGATCGTTGTTTTTCATCAACCATCGAGTAGGAAGAAGAACGTGTTTACATTACAGTACTCACCTTTAAGCCAACGTCATGAAAGTTATTTAGTTTGCATAGTATGTAAAGACAACTACTTTCTCGACCAGTGTCCAACGTTATTATCCCTTGAAGTAGATAAAAGGTTAAATCTAGTCCAGAAAAAAGGTTACGCCGATTATGTTTAAAGGCAAATCATGTAGCAAGGGATTGTAGATTGCGTAGGGGATGTGCAGTGGAGGGTTGTGGTGGTAGGCACCATACATTGTTGCATGTTACAACTAACGTCTCAATATTTAATTCTAATGTCACTACTAATTACGTCTCGAAGTCCCGAGCGAAAAACGAGGAATCTAAAGTGGCATTTTTAGTGGTCCCAGTAATTCGGTAGAAACTTTAGCATTCTTGGATAGTGGCTCTGACTCGACATTGGTTCTTAAGGATATTGTCGACTATTTAAAACTTCCCATGGAATATGCCTGTGTTCAGATAGAGACTATGAATGGTTACAGTGAGATGCGGACAAAGGCGGTAAACTAAAAGTTAGCTCGTATGAATTCGATAAATCAGTGTGTATAAAAAGAGCATATGCTGTTCCTAGTTTGCCTAAGATTAGGCAAATGGTACCAGAGGAGAAGCAACTTCAACTGTGGCAGCATTTGCAGGAAATAGACCTGAGGAGATGTGAAAATAAGCCAATAGGATTACTGAATGGTTGCAATGTTCCTGAAGCACATAGAATTTAGAAGAAAGGTTAGGAAAACCAGAGGAAACGTACGCGATAACGACCGTATTCGGTTAGACACTGATGGGACCCCTTGGTGCTCATAAAACAAGTCATATACAGCCTAATAATCTGAGTCTCTCAGTAAATGAAAGTACTCTTGAAAGATTTTACCAGCATGACCTGTTAGTAGAAAGTCAGTCTAAAGATAAAGGTCTCTCGATTGAAGATAGAATCTCGCTTGGAATCATGGCGAAGTCTTTCATGCTAAGGGACTGTCATCATTGTACATCACTTCGTGGAAAGATTCACAGTTAGCATGGACGGATAATAAGTCCTTTTGTTTGCATCGTCTGAACGCTTCACGCAAACAACTGTGTACCTCCAAAGACTTAGCTAGACGCTTTGCAGCTGCAATGAAGGATTACCTTATAAAGGAATATGCAGAAATCGCGCGACCATTAAATGATTAGTCTAACGTATGGTACTTTCCGCATCACCCTCTCGTTCATCCAGAGAAACCAGATAAAATTAGAATCGTGTTCGATTGCGCTTCTAAACATGAAGGACGATCACTAAACAACAGGTTACTCTCTGAACCAAGTCTTACTAATTCGCTATTGGGTGTAATTTTTAGGTTAAGACAAGAAAGAGTAGCCGTTATGGCTGACATCGAAACGATGTTCCATCAGGTTAAAGTACCCGAACACGATAGGAACGCTCCGCGTTTTTTATGGTGAACGAATGGAGATCGCACTAACAGCTCTGAAGAATTTCGCATGACAGTTCATTTATTTAGGGCAACCTCTTCTCCTAGTTGTGCTACATTTGCTTTTGATTGTATCATCGAAAATAACAAGCAAAATTATGACAAGGAAGTTTACGACATTGCTAGACGCAGCTATCATGTAGACGAATGTTTAATTAGTACTCTCAATACTGAAACAAATTATCGAAAAACAACTTAGTTTAAAGGTATATTATCAGAGGAAGGATTCAATTTGACTAAGTGGGTTACTGATGATTCAACATAAGCTCAGTTGCCACCTGAGTTTAATTGTATCGGACCATGTGTACAGATCGGTCAAGACGATCATACCACTTGTCTAGCTTCGGGCATAAGTTGGAGTATATGCGATGATACCTTTTTCTTTTATGTCAGGATTGTCGACAAACCTGTTACGCAACGTAACATCTTGTCATTTGTCGCCTCCATATTCGATCCCATGCGTTACCTGGCATTTTTTATTCTCCCACCGAAACTTATCCTTCAGAAACTATGTAAAATAAAACTTTCTTGGGATGATTTAGTAGTCGGAGAAAAATTAAAGGTTTGGAGAAAACGGCAAAGAAGTCTTACTCATATAGAAAAGAAAGCTCTACCTCAGTCATTAAATAAAGCCGAATGTGCTAAAATCGAACTACATATTTTCAGAAATGCCTCTAATAATGGATACGGAGCAGCAGAGTATATACTAAGGCAGCAAAGTATTAAAGAATGTCGACTGATATATTGCCAAAGCACTTATTAGGGCCACAAGTACACCACGTCTAGAATTAGCGGCAGCAGTTTTGTCTGTGAAAATCTCCAAGCTTATAGGAACAGAGGTGATACTTAAAAAGATTTATTGGGCTGACTTCCACGTCATACTCCATAGCATAATCAATGCCTCCAAGAGATTTCCTACGATTTTTGCTAGCAGGTTGGCTTATATACATGAACCAACGAGGCCATCAGACTGGTGTTACGTTAGTTCTAAGCTCAACCCAGCAGATTTGCTTTCCCGAGGGGTCATGGCAAACCAAGAGCGAAAATTAAAACGATGAATTAGTGGTCCAACATTTCTATTGGAGGGTGACGTCCAACAGGAACAACACCAGCACACCAATGTATGCTTTCATGTAAACTATATATTGTCAGATAAAGATTCATATCCAACTGAGAATCAACCTACGTTTCTGGGTCTATTCGAAGCAGTGAATTCATGGATAAAATTACAACGAATGATGGCTTGGATTATGCGTGATAAAAATTCCTTGATAAACAAATTAACTAACCGACAACACCCTACAGTCAAGGAGTTAAGATCAGCAGAGCTCAACATTATCTGATTGGCGCAGAAGGAATATTTCAATGATGTATTTAAGCTGTTGAATCATGTCTCTAGGGCGATGAGTCGGTAGAAGGGCACTGACGGTTTAATTCCGAAGGTGACGTTAAGAACAGCTAACAGGATAATGAGGAAAGATGTACGACAGTTACGCAAGTTGGAAGGTAAAGTTGAAAAATTCCAGAACCCTGAACAGCTAGAAACATCCCGGGATCCTTCCAACTCAGGGGGGGGGGCATTGTTGGATTTAGTTGTAATCGTTATACTACTTATGAGTAGTTGAGTGTTTATTATGTAATTTGTAATTTGCATTTTATTGGTCACTTATGATCGAACTCTCTAGAAGTTGTTTTCTATTGGTCGGAACATTGTCTGTTTGGCCAGCCATTTTTGTATAGCATTCTGTTTGCTTTGTGTACAATGAGAAGATCGCTGCGATCAATTGTTGTTGTTGTTTACTAATCAATTGTCAAAATAGAAAGTTTTAAGATTATAAAAAAGCAATTCATTGGCTGCGTATCATGTTTTGGCTATAACTATATGCTAGAAATGCCTAGTTAGCAGAGGAAAGAGATGAATACAGATTTTGAAGCACTACTATAATAATCAATTTTAAATGAGCAGTAATACTGACATAGATACTATAAATAGTCAAAAAATATATATAGAATCAAGATTAATTTGCCTAGTGTATTAGAATATAGGGTTAAAACCGACAGTTAAAGAGTTCATGACTCAGTGACCATCAATATGAAAACAAATATATTAAAATAAAACTTTTATAAAAAATTATAATATGGATTCTGAATAGCACTGCTAGCTATTGTCTAATATACTTCCTAGTTTTACACAAATATCGTCTAGATACTTTTCAAAAATATGAAAACTCCCCCAACATTCTTAGAACTTTCGAAATCTGATAACTTTATTTTTAACAATTCAGTTTCTCTTAATATACACTAGTATATTATTTTTTGAATGCAGTTAACTTTCTGATATTAATAGAACATCGAGAGTTCACTGACCAAGTGCACTTCTATCATTCTCTTAATTCAGGTATACTGTGGCAATACATGATTTTCAATCAGCTATGAAGAATGAATATTTTCAGCATCCTGATGTTTATCGTCCATTAGGATTAGCATATATATTAAAATGAACTTATCAACCAGTTTTTTCAATTCTGTTATTCTTCTGGTGTATAATACGAGTTCTAAAATATTTATCATTTTTAGAGCAATTTAAACATTAACAGAAGGGATAAAATGTCAAATGATAGCAGATGTAAAATTTTTATTATGTAGAGCTGAAGCTTTTTACTATTCGAACCAAGTAGTTTATTAGCCTGTTTTATTTTAAATATAATAAAATCTATTGTGCTGACAAACTTTTATTTAATGTGTATTAATTGACTGAATATTTCACAGATTAATGTTGACATTGTAGTTCGTACATAATTTACTACCGTCGTTTAAAGAGTAAATAATTGATTATTACACAATTTACTTCAGATATATTCAATGATAAATTGTGGTATCATAAAATCGAGACTGGCGATAAACAGTCATCGATGAATGTGATTAACTGGTAATCATTCTTTTAAAACATTTTATTCAAAATATTTTGGATAATCATGACTTGAATGAATTTGGCACTTTACATATTTCAGGACAAAAATCTTTCGCTACGATCTAACATAACAATGTAATTTATAAATAAAAATGCAGAATAGCCGTGAGATACTCTATAGGTCTCCTAACCCACAGAGTGCTCAATGCCAACTTTCAAAACCAACTGAAATGAAGCGTTGAAAATTTCTATTTATACAAAAGGTAAATTGACGGTATTTTATTAATTCCAATAATAAGGTTTATTTGTACAATTCTCTACACATCTTTAGCAGCTATAGTCCACAAATGAAATTTTTCTTGAAAGGGAAATGGATCGAATTTCCACTTCCTAACGGAATACTGTGAAAATCTACTTACAGAGAACCATTGTTGAACAGTTAACTGACAAAGTGTTGTAGATTATTTCTAATTAGCATAAGGATGAATTTTGTTGTATCCATCTATTTGAAAAATACAAAAACGTGCTCCTGCGATATTACCTATTGTTAGAAATTAACTCTTCTGAAGATGTTTGCAGTAGTATTCTACGTTCTAGCTACATACGGCAGAATTATCCTGCCGTTTGAATTAAAGAGATTGTTTTTCGGTTGGTTGACAGTAGTTTGGAGTATCATATGTTCTTCAACTGTTAAAATGTTGCCATCGCTATGGCAATCATTGCCTTTACATTTGCATCGGATCCTCATTGTTCATCGATGATATTTTCCAGGTACGTGGAAGTATCTAGTTCTTTCAGAGTTTCATCATCGAGTTCAGTTAGGTCAGTGCTCCCTGTGTTGTATTTGTGGATCTTGCTTTTCCCCCTATGTATGTTCAGGCCTACTAACGCTGAGGTTGCTGCAACGTTGGTCGTCTTTACTTGCAACTGTAGGTGTGTATAATCTAAAAGAGCAAGATTATCCGCAAAGTCCAAATCTTCGAATAGCATTTTACTTGTTCATTGAATTCCGTGCTTCCCCTCAGACGCGGAGTTTTTCAGGATCCAATCAACTACCACAAGAAATATAAAAGGCAAGAGTAGGCAATCTTGTCCGACTCCGGTTCTTACTGGGAATGCATCTGTCATGAACAATTTGGCACTGTAGTCCATCGTAAGAATTTCGTGTGATGTTGACGATTTTCTCTGGTACGCATCTACTAAATCTTTAATTCTGTTCAACAACACTTTGTTGAAAACTTTCGTGGTACTTAAAATAATGTGACGCCTTTGTAATTCTCACATTTGCTCAAATTTCCTTTCTTTAGAATCTTGATTAGGTGTCTTTCTTTCAAGTCTCCTGACACATGTTCCATCTCTAAGATTTTCCTGAATAAAGCGTGAAGTATCGTTGCCCTTAAATTTACATTTGACTTGAGTTTTTCAGCCGGTTTATTGTCGAGTTCTGCTGCTTCCCACTTCTAATCTGTCTAATAGCCATCTTTATTTCTTTTATCGTTGGTAAAGTGACATCTATCGGTAGACCTGTAAATACTGCTTCGATGTTTGGTGGGTTCATCGAAACTGGTCTATTCAAGAGTTTATCGAAGTGTTTTACCTATCTGCTCCTTTGTTATTGAATCTCGAAGATTGGCTTACCTTCTTTGTTTTTGACAGGTCGTTTTGGTTACCAAATATGCCTGCCAGTTTCTTTGTTGTGTCATATAGCTGTTTCATATCACCTTCTTTTGCAACGTTTTCCTTTGTCGTTACAAGGCCTTCGATGCTCTTCTGTTTGTTGGCTCTAATGCTTTACTTTACTTGCTTATTAGCTTCTGTGTATTCAATTTATGCCTTGATTTTCTTTGCTACTTTTGGCTGTTGTTAATTTCTATCATCTTATTCGTTTTTTGTTGAATTTTGGTCAGGGTCTTTCGAAGAATCTAAGCTTTTATTATTAGGCGTCATGAAAATTCCTTCCGCTTTTCAGAGCAGAGTTTAAATAGATTAGTTTCTTTAACCTAGTTAGCATTTTTTCAAAAATCTTTTGTTTTACAAGATACGAATGCTAGTTTTATGCCCAACCTTCTTTTTTACCTGGGCTTAGGACTGGCAGTAACTCTAGAAGAGCTATAGGCCGAGTTACCTGCTAGCCATTATCTAACTTTAATAATACATATTATCCTGTTTCATTGAAAAAACGTAATAGTGGATAAATAAGCAATGTCATTATAAAACAATTCACCACCATCAACCGTTTAATCAAAATAGATTCATCTTCCAAAAATAAACAGAAATCTACCTGAGGCAGTGAGCTTTTATTGCCAGTATATTGCTGAAGCATATAGATGAACAAAAACATTGCGTACAAAAGCAAATTTCCCATGAGCATAACCAATAAGATTTTAAATTGTTTAACTTAAGGTACCAATTTTTTGTTGTTATCGAGACTTGGTTCTGTGTTTGACTTCCTGATGGAAGCATAAATATGTATTTCTATGGCATCACACACTAGGAAGAAGAAACTCACAAGTATTTCCAGGCTTTCATTTGAATCCAACTGAGATCAGTCTATGACGAATAATAACACTTAAAAATATACTAATATCAATAGAATCAATTCAATCCAATGTATTACACAACTCAAAATTTCCTCGTTGTTTCTTTAATATTTATCTCGTTCAAGTGATTCAATTCTGACAATTATGTGTTTATTCACTATGGCATTCTTTATTATGAATAACGTGATTCTGCTCTTCATTTTTATTCATTATTAGGTGATTAACTCAAATAATTATTGTTTAACAAAAGAACTTTAAAAAGTTCACCACAAAACCAATAGCCAGAAAGCGAACAACCATTATTAAATTACATAAACTCACTGACTATACAATAGTCAGTTGTTGGTAAAATTCGAACAGGTTAATATTCACCTGTCTCTACAAGGCTATTTAGCAAAACAATGAGTAAAACGGTTTCGTTATAGTTAGGTGGAAAATAAACATTAACTCAAAATGAAAACAGTTTTTATCATAGAATAAAGAACTACAAATAGTCCCACTAAGTATAGAATCTCACACCTACAGGTTTTACAATATGAGTGTTAACCTCTGATTGTTGGATTAGAATTTAATAATTGATTACTAAATAAAGCATAGATGTCAACCAATAACATCAGTGTTAACTATCTCACTCACTACATTGTTAGATACCACCTCAAGAGTATTTTTGTCGTAACAAACAAAAAGACATTAATTTATAAGTTCCTAATCAGTAATCTTTACCTTATTCATTTTACAAGAAAACTCCAAGATCTTAACGATTATTTATGAAACACTAGAACATTACACATAAATGCAGAAGTAATCAGTTATTTTCATGATTTTTCTTCTATATTTGCATGTTATCAATTTAGGTGGACAACGTGCTGAACGCGAAAAATGGTTACATTGTTATGAAGGTGTCACAGCTATTCTATTCATTGTAGCAATGTCTGAATATGATTTAAAATTAGCTGAAGATCAAACAACAAATCGTATGCATGAATCATTGCAATTATTTGATTCAATATGTAATAGTCAATGGTTTGTTGAAACAAGTATGATATTATTTTTAAATAAAAAAGATTTGTTCTCTGAAAAAATTAGTAAATTGCCTTTAACTGTATGCTTCCCCGAATATACTGGTGGACAAACTTATGAAGAAGCATCAAATTATATTCGTGAAAAATTCGAAGATGTTAATCGTAGAAAAACAACAAAAACAATTTATACACACTTTACATGTGCTACAGATAATAATAATATTCGTGTTGTATTCGATGCTGTAATAGATGTCATCATTAAATCAAATTTAAAAGATTGCGGTTTATTCTAAACTACTACAAATATATCAATAATACTTGTCTAATATATATTTGCACTAATGTTAACGACAATAATAATAAATTTTTGAAAAAAATCTCACATCAAATATTATCACAACTTAGTTTGACTTTGGCGCAAGTGTCGAAAAATATTTGAATAGTGAACAATTAAACCAATAAAACAAAATGATGTGCATATGTGAAGTGCTTAGTTCGAAATTCAATGTACAAATTCACATGTCTAAGAGTTGATTTTTTTTTTAATATGAAATAATCAATAACATTTGTTACTTTGTAGTAATGAAGAAGTGAAAGAAGATTTATTCATGTGGACACTTTAGATTAGTATCGTTTCGTTTCGCCATTTCTCACTGTATTGTTATTGTTTTACTTAAATCTAGTGTTATGCATACTTTAATTGTTTACACAATAACTTTAGTAAAATCCCTGATGACCTCCATTCACTAACAAAAAAATGCTAATTCCTTTCACTTAAAATTTAACTCATTATACACAAAAAATGAAGTGTATGTTATGAAATCTTCAGCTTTTCTTTATTTACAAAACTAGTATTCATTTGGCGATTTAAAGTATTATCACATAATTATGACACTTAGTTAAAATCAGAAATGATAAGCTATCTTTATTTTCTGCATTTGATTTAGATCATATTTCGACACTAGAAAGACATCTCTTCATTAACAGAGAACAATGAATATATTTATTTTATCCGAGTATGACACTCATCAGCGGCAGACGTTCATAGACAAAGCCCCAAACCTACAAGTTTTAAGGACAGAATATAACTACAGGTTGCCAACATACTGTCCATTTTCCTCCAAAATATCACTCACTGATCAGTCTGTCATCCACAAAACGCGATTATTTAAAGCACACTGTCACTTATGTTTGAATTGGGCAATATCACTATATTTTCGTATCACATTTTTCTTTCTGTAAATAAACACTTATGTCTATAATAATCAAGAGCTAGCTGCCTTGGCGAACAACTTACATCAATATTTTTGGTAATATATTTCCACAAATCATTGTAGATCAATAAAAAGAGAACAATTTAATCGATGGATTTATAAGTCGTGCAGGTTGAAGACGACATTTAATTAGTAGTTTAAAATACAACAAAATAGTTAAGAGTAATTCAGTTAGTAAATTCTAACACTAATATTGCTGTTAATAATTAGCTTATCACAGATAACGTATTTGTATTAAAGTTAAAGTTAAGTAACCCAGTCAACTTTGACATTTTCACACTTAGTATGGTAGATTATAATTATGTAATGCAACGTATTTATCTGTTATTTTAACGAACACTTTGATAGTCTAATTCTTATGCATAGTATTTAAAAATTGACAAAATTACTTAAATCTTCTAGTTAAGATTAAAATCTGACTGTAGCCTAACAAACGTCGGAAATTAAAAAGCACTTGACAGCTCATTTATAACCTAACGTACTAACGAACAGACTTTCATCATGTTTCACAGTTAGCTCTCAGCCTTTAGATCACTAAGATGGCATTTGTAGTGCCTCATACGCTAAATTTCAATCTACTGATGTTACTGAGTGAAGATTGTCCACTATAATTAGTAGATAACTGCCTTACCCAAGACATGGTTGATTATGCACAGTAACTTTGGAAAAAAATTATGTAAATTAGTCACTGATAAATACATAATTGTCAATAATGTGAACAAACTTGTGAAGACTGTTGAGTTTTCTCAGTTTGTACCATGAATTGATTGAAACTAGATATTCATCTAAAAGCTAGGATCACTAAATAGGTTCGTATAACTAATATAGATAAATGCAGAGGGTTGGGTGCTCGCCAGTCTAAAGCCTTGTGGACAGAATCTGCAGTGTGTACTGCCGAGAAGTTCTTCATTAAAACGAGACAGCCATCTAGCGCTGCCTGGTTTACAATATTTCCAATGCCAACATTAATCTGTGAAGTATTCAGTCAATTAATACACATTAAATAAAAGTTTAACAGCACAATAGATTTTATTATGTTTAAAATAAAACAGGCTAATAAACTACTTGATTTCGAATAGTAAAAAGCTTCAGCTCTACATAATAAAAATATTACAATCTGCTATCATTTGACATTTTATCCCTTCTGTAAATGTTTAAATTGCTCTAAAGATGATAAATATTTTAGAACTCGTATTATACACCAGAAGAATAACAGAATTGAAAAAACTAGTTGATAAGTTCAATTGAATATATATGCTAATCCTAATGGACGATAAACATCAGGAGGCTGAAAATATTCATTCTTCATAGCTGATTGAAAATCATGTATTGCCATAGTATACCTGAATAATGAGAATGATGGAAGTGCACTTGGTCATTGAACTCTCGATGTTCTATTAATATCAGAAAGTTAACTGCATTCAAAAAATAATATACTAGTGTATATTAAGAGAAACTGAATTGTTAAAAATAAAGTTATCAGATTTCGAAAGTTCTAAGAATGTTGGGGGAGTTTTCATATTTTTGAAAAGTATCTAGACGATATTTGTGTAAAACTAGGAAGTATATTAGACAATAGTTAGCAGTGCGATTCAGTGTCCATATTTCATTTCTTCAGAGAAATTTTATGTGAATGCACTTGAATCCATGTTGATGATCACTGTAAATCATGAACTTTTTAAGAATCGGTTCAAACCCTACATTAAATTCCGCTGGGCAAATTAGTCATAATGACACAGTGGTCAAATATTTTATTTTGTATTTTTTCCTTGGTTCTATACTTATTATTGCCAACACATATACACATAGTTAAATTACGTAGTGATTGCAATGGATAAACTGTGGTCAACAGATAACTACGTGCAAATAATTCCAATTATATCAGTTAAAAGTAATAACAAATGCTAGTTCAGTATAAAGTTAATGTAACATCAATGTTGAAGAATACTCATTACAAAATGACTTTGAGATCATGGGTAAGATTTGCAGAAAAAAAGTGAAACTCGAAAGTTGCATTGGTCTAATCGTGATGCTTTTATTTGTTTGCAAGATTATTGACAAATGAAAACTCTACCCATAATTCGCTAATAAGTGGTTATGTTAACATTATCAATTACATTTCATAACATTTTATTCAGTTTTTAAGTAAGTAAGACAATTCAGGAACATAAACGACTATAATTCACAGTACGAAATGCGTCCAGAAGCAATCTCTCAATTCGGTTAAGTAGATGGAAACCCAAATATTTGATTACAAGCCACGGTTGATTTAGGCTTCATCATCTAATATCCTGTTCTGACTAGAATCATCGATACAACTTAATATTTCACTTACATTCTGATAAGGTTACTGTAGTGTTTACAGTAATTTCATCAATCAAATGTGATTGAATTAATTTGTATTCATTAAAAATCTGAACTTTAAATAATCAGTTTTAGGTTAATTAACATAAAATTAAGTGTATAGATATAACGTATTTTGTTTAAAATAAGCCCACATTCCTTTGTATTCATATCGTCTCGGTTATGTAGACTCGTTCCGGTAATGTGAACCATAGCTGACGTCCATAGTATTTGTATAAAAGTGTCTGTTTATGTTTGTGATACTGTGAACACAGTAAAAAACAATCCCAAGTCGATATGGAAAATTTGTCAATTGTCTAGTAAGACAGAATAATGATGAAGCCTGATGGCAAGCCATCAACTCTAATGCCAAGTGAATGATCAATTACACTCAATTCCTTAATAATCTACATCCTCTTAATGAGTTTACTTTTTGACCACTATTAAGATTGTCATTTAACACTCCGAAGATCGTTGAAATCATCAAATGTTATCATATAACCATGAAGAAATGAATGTTGCTTAATAGGGATTAGTCTGTACCCATCATAAAATAAAAATAATGATTAGAAGTAATGGAATTAAACATAAAAGTGCTAGTTTATATCTTTAGTCAGTTAAAACCATTAACGACTATGTTGATGAGACAGGTTTGTCAAGCAAATCATCATTTTCTTACTTAGTTTATGTAATATAACGTTAGGTTAAGACAAACTCAAATGTCACAAAAGATTGAATGAGATTATACTGATATGAACAAAAACTGTATTTACAGGTTATCAATTGAAACATGAAACAAATAGTGAGCTTCTAGTAATCTTTCACGCCACAAAATCTATTATTGAGATATTTCAGAATCGAGAGTTTGAATGGATTCTATTTTACTAAAAAACAAACAGTTTACATTTGGTTTCGAATGAAAATCATTTATGCATTAGTTGTTTTCATTTATCAACAATTGATCTCAGCTGATCATTACTGAGAACTTGTAAGCATTGATCCTAGCATGAGATTTCTTTTTGGCTCCATGACTGATATTCACTGCTAAATGGTGGGCACTCTCATCCAAGAACAATATAACTGTTAGGCTCTCTTTAGCTTTAAATAATTTTAAACAGAGATCAAAATGTAACTAATGAAAACAAATTTAAACCAACATCCACAAAACCAATCGAACTCATTTACAACTGCTGCCATATTCGCACCGTCATGTTATTTTCTGAATCAGCATAAGGAATGGCATAATTAACACTGATTTGTGAATGTAAGTTCTTAAGCCCCAATAAATTACCAATAAACCTCCATACTTATCTCATAGATTAATTGAACAACTGTAGTTCAATATCACAAATGAAACGGGAAGTTAACTCACTTTTTAATAGATTTGGTGTAAGTACAAGCATAATGTCAGCTCAGTTAAAACTATGCTATATTTAGACAATTTAAGTAAACATCTAGCCGGATAATATCTTGCCTTGAGATGTGATGCATTATTTGATAAAACCTCTCGAAAGTCATAAATTTCTGTTTTCCAATTACTGACAAATTAACCAAGATGACAGTGGAATCAAATGGGATAACCATTAGTTAGATATACTGAATAGTGTTATGCAAAAATTCAATACAAGAATAGAATTTCATTTTAAATACAACCTCGTCCAATGCAATCATCAGTCACTAAATACTCATAGTCTGGCATATGCGTGCTTTATCTCATGTTCTGGTTTCAAACCAAAACAACAGGATTAAATTAACGAAGTAAGTACAAAAATGTCACCAACCAAAAAGGAATCACATGCTTTTATAAGATAATATTGACGCCTAATATCGAGATTAAAATTGTGAATGTGACAGCACCAAGGAGATCATATGGTAAGCAAACCAATCAGTGTTTCTAGCCTCTACTGACCACAGGCATCGCTCAGACTCTGATCAACTTGTGTATGATACGAGCAAAGTGCATATAACATGTAGTGCGTCAATCAAACCCTATTCAAAATACAGTTTATTTGTTATTATACAACTTTTCGTATTTGCTTGACTTCAAATAATGATTAGTTTGTGAAGAATAAGTTTAATGTTTTCTAAGTTTCAAAAACTACTGCTTTTCTTTTGGAAAATGTGAGACACAAATTTGAATGAAAAAAGATGAAATTTTGAGCAACGATAACATGAGGATGATCTTGATTTTAGCACAGTATTAAAGCTAGCATACAATTGGTGTAAGTTTCCTAAATAGGCAACATGATGCAATCTATTGGTTTGGACGTTTCGGCGAATTCGGACCAGAAATGCACACCCTGGGTAGTATATGATAGTTCGAGTTAGTATTTTTCTCTGAAGATTAGACATTTTGGTTAAAATCAGGCTTCCAATGTTAGAAATATGATTTTGTGTCAAATTCTGGGTATGAAATAGATTTCATAGCAAGAAAAGTTGATAAGCTTGATTATACACCACAAAATGTAGTAGTAGCGTTATCTGGTAATATATTCACAAAGGTAGTTGAATCAACTGACAGATTTTAATCTTTAGGACTGACGTGGGCGATCCAACCTTTTAACCTAATTATAACGAAATTAACAATTTCAATAAGAGCAATAAGGTTTGTGCTAATCCACAAAAGTTTGACGACAACTGCATGTAGAAAAAATGTTTTGGAAATGCAAAGGCACTTAACATTTCGCCCATTGTTCTGCCCGAACTTACATTTCGTTTCACCGAATATTGTAATTCAGCTAAACTGAATTACAGATATGTGATTTTGATGTATCGTTGGCAGCAGAAATTATCGAATGGATTAACATTAGCAACAGAATTTAGAAATTCTCATTAAAACTAGGATTTTGATCAATTTCAGTAGTGTTGCACGATGGAGAAAAAGGTAATAGAAAGTAGCTCAAAACGTAGGGTAACGTTAAACAAAACTCAATGTAATTTCACGAATAGCACTTAGGGTTATGAAATCATTGCAATATTCGGATTTAAAGAAAGGTTATGATCAGATTGACACAGTAAACAGAATTAGCGAATATATATTTTGTTATTTAGGAATAAACTTTTGTGTCCCTAATAAAATAAGGTGCATCATATTATGTTCTCACCATGACGACCTCGATTAAAACGAGATTTGTGATAAGAACAACATGTATATATGCCTTGTGTCTGAAACCCCTATGGTGCAAATCCATCTGTGAATACATTTATCTCTTTTAGCGAAGATTTTCGTATGAAAGATGTGCTGTAATTAGTTTTATTCCGAATTTCACTAAAAAACTACCTAACAGTCCTTAAGTCGCTACAATATATTTGTTCCACCATCCTTTCTGTGGTTTAACAGCAAGTGTCACCAAAATACAATGAATAATTTATATACACTCTAATTGCTTTTATCCTGATAAACTTTTTGGTCACCAACACCCTATCCTTATTTGCTTAAGTAGTTAATGGATTATCAGATTGTTCGTAAATTGAATCAAGGAATTTCAATAAACACAATTTCTAGTCCTCATTGAGTGTATCTAAACGAAAAATTAACCAGAAATTCAACTTTATCATTAAACAAAATTAATAATAAGTGATTTTTGCAATTTAAATGGCGATGGAAAGTGATTATAACTTCTTTTCATACTCCACAAATTCATTTTTATTTATTGCTAATAATTTGCATCGACAAACTACAAATAGTTAGTAATAAAGGAAAAACTATTAGTGGAGTATGAAACAAAGTTATAGCCAACTTTCGTCACCTAGTGCAGAAATTACTTGATAGGTAATAAGTAGTATAAAACAACTTTCAAAATGTATTGTGCTATTTATTGTCAAATTACTTTTAAGTAAGCTCATAGTTTTAATGAATAAGGTAGCTAAGAGATGATTCTCTATACTACGTAATACTGGTATGAAGTTAGCCAAATAAATTTTTAATTCAATTCGAATGGTTTGTTTACTGAACACACGAAATAATCAAGCGAATTAAACCTATATGGTGTTTTACTGAGATCATTGTAATTGAAATACAGAACTTAAGGGAACATCATAATATACTACTTACTCTGAGTAAAATGTATATTAACCACGCTGTAATAGGCATTCGACGACTTTAGATTCAAACAAAGAATTTTATGAAATCATCATTTGCATAATCAAACATTTTTTACCAAAATATATTAAACAAATTGATCATATTCAATTATTCGATAGACAATATTTTGCATATAGAACACTTTTCTTATCTGGTTTATTTCACAAGTAACGATCTGTAGGACATATAGTAGCTCATGCATTAACAAACATGCTAATCTTCATTAAGCCAGATATTCCAAAATAGCTCTATTAAGCAATTAAGTTTATTGATATTAGATAATGGTAATATGGTCTACTAACTGAATACTTTATTTATGAAAGATATCATTTCTTAATATTAACTAGCCTCTCTTCAAACGAAAGCAAGAAATGAATGTCAGTAAAACAAGTGCATGTTATGTGGTTATGCGGTAGTATATATAGATAGGTGCTAAATTCAATTCATGTAGGTTGAATGTTCTAGAATTAATCCTATTATAAGTTGACAAGGTTTAACTATGCAGAGAAACGGCAAAGATGATATGAAAATCTGTCCCTTTATAGTTGAAGTCACTTTATATTATGAGAAAAAGCCAGTTTAAATATCATGAAGTAGCAAACATCTCTATCACAAATTTATTAATAAATAGTTTATGATGAACAAATAACCATAAATATTGACTTTTACAGGAATTATGATTATCGTTAGTGATGCGTTCATTGTTTGATCATTATCCTGAATTCGTCCAGGGGAATCGTATCGTCAGCAACTTATCATTTTCTTTTGAAGATCATTTAATATTATTCAACAAACATCCTTATCACTAATTCTATTATACTTTTCTTATCCTTCTGATTAATGTATCTGAACTAAATCAACCAATATTGGTAGTCTACGTTGTTTTCTTTCAAAATTAATAAGTCATGTAATTAATACAATAAGTAATTTGCCTTACACCTTTACGTACTATTTACTCACTTCTTTATTCATTGAAACATTTATTTGAACGTTATCCAGAGTTCATCAATAAGATTATTGATATCTGTAAATCTGTAAATCATCGTGTTTGGAATTTCATCACAATTCTATTTTATCATCGTTACAACATTCATCATTGTTATATTAACAATAGATCACTCATACAAAATCATAAACATCTCATTATTCAAATTATTAATTACCTTTTGATAAAGATTAGCCCTTTTATCATAAGCCAGCTCGAATGTTGGATTACAATTGATCGATTGAGTCCACATTTTAATTTTCATTTTAGTATCATTTAATAAAGAATAAATAAAAGCTTTTGAATGAAGAAGATTTTGATAAAACTGATAAAATTTCATATTTATATTTTTCAAATCACTACAGTTATTTTTGTTGTTGTCAGTAGTACTACAAATAGTAGTGAAGTTATGCAATGAATTGGACATGATAGCACATTCTGTACATTGTTCCAATGTATTTAATGCCTCATTTATTCTACCTTCAAGTGAGAATAAAAAATGAATATTCCAGTATGCAGAGGATAGTTTTGGTTCGATTTCAATCGATTTTAGGAGATCAGTTTTATCATCTTGTAATCTTCCAATCTAAGATATAGAAATAATGTGAAGCGAAGTTGATAAGAATTTGTAGGTAATGTGTCGACTCTACATACTACATACCATGGATAAAGTCTACAAAATGAAATGATTCCTTCTCCTATGTAGTAAAAATTTTCAAATAATCATATCCAGTTGAACAATTTAATAGATCTTCATACAAAATATATATCTAGCATAAAATGAGATTATCTGTAGAGCTTGAATTGGTAACTGTATCTCATTGATCATTTCATCTGCTATCTAGCAAGAAACAGCTACGTATTACAATATAATGTTAGTTCAGGGTTTTATTCAAAAGTCAGAATATCGAATTAGGCTACACTGGATATAGTCACATCAACAATGTTTTGCGTAAATTCATACAATTTAAACGACTTCTTTGATGTATATTACACTTTGAAATCTAGCATTTACTCACTATGTAAACACAAATGTACTTAAAAAGGCTAGATACAACAAAATTAGAAAACTAGAAAAACATTGTGCATACACTCAGCTATCACAAATCATCTTGGGTCTGGAATTGTTTTTTTTTAAATTGGATCGTACGCAGTCGTATGAAAAGGAAGATAGAAACAGATTTAAGCCTATTTGGTGATATTTTGTTATTATGTAAACAATTTCGAATCATCATATTATACAATTTGAATGATCTCATTAGATTGGTGAAGCTAATTAAAACACAGTATTCAGTATAAATTAATTTGGGTTGTGGCTGTTAAGAGGAATTCATAACGCTCGTTTGTCTTATTTGAGACTTATTAGATGGATGAATATACATCATAGTTAAGAAATTCAAGCTGCCTTTCGATCTTACCTAATTCAGTCAGCCAAAAATGATATTTATTCCCAACATAGACCACGTTACATCAACGTTATATATATGAACTTCTGTAGTAGACTCTGCAAAGTTACACCTTTGGACAACACAAAAAATTTACTCATGTTTAAAAACTTTAGGCGCAACTGTATTATTTAATAAATTGATCTAATTAATCAATACCTACTCATTAGATGTAGGACATGATGCTAGATTATAACACTATTTCACCTTTGTTTACCTCAGCTGTATTAAGAGGTCTCAATAAATAACACTGTTTTAATAATAGTAAATAATTATTATTTCGTTTGAATCAGTTAGAATACGACAGATGGACAGCAGATGAAATCAGACTATGAGCAGTGAACTTAAAATTAGAATACATCTTCGGATTGTTCCATACCGGTCCTACAGTTCTACTGTAACTACTACTATATTATGTTTTAAGATGACAAAATATGTTTGACACGCACATTACAAATAACCATTTTCACTTTTCCACAAATAAATTAATTGTTGACTGCAATTTACTATGTCTTTATATGATGAAAATAATCTCTAGAAAGCTGCATGCTGTTATTCACAACTACTTGCTGATAAAACTTGATTGAGTGTCAGTGCGATAATCAGCATTCTGCTACTGGTTATGCACAGCTCCAAAGTAAATATACGAATCATTTCAGCTAACGATATACTTAAAGCGAAAACCCAATTGTCTTTAAGTAGGAAAAGAAGTCTTATTTTCTGTACATAAGAATCAGTACTAAGAACTCTAATGAAGAAGATATATGTAGGGTCCTACTATATATATTTAATTGCATATGCACTCACCAGTTAATGCAACTCCTCCACGTCAGCACGGATACACAAAATTGTGAAAGAGAGTACAAAAGTAATGCATAGTCATTTTAATGGCATTAAATAGTTTATGCATTAAGAATATGATTGAAATCGAAAAGGAAACTAAATTTTCGACTTTTTGATCTACAGTGGACGAAAAAGAAATTCATTAACTTTATTACAACTGATTCTGAGCTTTTTCATCAATGATAGAAATTCTATCATGAGTTCGAATCGGGTAATCTGCACCTACCGACATAATTAAAGCCATCAGTTAATTTCATAATCTACATACAAATATTCCAAGCACCTTATTCTCTTATTATTTACAGCATGACAAACAGATTCGACTAAACTGTTGATTATATGTATGTATTGTCCCGACGAACTGACAAGGGATTTAAAAACTAGTGGTTAGATTATTACACTCAAAGATGGAATAAAATGTGTTGGAGTGGGCGTAGTTCATAGTACAAACAGAAGGCCAACATCTGTGTAGGAGGAAGAAGAGGCTATAGAAGAATTAAACAAAGAATAAATATATGTTTTATAACACTTAAACGTAGATGTTAATCGAAAACATGCTGAAAGCAAAAGAAAACCGTCAAGTGAAGAGCATTGTTAGCGTAGGCGCCAGAGAAAAAGTTAAATAAAAGACAATGGGAAACCGTTCAAGTAAGAATAAAATCATGTAGGTAAAAGAAGTAGTTAACATTTAATTTGTTAATGAACTGAATCATGAAAAAACTAAAGTCATCAGGGGGAAACATAGTTTACTGCAGCCTCTGTTGGACAAATAAATTAGATCTAAATCGACTTGTGGCGGCTTGTTTCAGCAAAAGCACAAGAGATTTGAACTTGTCTGCTTATTGACTGTTTTGAAGGATATAGAAATGCCGATGATGTGACCACTATTAATTAGGTGGTGAGCAATTGTAGCAGTAGAAGGACGCTGCTCTTTTAAACTCAGCCTATATGGCACATGTTCAGAGGTGTTGACACTGACCCACCCAATGTATTTGTTCTGAAATGTACATGAAAATAAATATACACATTAGGAGATAACAAAAGTCTGGTATTCGTCTACATGTATTTGTCATAATGCACAATTAGCTTGAAAGTGAGATAATAATTTACCAGCCAAAAAGGCTGTTTTAATATGGAATATATTCCGAGGTAAGTGACCTTACTTATTTTATCTCATTCGAAGTCGAGATTTAGAAAAACAGGATTTTACTAAACTATGTTGCACTTAGCTTCTTTTTCTTTAGTCTTTCTCTTACTAAGTTATTAACTTTGGCGTAAAACCATTATTATGTGAACAATGGTTCAGTATTATCGATTCTTCATCATTTCCATCCATTGTGCATAATTGCTGGACGTCTTAACGGTTGAATAGCGTTCTAACCAGAGCTATTTTGTAGTTTATTAGACAGAAGTTATTCACATTTAAGTACGATCCAATGTTGGTCTCCTTTAGGTAAATAAATTTCCTCATAGGACCATATACTGCACGTTGAATACCAAGATCAAAGAAATGAAATACGGTGTTGTGTTCGTGTTCCATAGTAAATTGTATGCTAGGATGAGCTTGATTATAGAGATTCCACATATCAGGGACTCATTCGTAAATATCATAGACCACAAATTTATCAACAATGTCTCTGACATACCAGGTTGCTTCACTAATTATCGATTTCATTTTTGTCTAGGCTGACCTTATATATATATATATATATATATATATATATATATATATATATCACCAGAATAGTTGCTATATTCGATTTCAGAATAAAACATTGGTTTAATAATATTTAACAAAAATAATGACAATGAATGTAGAGGAGACTTTCAGCTTAGTAACATATGCATTATTTTTCCCAAAAATGATTGGATAAGGTTGCAAATTACTCTAGTCTACGAAATCTAATAGCTTTACAATTATTACACTAATTTTAATAATTTGAATTTTGGACAGATCCGTCTAGACAACTGCTTCGTCTGAGTATGAGACCTCAATAGAATGCACTCGTGACTCTACCAGGAATCCAATCAGAGACCATCAAGTCTTTAAAAAAAGTGTAATCATTCGTACCACTAAGCCTGCGTTCAACAGTAGGATATTGACATTAATTTGTAAAATAAAGCAACAAATATTCAAAGTCATATTCAATATCTAATTTCCTGGCTTATAGCCACTGAATCGATTATTTTACATAATTGTTAAATACCGTTCAACTACCAGAACTGATGTCTTATATATGTTTATCAACCTGCTGAATATCAACTTAACATCGGACAATTATTATTAAATACATAAGTTGGAACGTACAATATTATCTGTGCTGTATAATGACTGTTTTGTAATAATATCAGTGTTAAATGTAAACATATTGACCATGAATGCTCTGTAAAGCTTTACACATCGTTCTACAAATGTTATACAGTTCAAATATATCTGCATGGACAATTGTCAAGCCTACCACTTTATTCTGATTGGTTAAGACAGTGGATGTACCATAGGTAAGAAGTGATTTGAGATACTTTTAGTGTCAACTATATGTTCATAAGTGGCATGCATGATATGAAATAATATGTTATCTAGCTATTAAATTATTTACTGAGTTCTTTATGAATTGACGATATATTTGATATATCCTGGGCATTAACAATCACGGTATGCAGAAACTAATACCCCGTTAAGTCCAATACACACGTTAACTACGCGACCATTGTTCCATCGCAAATGGTTGGTACCATACTTACTAACTCAAATGGAGCAGAGCGGTACCAGATTACAAAACAATATTTCGAACATATGTATAAGACGGACCACGCAACAAACCACATAGAATAATAATATCAGTTCACAATGACATTTAAAGTAGATAAAAGGAGTAAAGTCTGTACAAATAATCAGCTGTAGTTTATAAATGGAAAACGTTATGACAACAATTTATGATTTTAATAAAAGCTAAAAGTAGAGTCGCATAATAATAATACTACTAATAATAATATTGATGAAATATTTAGTATGCATGTAAACCATATACGTAAGTGAAAATTTTTCATAACTGTATTCGATAGTTTTTAACAAGGGCTTAATCCACGCTTCCTACAGTGTTAATTTATATTAATTACATAACATCAAAAAACCGAATTATGCCACATAATCTTAAGTAGTGATTGAATTCTGTTATGCATGTTTACAACGTGACTATTAATTCGAGAGATTTCATATCACTCTGAAACGTAGTTAAGCAAAGTGTACTGAAATTCAATCGACAGTTTACTAACACAGTAGTCTAACCACTGATTCAAAATCAATGGTATTCCTTGGAATTAATGCTAAACATCTAGTCATTAACTTAAACTGATTGCAATCATATCTCTGAAATGACAACTTTGAGACCTCTTTAAACATAATCTATAAAACAAACATGAAAAAATAAAAACTAAAGCGTAAACTATTAAATTTGAATCTTCATTACATCATTACACTATCGATATCAGAGAATGTTCACTAAGGATGTGGAATCGACTGAATTGATGTTCACATTGTAAAAGTTTTACTAAACTTTCAAACAATAGAATTAACGCAAATGAAGGCATTAACTTGTAAGTTTAAATATGCTTTAGTTTCATTTTGAAAAAGTAGATTACTATAAACAAAAGTTTATAAATTTGCTTTGTTGACATTCAAGATGCCAGTTAATTTGTCCATGCTGTAATAATTATGTCTTACATATATTGTTAAGTTATAGCTTATAATCACAAGTTATTACATATCTGAACTTTGAAATAACAGCTAAATGTAGGTTGTATGAAAGTGCACGGTAATATTGTACTTAATTGCAAAGTTTTAATTGTATTCCTGGAGTTTTTCAGTGAATAACTCATGCATCAATGAACTGAAGTGTCAAGTTGTTTTAATGGTTTGGTTTGTTATTAGCTATCTATGTGGATTTTGTTGTTTGTTTTTTACTTTCATCTTTGTTGGCCAATATTTTTAGTTAACCTTTGATCGTCAGATTGACTGATCTCATCTATATGAGATGATTAATTTGATCTATGTCAGTATACTATCTACATTGACACACTTTAAAAAAAATCAGACAAGTTAACCTGGTCTACCAAAATTACTATATAATTCAAAAGTAAGCATAGACAGGTCATTGTAAATGATTTGGTTGACAACCTAATAATGTCGATAGTTATAGCTCTTTTTGACAAGATCAGTCAATTTGCATACGGACAGGCATAAACTATATATGTTTTAATGCGATTTTGTCTTTCCATTTCTTCCATTTGCATTAGTCAAACTTGAGAGTCAGACGAAAAAAAGAAATAAAACTACAACATTTAAAAGTTATTCTTTGTTGTTCAGCTGTTTATAACAGCTAGTTATGTGTTATGCCATCAGAGAAGCTGTTATGATTGACGCTTATGACCAAGAAATAGATGTGACCATTTCCTACTGAAGTCACAATACCAAGCGCCAATGAGAGTTTCTTGTTAGTCACTGCACGTCTGCCCGACGCCTACCTAATCTCAAGCCAGGAATAAGAGGACACATGATTGACGAACCAACTCAGACAGAATCGAATTATATTTCAAGCATTTTTTATATATAGGTGAAACCTGACCACTTAGTCAACCAAATAGAAAACTAACATTAATACAAAAAAAGGGTAATAGTGACTGTGAACTGGAACAACGTATTCAGTTCAGTTGCCAATTGTATATTTTGAGACACTGAAACAAACAGTTCAAAATATAAATAAGCAGTAGAGCAAGTAAACTGAATAGGGATTTTAATGATAAAAATTAGAAAGGATTTGCCATGGCGTGTTAAATAATCATATAACCATGCAGCTGATTGATTTTATTAAGATCTATACCAACGTTCAAGACTTCGGGACAAACAACAAACACTGATCGAAAAGAAATGCACAGTATTAACAAATGATGGCATATGAACAAAAAACATGTTGCTAATAGCGATACATGGAGTTAAAACAAAGTCGTAAAATCATGGGATATCTGTATATAAAAACGAAGATAGCTGAAATTTTCTTAAATTTCGTTTTGACTGAAGTTGTAAAGCATGTTCATCCGTTCTACAGAGCAATCGTTTACAACATTCTTGAGAATCATTATCTAAATAAGGTTAAGAGTACTCTATTAAGGGATTGTGTCATGTTTCCAAATGCTTCGTAAATGCAAGATACTGAGGAAAATGGACTGCCATATTAGTTTCCCAAACCTTATCGTTCATAATCTACACAAAATTCTATGTGACTTACCAAGTCAGTGAATCGTATAAGAACTAGAAGGGAGTACAACAACATGATAACTATCAGCACTGACAAGATCAGAAACAGTCGAAGCCTTAATAGGTTAAGCAATAAAACTAACGACAAACACCGAAAAAGCTAAGGAAACTCAATCTGACATCTTTTTCAAAAGTTAATACTCAGTCTGGCAGTAACTAACTTCTCTCTTACTATACGCATATTACACTTCAAAATACCGTAGAAGATTAGTGAGACTCTACTACGCCAGAATACCATATATTAATTGACCAGAGAAACAATCTTGCATTTAGAAGTCACGCTTTACCACTTATACATTCTCGATTCAGATACCTACAGGTAAGATACATAAAATGCTCCGATTTAAACAGCTGCTTAACAACTGACTCACTGATTGATTAATTTTACAGGACAACTCTATCATGCTTAGGTACCATGGCTTTGAAATAATATGCATGCCCTCTAGAAATGAGTCAAAATTCGCACCACGTAAATATCAAATTAAACTCGGAAGACTTCGACATCATTATATCTCTTCTTGTGATATTATCTGTATTCTCAATCTAGAAAAATCTACTGTCTGTTAGAATGTCACATGATCTGAATGAAAGTAACAAAGAGCTTAATGTACTTAGAAGCAGTTCTAAAACAAGAAATTTGACGGTACTTCTGAGTAAACGTACACGCACATTAAAAGATATACATCTTTCGATCCAAGGCGATGGGACATGCAACTATGCACAACTCTTATTATTATCTTCAGCGAATTAGTTACCAAACTACCTACGAAGTATATATGTATGGTACTTGTGAATAGCCCATTGGTTAAAATATCTATTAGAGCTAAATGCGTATCTCAATTTATCGAGAAGCTTAGGTCTACAAAACGTTCAGAAATCGATGGCCTCCAATTAATAAACCTCAAGGATGTGGAAAAGACATCCAATTTCTACTCATTAAGTTGCTCACCTTGTAGCTAGACACATGAAATTACTCGAAGATCCTGACAACTCTACGTCACCTCAAAATACAAAGCCAGATATAGAGCATGCGAAAGTAATAACAGATCTCTGAATATTAATCCATCCTATTTGTAAATTATAGAGAGGATTATATGAAATGGCATCACAGAATAATTCATAGCACAAGGTTGACCTAAGAATTAAATGTGAGAATGGCGAGGTGTTGCTCTGACAATACTTTCCTTCAGTACACATAGAGTTAATCCTTACAATGAGAGAGTTCGTAGTAGTTGTCACCACAGCTTTATTAGGTAAAAAGCATCATAATTTGCTTGTCTTGATCGCATAAATGTATGGATTTTGCGTGAGATCTCAGTTCTGTTCTACAAGGTGATCTTATTCAGTTTATTTTAGGACTGAATCTTGCCAGAGATTGATTGGGGGTGAAAATGGTACAGCAAGACCATATACCTCCTAACCCTCATTACTATACAAAATGCAAATTTGTTGCTTATGTCAGGCTATGAGGTGTTCGCATTTAAGTCCCACTACTTCTCTGTAATCTGTTGAAGTGCACCACAGTATATGACCAAGTTATACTTGTCGTACAACCAGAGCCACTTCTAGTGGTTGAACTCATTCTTACGAATCAAAAGAGATCAGAAAGCGATGAAGGATGAAAAAGAAATTGTATTTTATTGTAAACAAAGCTTTAATTGAAAAGCAACGTCTAGGCTGGCAAACTACAGAAAGATGCTTACCACGGTGGTTCGAATCGTAATTTTGTGGTGATGTGTGTCTGTGCACATTCAATTAGTCGCGTTCGTTAAAACAAGCATGTTCACCATCAATGTGAAGAGCCAATGCAACTATTTATTATGAGGATTACTTACTGTTACACTTTTCTTTAAACATGTCTTATTGTTGTATTATCCTCCTCAAGGTAAGCAGACATTATTGCAAGTCTTCTTCAAAGTGAAGTATTAGGTATGTTAGGAAAAAATGTGTGAAAATTTAAAAGTTCTAACCTCATAATATCGTATACAGAAACAACAAGACCGAATAGGTGTTGTCAGCTGTGAGTTTTTAATGAGTAGATAACCCATTAATATCGCAGGTAGTTACTTCCAGGTCCTATCATGAGGTAGAGAGAGTAACACTAGACCCACCAAAAGTCCGAGTAAATAATGTATTCCCTACTTAAGACATTTAAAGTCACAGACTTACATCACTCCTGGTTTACATCTGTTCTGATAGGGGGACAAAAAACAGTTTGATGTTATATCAGTCTGTCATCACCTGAACCAATACCAGCGGCACTATACAAGAAAGTATCCTGAGTATCACCCCTTGCCACGATTGTTCATTATTCACATGAATGACATAAATAATACTATTAAACAACGCCAATTGTCTGATATGTGAACGACTTTCAAAGTAGCATACAGAAGCAAGAACCAAGATGTCGACTCGTCTATTATTAGGTCTTTGAGACATTGGATAATGAGTTGCTGCCTTCACAGTCATGGTTTTCAAGGTCGCATAAGTTATGAACGATTTTAAAGATTCGAATGCATTTGAAAAGATTAAGGGTGAACATTAGTTAATTAAACTCCTACATCTTTGTTTCTGTCTATATTTTAGTGCTAGATCGTTGGTTTTAATTTATGCTTACTTATCCACTTTATTTGATATGTTGTATCCTTTTTATCAAGAAATTATTTAATGTTGATTATCATCGCTATCCCATGTCTAAGCGGGACCTTCTATACTCTTTACCGACTCTACTATAATTAATTGAATACTGCTACCATAATATGACCCACTATCCACTTATAATTTAGCATATATGTCAACTGTACTACATTATATTTATCGTGTCTTTCAAAATAGTAATTGGATATCTAAGATAAAACTGATGAAATTCCAACTTTACAAGCAGTTTTATTCTGACTTAAACGTCTTTCGTCGAAAGTATCTCAGCTAATTTTCTGTTATGGATAACAGAGATAATTACTGCTTATGTAGTGGGAATTCTTTAATAAAGTACATGAAGTTTGTATTAGTGTCTAGATTTTATGCTAGAGTGGGGAATGTAGATAGGTTATAAAATTAGCGTAAATGTTTAGGCTGCATGATTTGAGTGATGCATTAAACACTGGCGTTTTGTTATCCACATTGACTAACACTGACAAAACGCAGTCAACAATCAGCGTTTATCAGAAGTCAAACCAATGAATGAGTGGAGTGCTTATTAATATGGCAACTCACAAACGTGCATTCAAAGGTCAAAATGGTTACATGCACATATTGAATTTATATTTATATATATATATATTAGATGGTCAAATAATTTTGAATGTTTTAACGTAATCCATTGAAGTGAGTAAATTATTTAGCCATTTATTGGCATTAGAAAAAGACATCTACAAATTTAATCTCCTTAATTTCAGCTATTTTATCCAAAAAGAGGTCACGGTTTGCATTTGGATCATGTCAAGAACGTTTACTTTAACAAGAAGCGATTCCCCGCCATCGTCTTGGTGTAACCCTTACGTCAATCAATCAAAGTGGAGTCGTTGGACCAACGACATATAACATTCAAGTATAATTACTAGATCTAGAATGTCCACTAATAATTACTTTAGAATGCAATCAGTGATAACTTCAATAAGAAAGGTATAAGTCTACGTGGTTATACGTTAGGTGCCAGGACTGCTCACAGAGTAAATTTTTGTTCATTTGTAAGCCAGAATCCAAAAAAACACATTAAATAATTAACTTATTACCATAACTGTATTGAACTATTTGTATCTTGCTGTTCTAGAAAAACACAATAGCTAGACTTCGTTCTGCATTAGTGTACATTTTTCAAAAGTTAACGGCCCACACTAGTGACTGAGAACTAACTTCTGTTTTACCAGCAGACTAAAATTCGGTAATGAAATAAAGTGAAAATTTGAAGAATTTACATACATTTCAAAATTTGTTGGTAACACTATTTAACTATGACCAATAAGTGGTCAGAAACTTACTAACAAACTATGATGTTTATTAGTTTAGTCAAATCATCTTGACAGACAAGATTAGTTAACCCGACTAGCTTTATTATGTATGATGTATGAGTGGTGATTAAAAACTTAATTACGTGTAATTTTGCGTTTATCGGTCGTACTAATACACTAATAATTAATAATAATTTGTTGTGCCAAGAATCGAAATTTTTGTGGTGTTATAATACACAACAAAAATATTTTAGTATTATTATTTTTGCATTCATTTTAGTACGTTTTACGAGTTGTTCAGAACAAGGTTGACTTTGAATTACAGATATTTTCGGTTGACATGCAAAACAGTTTAATAGTAGATTACCCAAAGGATCAAACATTTGTAAATACTCAAAGTTATAAAAATTTTACAGGCTTTTGGAAATGTAAAGAAGCTCGAGTGAATAATAAGTCAACTACAGTGGATCCCGGTTTTATTAAATTCAAATAGTTAACATTTGAAGCTACAAACTTGCAACGTGTTGATTGTCTGCAAGTAAATTTGAAGCTTAACACTTATCACTTAGAAAACAATCAATAAATAACTTAAAGTACAATATAAATACCCTACCGAATTTCATAAATTGAGGTTCACGACTTCAAACAATTGTTGCTGACAAGTATAACTCACATCGGAAACTAGATAGTGGATTTTTACTAACCATCTATAAGCTGAATGATCAAAAATAATTATGTTAACACTGTGAATTAGAAAATATAATGTTGATGAGTTTTCTTTCAACTCCATTTTAGTTTAATTATACTTCTTTGTTGCAGAATGCAGACTTTCCAGATCCTGGAGCATATCAAGACTTTGTGAACCGGCCGTCAAATCACGTCAAACTAAATAGAAAGACATTTAATCAATCTGCACTTAGAACAAATAAGCCAATTATTAGTCCATCTACTGTTGGGTAAATTTAACAAAATTGTATCATATCACTTTGAATACACCTATTGCTAATTGACTGAATTAAGAAAATATGAATTTTTAGAGACGACTCTGTGATTTGGAGGTTAGTGTCCACCGCGATATCTGAAGGTCTTGGGCATGATCCATTATGGGCTCGTGTGCAGCGCTATTTCAAAGTCACGTACTAGGATAATATCGTTGTTAAAAAGCCTCTTAGTTGACAACGGCTGTCTGACTCAAACCAGTTAATGAAATGAAATTAATGTATGTCTTTACACCCAAGTATACCACTAAATAGTAAGAGAGGTCTTTCGAACAATCAAAAATTGCTTTCTTCACACTTTTTCTATAACTCTAGTATATGTTACCGTCTACTAATCTACTTATTGAAATGTATTTCATGAATCGTATGTAGTGATGTGACTACAACATGGAAGTTAATAGCATCTAAATTAGGAAAGGATGCGAATAAAAGATTCCATGGATTTATTGATGAATAACGTCAAACAAGAAAATGATTGTCGCCAACTAATTAAGTATGCGAAGGTGTAAGTTCATCTTCAACAATAACGCCTGGAGTCAAAATGTAAACTGGTGGATGGCAGCTGGTGATATTTAGCGTTAAGTTCTCATAACCTGGAGGTTCGTGTTAGAACTCTTCCTGAATCGCTCATGCGTACTGTTGGAACCACAATGTAAGCATACAAGAGCTGTCTAGTAACTCTTCGTTTTCAGTGGTTGTCCAACTGAAGTCATTTCATAATGTTAATTATCAAAACTAACAAGCCCCACAATAATTAACAGTAATTACACATTGATCATACGGCTGAAGGTAACTAACAGTCAAAAGTATAACGAACACTTCACGCTACTTTATACTACTTGTTAGTTGACAAAGTTATAGATGCGTAAATTTTTTACTTTGAAAAGGTAACAGAAAGTAATGAAGACATTTTTGTATAATTTAATAGCTGATCTTTACTTATTGCTAATCATTCATAGCCTCTCAGCACAAATTATTAGTAACTGATTCTAATCAACTGGTAAAGTAGATAAAAATGTCTTGTGACACTTCGTCGCCTTTTCGAAATACAAAAACTACTTATCAATAATTTTGTCTACTAATAGATGGTACAAAATAACTTTCACACTTTGTTGCACTTTTTATTGCATAAAACCACCAGCTCTTGTTCCAACATCATATCCTAGTTCAATTTTTTCTTATGACGTGTTTCCTACGAAAGTAAGTGTTAGTATGTTAGTGAAAATTGTATGTTATATGTGTATGCAATAAAATATTCAAATGTTTGCTGAATTTAATTTACATAAGTTTGAAGTTCAGAAATTAATTGGTTGTGTTGTTATCAGTTGGCACGATTTAATTATACTGAGCAACGGTAAAGATGATTTCGAGATTGGTCTGTTAATAGTTAAAGTCACTTTATATAATGAGAAAGAACTAGTTTAAATATCATCGGGTAGCAAACTTCTCCATTGCAAATTTATTGATGTACAATATATTGTGAAAAATAACCATAAATCATAACTTTTTTTCAACCAAAGGATTATATCGTTAGGAAATTATCGTCTTTTCTTAAAGATCATTCAATATTATTCAACTAGTAGTACTACCATTAACTTCATTATATTATTCTTATCCTTCCTGATTAATGTATCTGAACTAAATCAACCAATTTGGTAGTGAAAGTTAGTTCCTTTTGAAATTAATAAACCTCGTAAATAATATAATAAGTAATTTGCCGTAAACGTTGACGTGCTATTTACTCATTTCTTTAATCATTAAAATATTTACAAACAACCAATATCTGTGTGTCATTCACATAAATAAACATTGTTGTAAAGTGTAGGGACATATGACGTGACCAAAGAACCTGGTCGACATGTGCGATGGCAAATGGATACAATGTTAAAACCTGTTAACCTGCCTACAATTGAACAGAAAAGTACAATACCTATCAACACAGATAAAGTCAGTTTTTAACCATTCTTTTTTATATGAACTAATTCATATCTTCTTTTAGCTTTCTACAGCCTCTGAAAGTAGACAATATCAAAGGAAATTGGCTTATTTAAGACTTTATTTTTGATTGAACAATCAAAGTAGTTTCACAAGTTGTAATAAAAAATTAATTTCGTTCTCATAAATAACCTGGTTATTATTTGATCTTTGATTTTTGAACAATAAAACAGTTAAGTAAATGAATGGAAGTTGATATTTATATCATAGATTGACTGCAGTTTATTAGACTTCTCAAAACTTTGAATCACTGAAGAGTTGTATTTACTTACCATACGATTCTTTTGTTACTGTGAAAGCTTGACTTTACCAAACATCGAACGAGTCTTTTTTAACCTTGCTGAGGTTGCACAACTCTGAAAGTTAACTGGAGTTATATATGTAAATCAATGGATGGGGAGACAAAACCTCGAAGGTCAATGGGGTGCCTTTAGGCAGGGAAGTTCTTATTCCAACCGACGATAGAAAATGGGGTCCCAGATATGCAAATTTCAGTAGTCGTGTAATAAAATTAAACAACACATCATTTTTCCTAATTTTTAATTTGTTTCGTATGTGCAGTCATTCTAAGTGGTGACCTACAGATTCAACGATCTTCCAACCATTCTATGAATAATTGAAATGTACTTTATGATTAAATTGAACAACACTTATCACTGTCCTTCACATACTAATTTGTGGACAATTAAGATTTACCGTCAACTAAATCTAACCATCTAATATTGACAACACAATGAACGCAGTATCGAGTCACTAAGAGTGATAACCATAATGTACACTGATTGGTCGCTTAGTACAAACAACTACCTTTATATCGAGTAATGCACTATTTTATAAGAAGGAATGAATTATACAACGACAATGAAACTAGACTACTCTTGTGAAGAGAAGTGGCAAACAAGGTTTAGAGTGAAATTAAGACTACTCCTGGATAGAAGACAATATAACTACTATTAATTAGTCCATGATGATTGACCAATTTAAAAACATAGGAGTACCATACGAACTTAGTGCTTAGTAAATACAGTTTAACGATAGGAGTTACAACAAAATAAAGAGTGGATTCATGAGATTGTTATTCCTTATCATCCGTTCCGCTGAAACAATAATAAAATCTAACTACAATTAATAATTCAATAAAAGTATTAATTGATATCAGTGTAATGTCAAACTACTAATGATAGTCAGTAATATAAATAATATCACACGTATTCTTACATGGAAAAATGTTTTATAGTTAGACATCAAAAACAGACGTTGGTTGAATGATTATTAAGAACCAGTTATCACGGAATAGAGCTATATTTCTAATGTTGGACTTCGAAAAAGTGCACACCAACATTCCTATCATGAATAGAACCCTAAACCTCATCGACCAAGTTTTGGTTTCAAATAGAAGTGTAGCTGGTGTTCTGATCACAAAAGTATCTTCATTGTCTACCTTTGTCATCACTATACGGCTGCGAATAACTGACAATTTCTACTTGCATTAAATCAAATGATGGGTTGTGAAGTTGTTTGAAACAGTTTAACAAGTTATTCGATCCTAAATAGACGGTTTACAAATTATAGTTTGATAAACAGCAAGACATACGATAACATATTTATCGAATCCTCTTTCAAAGCATAGTATCAATTCACATAGGACTGACACTCGCAAAATAGATCTAGGCATTTGCTGATAAATTTCAGAGCTTATCTGTCTTAACAGAAATCATCAAAAATTTCAACATGATCAATAACGATATAAGCTACTGAATATTAGAAAGTAATGTCGTACGTACATAAATAATTGATTCAACTGGTTTCTTCACCAATACTTCAGACAATGTACTACAACAATACGCAAACGGAAATTATATATTCTTATTACGAAGTTAACTAGTTTCCTGAATCTTGTCTAATGTAGCAATCAATACTAGTTGAAGAGACAATTGACATAAATTTTAGACTTTCTTCAGCACAGAACGATTTACCAAATCTACTACAATTCTGTACTAATAAGCGCAATTCAAATTTAATAACTAGTTGCACAAATAAACCAACAGAGTAACCAATATATCACTATTTTGACCTATCTTTGTTAAGCCTGTCATCATATGTCTTTTGTTCAGAAAATATGAAAACTTAAGTAAAACTGACGAAATAATCAGTAGGATAATAATAAGATTTTCCATGCAGGTCAAATTCAGAAACTTGCTGAATTACTTTAGAAAGTGATTGATACACTTCACACACCACCTGTATTAGTGTTGACAAATTTATTCGTAATTGTGGTAGCACCTCAATATTAGTGAGTGAATGTGGAAAACCTGTAAGGTAATTTAAACTTATTTTCATGGACCTCTACCTGAGTGGCTGTTAAGCTTTCAGAGATACGTTCAGACATCTTCTGATTGAGGGATTTTATCTTAACGTGTAGGAAATGCTTAGAAATATTAATAGATATACAACGCGATTATGACCATATTTTTCAAAGACAGTTGGTAATAAATGCTTTCCACTTGACCGACGTGTACAAAATGATAGCGTGATAAGCTCATTCCACCCTAGTGAATGCAAGTATTTGTTACCATACTAAATCATAAGTCAAATCAATTTTTTACGTAACATTACATAGGTTAAGTATGAAATAACTTGGTCCTTAGTTTTTATACGATTAAGTAATTGCCCTCTTTAACTAAATATATTCTCACTCATCTAATCTGCATTAATACACAACAAACTGAATTACGTTTGTAAGCTTATCTTTAACTTTATTGTACATACTATGGATTCAATCTTCATTCTATGCATTCATTGTAATGTCATTGTATAAAGTAACCCGAACATTTACTTGTATGTTGTACCTCATAATTATAGGCTATTTACATCCAATAAGAAGCCTTCAAATGAGTGCATTCTAATCAAGTAATCATGTTCTTCGTGTTTTGTTCAGATGTTTAAAAGAATCAAAATGTAGGTAAGAACATCATGTTGTTTGTTAGAATTATAAAATGAATAATAGGAAATGAAATTTTGGATGACACAGGTCCATGATTATCACTGTCTGTGGACCTTATCGAATGACATTTGATTAAGCTAAATAATCATCAGTAAATCAGTTAATCATTTATATATAATGTCAAAGCTGTATCATTCACATTGTCACATAACACCAACTCGGCAAGCTAAATGCTAAATTAGTAAGATTCATTATGTTAGCAGTGATGATAAAAGAAGAATTAATACATTTAATTCGACTGGATTAAAAGGAACTAATTTGTAGAGTAAAACGTATGTAAAAATTCCAAAGTTCATGAAATCGGTGAACACAACAGTTGAATGGTCTTGCAGTTCTGTGATCAGTTCCTAGCTATTTTTTCTCGAAATATGTTGCTACTGGCTACGGTAAACCCATCAACCACAATCAAGTAGTCTACATTTACAAATACGACTAAACTCTCAGTATGTGACTTCATTTCATGTTTGATTTTGGCCACTTCTAGTCTTTCCCCCTTCCATCGTTTACTCTAGTCAACATTGCATATTAGGTTAAATGGCTGTTGAATATGCGCAATACAAGTCTCAAGCACCTGAACTGCTGAGTGTTTAAAACCTCGATAACCGATATGCCATATTCCCACAGTATGCAGCATTCCAACCTCAGAGCTGCTTTTTTGACAATCAAAACAATTAGAATCTATTTTTCAAAGACAACTTTAGTCAAATACCATGAATTTATGCATCTTTAACATTCACACAGGGTAACTATGTTAGGTCGGACTACAAAGAAGTGTAATAAACTTTCAGAACTGTGTTTACGAACACTATTTCATTCATTCGAACTATCTGTAATGTAAAGATTTTTTTCTATCATTGGTACGCTCCGCTTGCCCTATCCTCCCGGTTCAGCATAATTACTGTTATTACATTGTCTCTTATTATGAACTATAGTTAATAAGTTGTGTACAAGTTGCTCCTATCCACTATCACTATTCCCCTCGTTCTGTAATCATGTTAATTTTTCAATTGGTTTGTTGTGTGGTCTGAATTTGTGTATATATAAAAGAATGCTTGGAATATAATATGATTCTGTCTGGCTGATCTATTGGCTCGCATTCTCCTTATTTCGGATTGGGACTAAGTGGGCACAGGGCAGGCGCGCACTAACCAGCTAGGCACTAGCGATTGGCACTCGGTCATCCAATCACCCAAATTCTTGCGTCATATCAAACTAAACATACAATTAAGTAATATCCACTTTATTTCTATTAGAAGTCATAGAACTCACCTACTTCATAACAAATGTAATCTAACATAAACTAAACCTACTTTCATAATCTATGATAAAGTTTTTATCATACCTTAAAATGATATTCGAAAAAAATTGCATTGAGAAAAAATTCATTGAAAAAATTATAATAAGTACAAAATATGGAGATAGTAGCAGGCCAACAATTAAAAGAAACAAAAGAAAATTGTTCTTTTTCTAAAAGAAATTCCTAATTAGAAACGCATTTTACTAGTAAAAGAAATTTTATAATAGATCCATTCTGAAATGAACAAATAAATAATAATGCAAACCATTACTGATAAAACTTATCTAAGTGAATTTAGAGATGAATTAGAAGGAATTGTCAACAAAGGAATTCAGCTCCAGTTACACACACACACACATACACACATTCAGAGAGAAAAAGAAACAAAGAGGAAACCTAATTAAAGCACTGACAGACTGAAATTAAAGATGATAATTAGCATAAAAAATAAAAAAATATAATAGTGATATTTGCGTACAAAACACACAACTTGAACATCACTCTTTCTGACAATCGGACACTCGTAGCATCTTCGACGACACTTTACTGATTGTGCATAATTTAACCTGCTAATTTATATATCATGATAAAACCCAACACATTCACTTGTAAATTCAAACTGAACACCCTGAATTCGAGGATATTGTTGGACTTATCTATACTCAAATATTTGTTTTAAATACTCTCTGTTCGTCTCAATAACATTAACAATATCAAACACTACGTACACCTACATACACCTACTGTTCACATTCAATACTTTCTTTCTCATCGTCCTTTTTGTCAGTGAACACTTAGTTCGTTTCCAAAAGTAATCACATTCTATACGAATGTCTACTTGATCATATTCCAGGCTGACTATATTGTCTTCTTCAATTGTCGATATCTTTCAAACAAAATGTTTTATAACTTTACTGGTAGTAAACTACTATCAGATGACACTGTGTTTTAAGCAAGTACATTGCCAAAGTCCTCAGAAGCAAGCATCTACATTGTTAAAATATTATTCACATGAATTGTCAAGCTTATGATTAGAGGTGGTATCCCACAGAAGTTTCTAGCAAGCTTACAGTGTTCAGTCTTTTGCAAGTGACATTCACTACTAGCTCGTAGACTTCAGAACTGAAGTTAAATATTAAACTGATGAACTGTAGTAAAGAAAATTAACAGAAAGCCGAAATGATGTTAGGTTCCTGGAACATTTACATCTAAATTTAGAGTTCCACTGACATATGTGAAGCATGAAATACATCGAAAGACTACAGCTAAGTGTTATCTGATCTAATAAACATATTCATAGACAAAATAAATGACATGTGTTTAAATAAGCAAATTTATCTATACAAAGCTTGTAGGAACTAGTATTGGTTATCATGTAGCTACTGAAGCTCATTAATTCTCAAAGTTACGAATTAAATTAAACCTAGCAAGTATTCACTGAACAAACTTATCAGATTTACCTAATTGTAAGTTTACAGTATCAAAACAACTGCATAAGTTTATATGGTGCTCATGTTACATAAAGTTTTCAAAGTAATATCCCCTATTTTTCTGTTCTGTTAATAGTAGGAATTCAATATTCTAATTATCATTGGTAGTGTGAGTAGAAGTCTAGGGATTTTTGTTATATTTATCCTCGTAAAATGCGAAATCTTTCTATTATTTTAAGTCATCTCTGCAAAGATCTATTTGGTATTTAAGTTGTTTGAGATAGCAAAGTAACTGAAATACACATGAAAACACTTCAGAAGGTCTGTATCACTATTCATCAAAATTAGTGTTAAATTCTAATTAATAGTTGTTTAGGATTCAAGACAAGTATCTTAATAAAGAGTGGTACAAAATCGTCAAATAAATTTGCGTAACAGCATGTTTCAATTTGTTCAATGTTTAATTGTTATGAATTACACGATTCACATTCATATATTATTCCCTTTCATGTAGTTCATCATATAAAATAGAAGGTGAATAATAAGCATGTTAGTAGCAAAAATCAGATGCAAATCATTAAACTTTAACTCAAAACTGATAAATAACGATTACTACAACATATCTGAAGTACCTTGTGCAAAGAGCTGTTCATGAATACTTGTTTCTTTTAAATGATGCTTTTCGCAGTTTGTCAGATTTCTACTCTAAACAAAAGAATTATCTTAACGTTTGTATTGAAAATTGTTAATATGATTTTAGGTGACAGGTAGTTCAGGTCCTAGATGTTTTTCAATTGTAGAAATGCTGCCATCACCTTAATAATTTGTGTCTTTACATCCGCGTTAGATTCTTTTTGTTAATCAGTGATGGTGCTCAGGTATGTGAAAGCTTCTACATCATCCAGAGCTTTTCCGTCAAGTTAAGTGTATTTGGATTGGTACTCGTCGTTCTTGTTTTCAAGGATACCACATTTTCCTTTATGATAAAATAAGGAAAGGGTGAGAGCGTCAAGTCGCGGGACCGGGAGTAAATCTGGAGGTGGGTTACACGTAAAGTTCATGATGTAGTTGGAATAATTTTATTTAAAATGTGAAAAATATTTTTGTAGGTTTCACGGATATCATTTATACGTGAATAAAATCCAGAATGGATACTTCTGTCAGATATCTCATAATTGTGTGATGAACTCGCTTTTATATTACAATAGTCACTTTCCCAAAATTTTCATCATCTGCATTATCACCAATTTTACTGTCATCGAAACCTTCACATTCCAGAAGTAACTACTACTAAAGAAATCAAATAAACCTGCTGGAAGTAAGCAAAGTAACAATTGTCATTGCATCAATTTGACTTCATTAGTTTTTACGAATTCATATCAAAGTCAATATCATTGTGACTTATTGAATATTTACCATTTGTAATATAATTCCCTGTCAAAGCTCACTAGTCTTATCAGGATTCTAATGTTTTTACCGCTGATCTTTTGACATTATTGTGGATGACTTTTTAATTATTCTGCTGTTGAAATGAATCATGAAATTTGCATTATTCACTCAACATCATGTTCTTACTTTGAACAAAACCGAATAGCATTATTCTGAGATTCAATCTTTTATAACACTGTATTTATTATTCTATTCTAACTCCATGTAGGAAATAGAAAAGTTGGCAAATGGAAAAACAACAATGGTAAGTCAAACTATTCAGAGATTCTTATTATTTCATATTAATTCAAGTGTTGTCAAGAAGTGGGTTGTTTGCTTTCTAACAGAATTTAACGATCAACATAGTCGATAATTTCTCACCTTGGTGAATTGCAGTTCTCTATTACAACTTGCAAGTTATTCTTCAACCATATCACTTCACATTTGCGATATGAAGTCCATAGAAATCATCTAATAATTTGTGTTAGGGATCCTTCTTCTGTAACACGCTCTCTATAATAGTGTCATTTATTGCACACCGATATTTTAGTATTCAAATAGCATCGATATTTATTTATCAGTCACGATGTAGATTTTATTTAAGAAATCATGACTATTTCTATCTAGAAACTAGACTGTGTATCACTTGTAACCACTTATTTCATTGTTTCTTATCAACGATTCAAAATTAATAATTTTAATTTTCAGCCAACAATTCAAGAAAATTCAAGCCGAATCAACCGGGTAAACGTAGGCGAAATATTTTGAATGCGACAATCGTTACAACTGTGTCAAAATAACGCTTAAATATTAAATAGGTCACGTGAGTGACTACTTGTGTTGTATGTAGATAACCTTGACAAAAACACCGTAGAAACCAACGTAACATGGAAGTTTTCATTAGAGAATCGTTTAAACAACAGTATTTATGTAATTAACTTCCTGGTACAAATACAACACGTAAACCCAGGGCAACACCAAAAGATAAACATGAAAATGCAATTGATTTTTTAGTATTTATTATAAATTTAAGTTACAGTTTAGAATAATTCACGTTGTTTAACACAAGGAGTCAATAACTAGGAAAATAATTGTTTACTATTAATACTGATTACATTAGTATGCATTATGCTGACAATGATTAAAACTACATAGCCGCATGTTGATATTCTCCCTTCGGTGATATCATTACTTTCATATGTGTCATCTATCAATGTATTGCTATGGAACAGACAAAACCATGAAGTAGTGTAAGATGAGTAAAATAACTCATAGGAATTCACTTAATTTATGCTGACAAGAGAATGTATCTCTTTACAACTTTTAAAGTGTTTGTGAATAAATGTTCACCCATGAGTTGAACACATCATAAAGAGCTCCTGATTATGTCACTGTTATTTACCATGTATCATCCATATTTCGTTGTGGGATTTTCAACCAGTAATTACTAAATTATCATGAATTATTTCTCATTATAAGTGGAATGTGTCATCATCAATTATTTACATGAAAAAGAACACAAAACATATGTTCTCTTTGGATTGGAATAATTTCATGTCAGTTTTCTTATCACTTAATGAATCAGTCAGTTAACTGTGTCACTACACCAGTATAGTAACGTCATCTATAATTCTTATCTTCAGATAGTCTGTCCATTTCCTATAACATATCTCTAATTCATTGAAATTATTATGAGTAAAATCATATTTATACTTTCATTCTTACTGGTAGCACAAGTAATCGTGTAATATGAAATGCATGATATTTGGAAAGAAATATCCACTTCCAAAAGTCAATGAACTTTTTACATTTATTTCGTCTTTCTCTATTCAAATCAAGTTATATTTTAATGTAACTGTAACGTAAATGTAACTTTAGTTTGTTTATCTATTTTTACTTAAATTAGTATATTTAACATTATTATTGAGTAGTTTAACTATAATCTCGACAAATAAAGTTTTTCCCATACTTGATACAGTATTGAATACTGATATTTGCTAAGTGAAAGTTTAATTTGCTGAATACTAATTAAAACAATCTTGAAAGAGCTTCACTTGGAGTTGCCAAATAGTTAAAGATAAATTAACTAAAGTCGCTTGCAATAACAGTTCATTATCATTTTTAGATTTTGTTTATTTAATTTAGGCTTGATTGATCAACTTAATATCGATGAGTCAAAAGTTCATAAATGTTCGACAAGAAACCATATAAAATTGGATTGAATACCAACTGCCTTGCAACAATCCAGTTCAATGGATATTTTGCAAACATTACATAAATTAACAACGACACATTCAAACACGGCTCTGCATATGATTGATAGGCACTAAAACTAATTGCCACTTATACGTTAATTTACTCAACATACAATTTGTTCTCATGACTTGTCTAACGTTTTGAACATCATCACTTAAACTTTTATGTCTACAACATTTTCGTTGTAAAACCCGACATGAATAACAAATAAGCCGTAAATGAATAACACTGTTTATCATATAAGACTTTTGGAACAGCGCCACGTTAATCAAGTTCAATAGTTCTTTTTGAACTAAAGGTTGAACGACTGTATGACGCCTACAGTGAAAAATGCATAGTTGGCACTGACAAAATGTTTAACTTTTCAGAATCTTCTATAAAATGATAAAAGTGAACAACACAACGAAACGTGTTGATGTCTAATAAACTTAATGTTGGTTCACGAAATTATTGAAAACACAAATTAAATTTTGCAGAAAACATTAAATGTAATTGAAGTAATTCGATAACAAGCTTTAACAGATGGATTATTCAAATGTGGAATAAATATAATGAAAAAAATTAGCATACAAATGACAAAAACATTAAAACCAGAATAAGCAAAAAAATATCTGCCAATATAACGTTGATCATTATTTAAAAACAAAAAATATATGTAAATATATTATATCGACTGAACAGTGGATACCAAAAAATTGAAGACGTTGACGAGTAAACCAGATAATCAGATCGCCGAAGATTATTTAGTGACACCTGTAAAAAAAAGTAGAATATATTATTTGATGATTAACAAACTATGCAGCTGAACTAAAAGACAGAAAAACTTGTGAAAGAAATAAGCGAAAATCTAAAATATCAGGAAACTTTTAGAAAAAAATCCACAAAATAAGGATCAGAACAAAAAGAATGAAACAAATTAGATATTATATGAAAAGCCATATATTTATTAAATTTAAAAACAATAAAAACTAGAGATAGAAAGATAATGATGATAGTGACAAGAATGACGCCGACATGTCGACAAAGTTACACAATTCAACAGTCTATAGCATTCACATGCATCTTCACTAATTTGAAAATCTATTCTCAGTGACATTCTGATTCATATACATGTATGTTCATTCCATTGACAAGTCGCAACTGAGTGATAAGTGAATGTGGTTATGTGAGGAGATTTACTTACCGGGTGTAGTCGTCGGTTGTTTGGTAGTCGATTTCGTGGTATGTTCGCTGGTGGATTTGCTTGTTTCTAAACTCGGAGTAGTCGCGCCTGATTTAATGTGGAATTAAACAATGCAAATAACTGTGCAATTATTATCGAAATAGGTTATCTAATATATCTGCACGTATATAGACACGTATAATCACATCATCCAACCACACTTTGCACAATCGCATCAATCAACTTATCCACACAATTTTCGATGTAACGAACTTCCCTTTATCACCGCCTGATTACAACAGTCCCATGCATCAATAATCATATCTTACTCATATTCTCTTCTACATATTTCATACATGTTGCATTGCTAACCTCATTCATTTATGCAATATCTTCACCGTCCTCGTCTTTATTTCTTATAGTCACTCATCATATCACAATTGATCAATCAGATTCGTGAAACTGTCTACATCGACACACATCAGTGCGTCTTCATCACTACTCCATTTACAAATCATATCCGTCGTGTCCAGATGCACACAGTCTATGCATGTTGGCGACAGACATCAGAGTTCACTGTCGACACCTCACACATACACACACAGTTCATATTCGAATCTGCTCATCACAATTATTCACACTTCACAATGTATTATCTCGTGATGGCGATGACAGTGTTGATGGTGATGATAATGACGCCGACATGTCGACAAAGTTACACAATTCAACAGTCTATAGCATTCACATGCATCTTCACTAATTTGAAAATCTATTCTCAGTGACATTCTGATTCATATACATGTATGTTCATTCCATTGACAAGTCGCAACTGAGTGATAAGTGAATGTGGTTATGTGAGGAGATTTACTTACCGGGTGTAGTCGTCGGTTGTTTGGTAGTCGATTTCGTGGTATGTTCGCTGGTGGATTTGCTTGTTTCTAAACTCGGAGTAGTCGCGCCTGATTTAATGTGGAATTAAACAATGCAAATAACTGTGCAATTATTATCGAAATAGGTTATCTAATATATCTGCACGTATATAGACACGTATAATCACATCATCCAACCACACTTTGCACAATCGCATCAATCAACTTATCCACACAATTTTCGATGTAGCGAATTTCCCTTCATCACCGCCTGATTACAACAGTCCCATGCATCAATAATCATATCTTACTCATATTCTCTTCTACATATTTCATACATGTTGCATTGCTAACCTCATTCATTTATGCAATATCTTCACCGTCCTCGTCTTTATTTCTTATAGTCACTCATCATATCACAATTGATCAATCAGATTCGTGAAACTGTCTACATCGACACACATCAGTGCGTCTTCATCACTACTCCATTTACAAATCATATCCGTCGTGTCCAGATGCACACAGTCTATGCATGTTGGCGACAGACATCAGAGTTCACTGTCGACACCTCACACATACACACACAGTTCATATTCGAATCTGCTCATCACAATTATTCACACTTCACAATGTATTATCTCGTGATGGCGATGACAGTGTTGATGGTGATGATAATGACGCCGACATGTCGACAAAGTTACACAATTCAACAGTCTATAGCATTCACATGCATCTTCACTAATTTGAAAATCTATTCTCAGTGACATTCTGATTCATATACATGTATGTTCATTCCATTGACAAGTCGCAACTGAGTGATAAGTGAATGTGGTTATGTGAGGAGATTTACTTACCGGGTGTAGTCGTCGGTTGTTTGGTAGTCGATTTCGTGGTATGTTCGCTGGTGGATTTGCTTGTTTCTAAACTCGGAGTAGTCGCGCCTGATTTAATGTGGAATTAAACAATGCAAATAACTGTGCAATTATTATCGAAATAGGTTATCTAATATATCTGCACGTATATAGACACGTATAATCACATCATCCAACCACACTTTGCACAATCGCATCAATCAACTTATCCACACAATTTTCGATGTAACGAACTTCCCTTTATCACCGCCTGATTACAACAGTCCCATGCATCAATAATCATATCTTACTCATATTCTCTTCTACATATTTCATACATGTTGCATTGCTAACCTCATTCATTTATGCAATATCTTCACCGTCCTCGTCTTTATTTCTTATAGTCACTCATCATATCACAATTGATCAATCAGATTCGTGAAACTGTCTACATCGACACACATCAGTGCGTCTTCATCACTACTCCATTTACAAATCATATCCGTCGTGTCCAGATGCACACAGTCTATGCATGTTGGCGACAGACATCAGAGTTCACTGTCGACACCTCACACATACACACACAGTTCATATTCGAATCTGCTCATCACAATTATTCACACTTCACAATGTATTATCTCGTGATGGCGATGACAGTGTTGATGGTGATGATAATGACGCCGACATGTCGACAAAGTTACACAATTCAACAGTCTATAGCATTCACATGCATCTTCACTAATTTGAAAATCTATTCTCAGTGACATTCTGATTCATATACATGTATGTTCATTCCATTGACAAGTCGCAACTGAGTGATAAGTGAATGTGGTTATGTGAGGAGATTTACTTACCGGGTGTAGTCGTCGGTTGTTTGGTAGTCGATTTCGTGGTATGTTCGCTGGTGGATTTGCTTGTTTCTAAACTCGGAGTAGTCGCGCCTGATTTAATGTGGAATTAAACAATGCAAATAACTGTGCAATTATTATCGAAATAGGTTATCTAATATATCTGCACGTATATAGACACGTATAAACACATCATCCAACCACACTTTGCACAATCGCATCAATCAACTTTCTGACATACATATTTTTGTGTGTCATCTTTTTTTTGTGTGCCTGATTATATTTGTTTCCTTCTTGTTGTTCCACAAGTTTTTTTTGTCCTATTTTTTACATTTTTTGACTTCAAACCTTCAGATAGCATTTTTTCATTTTATTAATTATTTATTATTATTGTTACTTCTCTCCGCAATATCAATTAATTTTATTATTGTTTCATTTGTGATTATTTTTGCAAAATGTTTGCTTACTTTCATTAAAGCAAACATCAATAAATAGTCTTCCCACTAAATATGAAAAAAATGAACAATAAGTGATTGTCACAAACATTAAACGTGCGCATTTTTATGTAAGGTAAACATAAATTCAGTTAGTACAATAATCGAAAATCATGAATATTCTTATTAGCTCTCACTTGTATTTAAAATATTTGATATTTGGCACTCATTTGATATATGTCGGTATAATTAACTGAACATTACTCTATCAAAATTGAACACTTACACCATCTGACAAGCGACATTGTGTCAATAGAATCAAATAGGCTACATAAATCAATCAATCAATTGACGCATGTTACCCGATGTGAAGCATAAACCACCAACCAGCCTTCTTCAACCAGCTATGTCCTTAGTTTTGCTTTCCAGCTTTTTTCAAGTGCTCCTCATTCTCTGCATGACTATCTTCAATTATTGACGCAAAGTGTTGTTGGGTCTTCCTCTTCTACTTATGCGTTCAGGAATGCATTTTATTGCTTGTCTTATGACTGAGATTTGTGATTTCCTCAATGTCTGCACACACACATGCTTATTATTTAATCCTGCTTATGATGATTATTCACACTTCTCATTCCACTATATTTTGATAATGCTTATGACGATGATAATAACAGTGTTAGTGGTGACTATAATGCTGCTGATGGTGCTCCTGCTGATGCTGCTGCTACTAATAATAATGATAACGCTATCACATAGAAAAACATTACTCAAGTAATTGGTCTATAACATTTACGTATATCTACAATGAGTTGAAAATTAATCGCGAATAAAATCGTGGTTTACCAACATGTTTTTTTTTAATTCATCGATTTCACGGTATTCAAATCTATAAATCCGGCTGTTCTTCGTCGTTGAACTACTTTATGCTGATTGCAATGAATGAAACTGGTTGCTTACTTTTACTTAATTGATGCACTTCAGTGTCATACAAAATGACCGTTTGCCTTGATTTTCTCTGTATCTCTTAATTTGTAATACACATATTCTATTAAGAATGCTATTGCCGTTGAGTATACTGTACAGTATTATTTTTGATTTCGTTGTTTATAGACTGTAGAACTATGAATATTGTTTGCCTTCAGTGTACTTATTAACAGATAAATCAATTAAATTCAAAGCTTGTATTTAGGTTTAATAAAACCACAGTGACACAAATTCTTATATTCATCTATTTACTACCTGTTTCGATTTTGTCGAATATTACCAAATGTGAATTCTTCTCAGATGATAGTGGTAAAAGACCTCAAGCATCTAGGCTTTCCAAAATTCTGTTTACCTTATTCTTACTGTTCGGCATTGTTAGGATTCTTGCTGCGCTTAATTAAATGTAAAACTATGATTGTTTTCTTGTGTATAGATAACATCCTTTGTCAAGTGTACACAATCTACATAACTGATCGGTGAACACAAACAATATCAACAATGTGATTCATGTGTTGACATACCTATTAGAATCAAATAGAGTAGATGCAGCAATTTATCGTAAATCAAACAAGATATCATGAACATGATTATGTTGCTTATACATGTGGGAAAACACTCCAACTGACGTGTTAGCATAACTTATATATGTGCGACAATCAAAAGTCAAGCGATATATTACTTACTGTCAGTCAATGCTGTGTCTGTGAAGTAATAATAATAGGAAGAAAGTATATATTATGTTACCAATAAATTGACCATGCATTTTATTTCTCTAATTCTATAAAAATCCAACTACTTTTACCAAATATGACTTTTAAATTATCAGAAATATAATCAAAAGCACTTCGATTTGGTGAACACTTTTCTTAAATGTAAAACAACACTGTATTGTACTTGCAAATTGTCTAAGTCACCTATGATCCTTCCATATGTAGCTCAATGTTATGGACTAACAGACAGATTGACAAAACACTCGAATGAAAAAACAATGAAACATTTAGTTTGAAAAATTCAAACTGATTTTATCGATAATGAGAATAAAGTAAGTGCATAAAAAGTTTTCTATCAAACAAACCTGATCAACACAAAATAATTCAGTAGAAAATAATATAATAAACAGCAAATAAATACACATTCACAACAGAAATGATGATAATATGCTGTCAAATAGAAAACCAATAATATTCGCCACTACAATATTTAACAAATATATCCATCGTGTCCAGATGCACACAGTCTATGCATGTTGGCGACAAACATCAGAGTTCACTGTCGACACCTCACACATACACACACAGATCATATTCGAATCTGCTCATCACAATTATTCACACTTCACAATGTATTATCTCGTGATGGCGATGACAGTGTTGATGGTGATGATAATGACGCCGACATGTCGACAAAGTTACACAATTCAACAGTCTATAGCATTCACATGCATCTTCACTAATTTGAAAATCTATTCTCAGTGACATTCTGATTCATATACATGTATGTTCATTCCATTGACAAGTCGCAACTGAGTGATAAGTGAATGTGGTTATGTGAGGAGATTTACTTACCGGGTGTAGTCGTCGGTTGTTTGGTAGTCGATTTCGTGGTATGTTCGCTGGTGGATTTGCTTGTTTCTAAACTCGGAGTAGTCGCGCCTGATTTAATGTGGAATTAAACAATGCAAATAACTGTGCAATTATTATCGAAATAGGTTATCTAATATATCTGCACGTATATAGACACGTATAATCACATCATCCAACCACACTTTGCACAATCACTACATTCATTATTTACACCTGTCATTTCTGTGTAGTACCTTTCGCTTCAACACTTTTCGGAAAGTTTACTTGTTTTCATAATATTTTACTTGTTTTTATTGCTTTTAATTGTCAGTATTATTTATATGAATTATTCACTATACTTAACAACTGATTTTTGCTTTATTTTTATTTCTGTAATATGTTTGTCTTGTTGCATTCAATTATATTTAATGTCGTTCGTGCTTATTTTGTATTTATTTAGTTCACTTACCTAATGATTTGCAATAATGCGTATAAAGATCTTCTTTCACTATATTCGAAAAAATGAATAATAATGTTACTGTTGTTGTACATGCACATGATAATGTGAATTAAACCTAAATTTTGTAGGTCCAATAATCAAAATTTAATTTTTATACTACTTACTATCATCTGGAATCAAATCTGCCAATTTAAAATATTTGATATTTGGAACCCATTATTAATATATCAGTGCAATTTACCGAACAATACTCAATCGAAGGTGTAAAGTTAAACCATTTGACACCTAACGTTGTGACACTGCAAACAAATGGTCGCAAACAGTTACACCTATTATTCAATCTACCTAATGATGATTATTTACACTACACATTCCGTTATACTTTAATAATGGTTAACAATAAAAATAATGATGCCAGTGTTAGTGGTGATTATAATGCTACTGCCCCTGACAATGATAACGCAATCACCAATATAAAACATTATTTGAGTATTTAGTCTCTAACATTTTTGCATATCTACATTGAGTGTAAAATTATTCGTGAAATTCATGCATCAATTATTTAATATATTGCTTCATATTTATTGCTGTTCGTATCTTTTATTTCACAATTTATATTCAATACTTTGGTAAAATTGCTTCATTTCAGTAAACCTACACTTGATTCAGTCGAAAAGGATTTTGTACCCTTTAAACGTTTCATCTTCTCCGCAAAACAACACTGTAGTGTACTTTTAACTTGTCTAAGTCACCTATGATTCTTTCATATGTAGCTCAATGTTATGGAGTAACAGACAGAATGACAAAACATCGAAATGACAAAACGATGAAACGTTTTATTTCGAAAATTTAAATTGATTTTATCGATGATGAGATTGAAGTTAGTGTATAAAAGCTTTTCTACAAATAACACGTAATAAAAGCAACGTTTTTCAGGAAGAATTTATTTACGGATGAAGCACTTCACATGATATTTGCAATATAGTCAAAGGAATATGGTGCTCAGTTGAATAGTAGGATTAATCGGATCTAATGTTTAGTTAGCCTAAATAACCGATATTTATTTATAATTAATTTGTAGCACCTTGAAGAAATGATGTTAGATCACATAAAGACACATTCATTAACTACAATTACTACATTCGATTATTAAGCCAGTGTATTTCATGAAGATTTCATCCTAAACATTTGTGCTCTCAAACTTCATTTAATTCGAGCCAAGAGTGCTGGCTAATTATGTTAGCAACATCATCATTTGCTTATTTACTACTTATAATTTTCGTATTTAATGTGATTGACATTCACCTCATTGTTAAGTATGAAATATGTAAAATATTTTTATACTTGTAAAGCATTTATTTCGTGGTGTCGATGGATTTCAAAAAGTGTCCAACTATAATTCTGAGGATAATCATGTTAATGTTAGTTTGAAATAAGTTTTCATCACTCACTCTATCTAACAGTTGTCACGTGATGAGCTCAATAGATAATTTAGTTAGAGTGGTTTTGTGGTGGATGACGCTTAATTTCGTTATACGCTAAGCAATGATCTCCTTCAAATAAGCTGGAAACCAGAGAACACTAGACAGATATTTTGCATTTATGTGCGGCTCCTTATCATAATATACCAAATATTTTGCCAGAGAATCAAATGCTTCACCTTTAGTCTCTTCAATAAACGTTTAGACATCTGAACTGAAAGCTTTCAGTTACATGATACAATTCCCAATTAAGTGAAATAGCGCAACGATCAGTCAATGACACTGGTGATAACTAACACTCACTGGTGAACTTCAAATTTATCATCGTGTCATACCACAGATTGACTGTGATGAAAACTCTACTACTAAATGTTAATTCGCTTGTCCTAATGTTTGGGCGTTCGCTGAGTGATGTGCTTATATATATTAATATATTTGACAGTTCAACAGAACATTAGATTATACAAATAATGGATATACTGTCAACCATGACTAGTTAAATATGCATAACTCAGTAAAAGAAAAGATATTGTAGTGAGTTTAGATGTTATAAAGTACTTTTCTCATTATTATGTATTTGGAATCATGAATATAATTTTATTACTAAGACAATTAATTTATAAAGTGAAATAACGTGAATAGAAAACTCTTATTTAGTGGTTTACTTACTTTCAGCATTAGATTGATCAATGACCACAATAATGAAGATGGTGATCACCAACAGCCAAAATTCGTGAACCATTATCATTTCAATCAGCAATTTACTACTTGGTTATAAGCAGTGGTATACACTCTTTGTTAATGTACTTATATATGCTTGGAAAGTTGATGTTTATCACTATTTTCTAATGGAAATCAACGGACTCATTTGCTAAATAATTTTCTAACTAATTAACTGATAAACAACAAAAAACCATTCCATTGTTAGGTTGTTCACTGCACATACAACTTTGAATTTTATCTTATCAATTATAATTATGCACGAAATATGCGTATTAGAAATCTCTATTGTATTTTTTTTATTAATAAAAAGAAACAATTATTCACATACTTATTGTCATTAGTGTTAAAAATGTTTACTTTAGAATTTGTTAAAGGGTATCAGTGGATAAATTAGATAATATGAAATTGAAAATTATCAGTTCTTAAGCAAATAGTTTTAAATGAATACTCCAAGGATTCATTTAAGGGGTAGATTATCCGCTCAATGCAAAGTCAATGCAGAGTATTCAACGTTTAGAAAAGTATTTACTGAATTGTGTTCTTCAATAACTCGAAAAGCGAATCAAGAGTAGTTTACGGATGTGAAGTGTGAATAGATCACAATATGTGTGTACCACATAGGGCAGGACTAAACTATAATAATATACCAATTAGATTTTATAAACAATTTTCAACGACGCGAATGATAATGTCGGTGTTAAAGAGTATTCGTAGGTTTTTAGAATAAGTCGCGATATCAATCTGTATCTGAGTTCCGGCAATGCTCTCGAATATAATTTGTATAGTTGTGAACGCATAAGAGGTGAAGTTAAATATGAAAAGAAGTCTAATACTAGGTATTTTAATGTCATGTACGCTTTCGTGAAAAATCAATTAAAGCCGAATATTTTTTGTAGAGAATCGAAAGTAAACTTGAAGCAAATTATGTATATTTGGTTGTATTAAATTATGGAAGTATTCTAGAAAACCAGATTCATGGTGCCATATTAATGAAGTGACACCTATCTAGTTGTACTAGGAATGTACAAAGATTTACATCGAAATGATGTTAAGGACTGGTGCATTGGTGGGTGGTGTTGATCAGGTGAATGAAAAATATGAAGTTGGCTTAACAAGTATCTAAGACTATAAAATGGATCAAATGAATAAGTGCTATACCATCAGATAAACAAACTTGTATGTTAATATTTCTTCAGATTTCAGAACATGGAGCCACAGAACAAGCCTGAATGGTTTATTAACCATGTTAGTGTAATATATTCATAATAAATCTAATTTATACCTGAGATTTACAAACATATTATAAACAATCGTGTAAACAAGAAATTTTTTGAAGCATAAATTGATTTCAGTTGAAGGATACAAAGATGGATAAGTTCGAAAATTCAAATAATTAAGACAAAAGGAGAGGAAGAGCAAAAATAAAGTAAATTATCAAAACAAATGTGCTAGGTAAAATCCCACAAACTGGTTTAGACGACAAAACACCGAGTGAATATGATGATAACAGGTAGTAATTAACACTACACAAACACAGTAAGATAAAATTCAATCTGGCTAATTCACCATATTTGTCTATGCTCAAATCTCGACTCTACTGATAACGATGGTAAACGTAATTCACATAAATGTGTAAAAATCATACGACTTTATGTGAAAACAACATTCCAGTTTGTGAAAACAAAAGAAAAGTAGTTAGGTTAGCAGTAATAAGATAACACTGTAAAATGTTTAATGAGATAAGAGTAAAAATGACAGTAAAATTTGTGGTTTATTTTAATACACGTGGGTTATAGCTTTCTTTTGTTGAGTTTTTGCTACTAAGGCGTTAAGAGTGCAAACTAAATAATGTGATAAGAAACAAAGTAAATGTATCAGCGATACCTTAAAATTCCGAATTTCGATTGAGACAAACTTAGCGACAGCGCCGTGGTGATGGCCTAGTGAATTGTTCATGATGTTGGAACAGCAGCTGAAATTGATGCAGCTTATTAATAATTCCGAAATCGCATCTAATGCAAATGTCTTTATTACAAGTGATTCATCCTCAATGCTGCATCGGGATTCTAACAGCATGGTTGGATTTCATTATTATACTGAAGCGTTTTCCGGATATATGACTAAGTTGCGCTTGTCGTATAACCAAAGATACTTCCATAGAATGAACCCACTTTTACGAATAAGAAATCAGAAGGCAATAAAGGATAAAAGCGAAATTATAATTGATCGTAAACAGAGATTTAATGGGATAGCAACGTATTGGCTGGCAAACTAGAGAAAGATGCTGCCCACGGTGGTTCGAGTCGTGATCTGGTGAAGATGCGTGACCGCGCGCCTTTAACTAGTCGTGTCCGCTAAAACAAACATGGTCAGCATCGATGTCAAGAGCTTATGCAACTATTTATGATGAGATTATTTACCGCTACAGCTCACTCCCCCCCTAATGGGTTCGTAAGGACCCTAAGACGCGCCAGCCAAAGGATAAAAACCCAATGTCAAGGAAGTTGGACATTGGTACCACTGAATGTTGTTTGGTTGTATCGAGTTCCATTGTTAGCGGCCATTGGTTCCGGAACGATTGAGCGAGCGTTCTGTTACTGTCGGAGTCAATATTATTCAGAAGTACACTTCTAATTACTTTCTACATTTATTGTATTGTTTTAGACTATTGTTGTTGTCATCGTTATTGTTATTGTTGTCGCTGCTGTTATTGTACTCGGTGTAATTAGAGTAATTAATCGTTTTTGGACGACTTGTTGTTATTCCTTTGGGTTTTGGGATAATAATCAAGGTCGATACTCGATTAATTAGGAGCGTTCGGTCGACGTAGGAAACGCAATAGTATTCTGAACTCCGGTAATTCACTCAGTCGTAGCTTTCAGTCGGCTGATTTGACACCCATTGCGTCAGATATTGGTAAACGTTCATTCGATAGCTTGCGATGTTGTGCAGCTTCTGGACGTCAGTCCTTACACTATGGTGTCGTTGCATAATATAATTGTACATAAAAAATTCTTGTTTCTTCTACGTTCTTCTGTTTGCTTCCAGACGTCCTGGAAGTCGAAAAGAAAAAGTAAAATTTAAATCTGTGCGTTTTGTGAAAAAAAAATAATTGTTAACTCAATGCGTCTATAAAAACGTATTGAACACCGATAACACATAATGAAACGTTTTTTGACACGAAAATTTATAAAATGCACACAGTAAAATTCGTTTTATTACTTTTTTCAAAAAAATAACAAATAATAATAATGGATTTATCGATTTTTATTTTTTTCTTTGTTAATATTTATTTTAAGACAACAAGAAAAATGTTGTACGTACGTAGGTAGTGAGAGGAAATTAGTAGACATAGTATTCGTTTAGGTGTTCTGGAAATCGTACTTTTCTATCAAAACGCGTAGCTTTCGGCGGTACGGAGCTCTTTGATACTTCTACTTGCTTGTTAGTCATTACTTGCGGCGTGATGACTTCGTTCGTGTCACGTTTTGCGAACGTTGCAGCCAATTCGACACTTAAAGGCTTACCTTCTAGGTAGGCTGCTTTAAGGCTGTCAATGCTGACGTTATCCTCGCGGCCATCTTCGTCAATCGTATAGTACTTTGTTTCACGTTTCAGGACCATGTATGGCCCTTCGTAGGTTGCGTCGAGAGGTCGGCGTTCGGCATCACGACGTACGAAAACGTGTGTACTATATTTTAAGGGAGGTTGGATAAAGAAGTCTGTCGATTGTTGTCGAGTTTGAACTGGCTTAACTGAACGCATAGCATTTGTAAACCTGTTCACGTATGAATTCATATCCAGGTTTGCCGAGGTGGAAGCGGTTTCCACAAACTCACATGGTAGTCGAAGAGTCCTTTCCGTAGACTAATTCGGTAACACTACATCCAACATCTTCCTTCACTGTGCTGCGAATCCCGAGTAAAACTAGTGGTAAGGCGTTGATCCACTGAGGAATGTTTGTTGCTGAAAGTGATGCTTTCAGCTGTCAATGAAATCTTTCTACCAAACCGTTAGATTGTGGGTGGTAAGCGGTCGTCCTGAAACGTGTAGTTCCAAGAAGTTTGGTCAGAGCGTGGAACAATCCAGATTCAAACTGACGTCCATGGTCTGTCGTTATTATAGATGGACAACCAAAGTTGGCTACCCATCGTTCGACGAAAGCGCGAGCAATCGTTTCACTAGTGATGTCTATGAGTGAAATCGCTTCTGGCCAGCGTGTGAATCGGTCCACACATGTCAGAAGATAGGAAAATCCATTTGATTCTAGTAGAGGTCCTACCAAATCAAGGTGGATGTGGTCGAATCGAGCGTCAGGGGTTGAGAAAGTGCCTAGGGGGCATTTATTGTGTTGAATTACTTTGTTCTTCCGGCAGGCTATGCAAGTGCGCGCTCATTCTTTCATATCCTTATTCATCTTTGGCCAGCAGAATCTCTCAGTAATCAGTTTACGTGTAGCACGAATTCCAGGATGAGAAAGTTTGTGCAATGTGTCGAAGACGATTCGTCGATAACTCCTTGAGACGACTGGACGGGCTATACCTGTAGAAAAATCACAAATTAAAGTGTTCTTGCCTTTTCCAATCGTTTTGGTTTGGAGTTGCAGCGTTGTTGCAGCTAACTCGTGATAAAAATCGATATCTTCACTTTGCAGTTGAGCTAGTTTAACAAGGTCGATTCCGTGGATACGATTCAAGGAGTGTATTCTCGATAAGGCGTCAGCAACTACATTGTTAGCTCCCGATATATGTCGTATGTCAGTAGAGAATTGGGAGATATAGTCAAGATGACGCGACTCTCGTGGAGAGTACTTATCCGCAGATGACTTCATCGAAAACGTCAGTGGTTTATGGTAGGCTGCTTTGAGGCTGTCAATGCTGACGTTATCCTCGCGGCCATCTTCGTCAATCCTATAGTACTTTGTTTCACGTTTCAGGACCATGTATGGCCCTTCGTAGGTTGCGTCGAGAGGTCGGCGTTCGGCATCACGACGTACGAAAACGTGTGTACTATATTTTAAGGGAGGTTGGATAAAGAAGTCTGTCGATTGTTGTCGAGTTTGAACTGGCTTAACTGAACGCATAGCATTTGTAAACCTGTTCACGTATGAATTCATATCCATGTTTGCCAAGGTGGAAGCGATTTATGTCGTATGTCGGTAGAGAATAGGGAGATATAGTCAAGATGACGCGACTCTCGTGGAGAGTACTTATCCGAAGATGACTTCATCGAAAACGTCAGTGGTTTATGGTCGGTGAATATTGCGAATTCCCGGCCTTCAATGGAATGTTGAAAATGACGTACAGCACAGTACATGGCTAGTAGTTCACGTCGGAAAGTGCTGTACCTCGATTCAGTGTCGTTTAATCGTCTTGAGAAGAATGCTAAAGGCTGCCAAGCTTGGCCGATCCATTGTTGCAGAACTGCGCCAATCGCTGAGTCAGAGACGTCGACCGCAATGCTGACGGCGGCTTCAGTATTGTAGTGTGCCAGCATAATTACAGTGGCTATTGCCTCTTTAGTTGCAACGAAGGCTTTCTTTGATTCTGAATCGATTGTGACCACCATTTTATTTCCACGAAGCTGATCCGTTAGTGGTTTCACAACAGATTCGCAGTTGGGAATAATTCGTCTGTAGAAACTTACCAACCCGTTGAAAGCTCGTAACTGCTTAATGTTTGTTGGTTCCGAATACTCCAGAATTGCAGCCACCTTGTGCTTTTGAGGCTGTATACCATTAGTATCAATATTATGCCCCAAGAAGTCTAACGAGATTGTTCCGATTTGGCATTTTTGTTTAAATAATAGTAACTCCGTATTGCTGCAGTCTTCTAAAAGCTGTGTTTAGATGCTTCATATGTGTTTCCTCATCTGGGCTTGCTGTCAAGCAGTCGTCAACATATGCATGGACGTAGTCGAGCCCGCGGAACACTTCGTCGATAAAACGCTGAAATGTTTGTGCTGCATTCCTCAAGCCGAAGGGCATTCGGAGGAATCCGTAAAGACCGAACGGGGTTACAATAGCCGTTTTCGGGATGTCATTTTCGGCCATCGGTTTTTGATTGTACGCCTTTACTAGGTCAATTTTTGAGAATACTGTCATTCCCTTCAACGTGGCTGTTAGGTTGTGGATGTGTGGTAAAGGGTAACGATGAGGCGTGGTTTGCGCGTTAAGACGTCGGTAATCACCAGTTGGACGCCAATCATCGCTATCTTTCTTCGGGACCATATGTAATGGAGACATCAATGGGCTACTGGATGGGCGGATCATTCCCAGGTCAATCATATAATCGAATTCGTTCTTAGCAATCCTTAACTTTTCGGGTGCTAGTCGGCGTGCTTTGGAGAATGCAGGTTGACCTGTAGTCGTGATTTGATGTGTAACATTGCTGGTTACACATGATAACTTCGATGTCGCTTTATTCAGGTCCAGATACTTGTCAAGTATTGGCTGAAAATAAGGGTTAATTAAATGTTCAAAGCGGAGAGGACATAGGCTACAACCTGAAGCAGTGGTTCCACGCACGTGTAGCTTTGTGTTACCGTCAACTAGCCTCTTCTTGCATGAGTCCACAAGCAAGTTGTTGTGGCTCAGTAAATCTATGCCTATGATAGGTATTCTCACATCGACAATAGTAAAAGTCCAGTGTTTGGGTTTGCGCAAGCCCACGTTCAAGAAGACATATTTTTTAACATACGTGGCTATTTGTTTTTCGTCAGCTGCCTGTAGATCAAATGCAGCTTCATGTTGTCGATCAGATGAAGTTGCAGGAAGGACGCTGACTTCTGCGCCAGTATCGACGAGGTAGCGAACCTTCGTTATCACACCAGTGATGAATAACAGGCGGCTGTTTCCACCGGCTACGATTGCCGCTAACGCGTGCCGGCGGGATAGTTTCCCGACGCATCAACAGTGGGTTTGTGGCTAGGGAAACAACAGGGAGCTCTGCACTTCCTTGAGTCCTTGCCATAAGTGTTGTGGTACCAACACCAATATGAATTTTCCCTTCGTCGAGGTCGAGATGAGGATCTTCTGCGCGATGAACTTCTTCTTCGAGGATTGCTTGGTCGGCATTGCTCCTATAGATCAAGGAAACGAGAAAGAGTATTGCACAATTTGGTTATTTCATTTTTAGTCTCAAGAGGTTTTTCTGTAACGGAATAAACCTCATTGTGGCGAGTTCTGGTAATCTCCAGAATTTGACCAGCAGATGAAGCTAGTTCATCTACTGGGTTGTTGTTGAATGTTACCAATACTGCTTGCACTTGTTGTGGCAGTTTTGATCAGAAGAGTTGACGGAAGAGACCTTCATCAAAAGTGCGTTGACCAATTACCTCTTTCATACGCGATAACATTTCGGTCGCTGAACCGCAACCAAGCTCAATGGTGTGAAACATTTTGTCAAGGCGTTGTCTGTCGGACAAGTCTCCTCGTTTCAGAATTGATCTTTTGAGCTGTTCATACAGTTTTAGACAGTCGGGACTGGGAAAAGAAGGAGTGACGTACGTGTTCAATTCACGAGGAAGTGACCTTACAACCGCCAGAAATTGAACGCGTGGATCTGTCACACCGTGGTCTCGAAATCCCGCTTCTGCGTAACAGAACTAAGCTTCTACATTATCTGCCCAGAAAGGAATAAGCTGAACGATTGGAGGCGTAGGCAAATTAATTCTTATTAGCTTACGAGTCTGATCGCACATCATAAAAATAGTAATGTATGCAAATACAATGATACTGTGAAAAATATGCGGTAAAAAATATAAAACAACAATAGTATTCTGTTGAAAACTATAAAAAGGGACAAACTCACAGTAGATGATTGTGTTCAGATTCACGTCGTGCTCACCAATTAAGTGTTCCCGGGTATATGACCAAGTCACGCTTGTTGTACAACCAAAGCCACTTCTATCAAATGAACCCACTCTTACGAATGAAAAGAAATCAGAAGGCACTGATAGATGGAAGAGAAATTATATTCGATCCTATACAGAGCTTCAATGGTATAGCAACGTCTAGGCTGGAAAACTAGAGAAAGATGCTGCCAATGGTGGTTCGAGTCGTGATCTGGTGGTGAGGCCTGACTGCTCACCTTCAACTAGTAGTGTCCGCTAAAACAAACATGGTCAGCATCAATGTCGATAGCCTATGCAACTATTTATTATGAGATCATTTACCGCTACAGCTGTAACTAACGAAATTGAAAAAGCCGTATTAAAATGTGTTCGAAAATATATATATTCACCATCACGTAGAATGATTAGTAGTATTTCGATAAGCTATATATAACATGATTGCTCTCACTGTTAATCAGTACAATCATCTGTCTCTAGCTTCTTGAACCTTATATAACTGCACAAGACGCTTGATAAGGATATGCCACCAAAGTTTAGTTTCAACTGAACTTTGATCAACTTCGAATACGTTGGCTGAGGGTCGATGTAAATCAGTGAACAGCTTTTGTATCTCAGTTGCTAATATATCGTCGGTTGTAAAATCCTTAGTTCTGCATGGCCAACACAAATTCTTTTTCAAGATAATTTGAAGTGAGGTTATTTTTTTAAAATCTGCGACTAGGTGCCTATATACGCCTCTAAAGTTATCGACTGCACGTGCAGATTGCCTTAATTCTTTTAGCGATTACAAATTATATGGGTTTTAACTTAGATATGAATTGGGTATAACAATATAAAAAATAGAGGTGAATTCACCATAAAATTTTAAATAATCAATAACGAAATAGCCACATTTTTAGTTAGGAGCTATTGTTATGTATTTTGCAATATATACAATGAACTTGATGATCGCTAATCACTGTACAGACACGTCAGCCCCTCGACTACCAGTCCGAAAACAGAATAGAGGAAGAACAACGACTTATGAGTCAACAGACAGATCAGATCAGATCAGATCTTTATTTCAATCATGCCTTTATATACATGCAAAATCAGACCGCATCATAAACCAATTAGAAAACTGACATTAATACAAAATAACGATAATAGTGAGTGTGAACTGGGGTAACGTATATGCAGTCAATTAACTATAGTTCATAAATGAGAAATGATATAACTAACAGTTTATGCCTCAAACAGGAGTATAGGATAAGAGCAACGTCACAATAATAAGAATAAAATGCAAATGTTGCACTTATGACGTTTATAACGGCAAAATCTCGCGAAATGTCAAGATCCACAAAACCAGCACTTCAAAGACGGTTTGAATAATTTAGTTTGACGTTGATCATTCACTGGAACACTCTTACTTTTGTTGGATTTGACAGCAAGGATATTACAATTTAATGAAGCACTACCTTTAGCCTCTATAAGCGTCGTATCATTTTTGAGGTTGACCAGTCGTTGACATTCTGACGTTACCATCTGTAGTGTCATGTCATCGTTTTGCTTAATGCGCAATAGCAATCTTGTTCTAACATCAACACCTGCTGGTGACTGGAGTCCAGGAACAAATAATAAACATTTAAACTGATCATTCGACAATACATTTAATTTAAAACAACCAGTTTGTAGAATAATTCTGCTAGCATAAGACAAATAATCCTCATCTGCATCTTTTGTCGATTGGAGGACAATTATAACGAATATGAAATAAGGATGCTGGTTCACAGAATATCGCATTTAAAATGTCGATAGTTTTATTAAATGTCAGATCTGTTGGATGTCGTGGAAGGATATAATTCTTGTATTTAGAATATTCATGCTGACCAAGTTTTTGTGTTAATAAACGCACCTTCTTCGCGTCATCTATATGTTTATATTCCACTTGAAAAAGATCTTCGATTCTACGGAACCATGATTCAAATGTATGGCCATTTTCTGCATTAAAAATAAATTCTGGAACTGAACTGAGTGATAACTCTATTTCGTTTTGTTCGGGAGCTATTCTGGACTGGATAGCGATTTTTGACATTAATGACTCGAACATTTGTTCTTGAGAGGCTAGGAATTGCTGTTGTTGCTGTTGTAGACACAATTTCATTTGCTCAAATATGATAGTCATATTGATTGATTTTTTCAAATGCGATTTATGACACTGAATACGAATCTTAGTGCTGATTAGATAATTAATTGTAGTAGAATTTATCACCAATGACTGAGTAAGTTGGATTCACTTCTAACCTCGTCGAAAATTGTTATGTTTGGTGCAATATATACAATGAACTTGATGATCGCTAATCACTGTACAGACACGTCAGCCCCTCGACTACCAGTCCGAAAACGGAATAGAGGAAAAACAACGACTTATGAGTCAAACAGACAGATCGGTTCTTATTTCAATCATACCTTTGTATACATGCGAAATCAGACCTCATCATAAACCAATTAGAAAACTGACATTAATACAAAATAACGATAATAGTGAGTGTGAACTGGGGTAACGTATATGCAGTCAATTAACTATAGTTCATAAATGAGAAATGATATAACAACAGTTTATGCCTTAAACAGGAGTATAGGATAAGAGCAACGTCACAATAATAAGAACAAAATGCTTATTCTCTATTCATCTAAAATTAGTAAATCGTTATCAGAAAAAAACAGTTCTAGAATGTAATCAACCTCCTACAATCGCCCGCCATAACACCTCCCCTTTTTTCGAAAAATATCATGGATAAGTTTTATCATAGGGGTTGACTTCGATCTTGTTCGGTTTCCTTCGAATTCCTTGTGATTTCTTTAGAAATGATGCTGCTATTATCTCCACTGCTGGTTTTCAGCAACAAATTTTGCTTTTTATAGGGGCTTTAGCAGCTTTTGCACATTTCGAACATCTCAGTACATAATTCGTAACGTCAATATCATTGTATGGCTAGTATACGTAACTGCGGGTCAATGCCTCCATTCGGACGACACCTGGATGTGCAGAATGTAGCTGTGACAGGACTTTGTGGCTCAAAGATTGGGGAATAACTACGCGGTCACCAAACATAAGACAGTCGTCAACAACAGCAAGGGCGTCTTGTTGATGAAAATATTGTCGTTCTGTTGCGTTGAGGCGTGGAAGCCAACCACACGAAAGACAGCGAATAATTGCCTGAAGCTCTTCATCCGTCCTAGTGGTAGATTTTACGTCCATTGCTGACAAAGGTGTAGCCTGAATAGAAGTTTGCAATATATGATGAATATCATCTTCCAGTGACACCGTAGCAATGATAACATCTTCGTTTCTCAAACTTTTGAGTCGCAATTAATCTGGAGAGAACGTCAGCGTGACCAAAAGTCATCGTTGATTTGTGGTGAATCTTAAAGTCATAAGCTAACAATATAATTGCCCAACGCTGTAAACGATTGGCGGTATGTACTGGAATGCCGGACTTTCGCCCCAAAAATAGAAAGGAGAGGTTTGTGGTTTGTCAGCAACGTAAATGGTCGACCATAAATCATTTTATGAAACTTCTTTATTGCAAAAATCAGTGCCAATCCTTCTTTTTCTACTTGACTGTATCTCCTTTCAGTAGCATTTAGAGATCTAGACGCATGAGCTATCAGTTTTTCTTTACCATCAGGAAAGCGATGACTAATAACAGCAACAATACTGTGTGGTAACTAATACCTACTTAAGGTAGAAATAAAAAGCTCAAAACATCACCATGATGATGTGATGTATAAAATTAAAGCCAAAAGTATGATACTGAAAAATATACTTGGTTTAATGTAGTAGGTTGTTTTTTTTTATATTTTAGGTGTTAGTTATTAGTATACTTGTTCAGGGTGTCGGGATCTATGTATGCCTGTCTTAATAAGTCTTCACAGAAAAGCACTATAATATTTAGGTGTGCCTGTGTGCCATGGAAAAACTAATAGACAGATCTTCGTGCATCTTTAGTTCGGTTTTATGCTCATGGCCATACTGTGGACCCATACAAAATGTCCTGCATTACAAGCATAGGTGAATTAAAGTTATCACCCTCATCATCATGTAGACTCGTCAGTAACATCAACTTTCCTCCTTTCGTGTTGTAGGGCTTACTTGACTAGCGATATGAATAGGTAGTAGATTAAAATCTTAGCACTATGTCGCTAGCCATGTTTGAGCTCGCTCTTTTTCGAGTACCATGGTACATGCATATTAGATGACTTAAGTATATGAAAAATCCTAAGGTAGCTATGTAACACATATAACTTTAATGGCTGAACTAAAGGGATGAATGTGAAGATATAAAGCAGCTGAATGTAGGTAGATGAAAATTTAGTGGGTTTCACTATTATTTATTATTGTTATTAGAGATATCGAAGAATCGGGTGTCGGGTAACATATGAAGCAGTGAAAAGCCATCAAGTTCACAGTAGAGGAGGGTAGTTCGGTAAACAGATAAAGTATAAGTTATGGAGAAAATCATAGTTGTATACAGCGGTGGACGCTGGTTGTAGCCATCAATTGTGTTTCATATTATTGATTCATCTGAATTGTAGGGTGATGTATAGATTTTGTTAAAAATAAATCTAGTAGATGACCTGTCTACACTTAGGTTTAAGAACTTATGGTAATCAAGGGAAACTGTGATATTTGGATAAAATGGAAACCTACGAGATATGGTGTAAAAGCATGAGGCGAATGTTTCGCGGGTTGTATAGATTAGTGTGCAAGGAAAAGGGGTGTTAGTTGTTATTATTATACAAATGTGTGTAAATGTACGCTAGGCGTGAGGTGGTCCGTGACTTGTAACAGGATATCCAGGTAGTTCAGGAGTTTTTGTATACCGTTAGTATCGAGGAATAAGTTAGTCATGCGTTTAAATTTCAATAAATTATCACGAATAGAAAGTGGTAACCTGTTTCATAGTAGGCCGTAAAATGATTTAGGAAAGTTACGCCGTGACTTTGATTTCTCGGTTGTATTGGTAAGTGGTCTTCCAGGGAAGAGAATAGATTGAGAAAGTGAGACCGTAAAGTACTTTATGGAAGAACTTTGAGTTGTTTTTTGAACGGTGTCTCCATATGGGTTCTAGCGAAAGTAAATTACATCTTTCTCTGTAATTTATATTATAATCATACCCTATTAGTCGTTGAAGTGAATTTCCTTCAGAGATTTTTAATCCGTGTGGTATCTTTAGAGTTCATACAAAAGAAGATAAGAGAGCAATATTATAAGATAGGACGTACACATCCTGTATATTACAAACTTGGCTTCTGTAGTATAAAATTTTCGAAGAACAAAGCCTACGTGTCATTTAAACTTGGATGTAATGCTTGCTCAGTGAACGTGAGGCTCTTAATGTAACATACCAAAGTCACATACAGAGCTCAGTGTTTGTCTTTTGTATTTGTTCAAATTGAGTTCTTGTTGAACATCATATTTCCCGAGTTACGAATTTCCACACCTACTGTGACTAAATGGTAGCTTCCATTTCTGCCTCTAAGCCTGATAGGTTATCAAGGTTGTTTAGGATGTCAGATGTGTCTTCGTTATATGTACCAGGCTTGAAGCTGTACACTACTTTTAGATCATCTGCATGTAACAGTAGTCCGACAAAAATTTATGACATCATTTCTATACATGAGAAAACGAAGAGGATCTAGGACACTTCCCTGAACAGTCCTACTAGTAATAAGTTCGAGTGAAAAAAAGGTCATTATATCTAACTATCTGACTCTTTTATGTAATGAATGAGTTGCGTCAATAGTGTAGTGGGTCTACAGTTCCGAAAGACTTTAGTTTATGGAGAAGTTTATGATAGTGGACTTCATCAAAAGCCTTCCTTAATGGGAGGAAAACAGTTGAAACAACCATTCTCTTATAGCGTTGATTGGTTTTGTCGTTAAGATAGACTAATAAGTGCATATTACACGACCTCAGTCCATAAAAGCCCATGTTTTGAATTAAAGAGCAGATTCTATTTCCACAGATACTGGAGTATCGCAGCCATAATGCTTTCTCCATCACTCTTGTGAAAGATACTATTTATGGATTCACATGATGGTGTTATGATGGATTCGTAGCCGTCTGAAAAATTCTTGTTAGCTAATGTTGTACTAAAGTGTTCACCAGATAATCCATCAATACGTTTGTGGTCGTCGTATTTTCGATTTCCATCAATCGATAAATTGCCATCTTTGTTTTAGAATCACTTCATGTTGTTCCTGAAAAATTTGAAGAACACAGGAATTTCCTTTGTTTACTAAAGTTTGTTTCTCTTATGCAAGTGCCTGTTTCAATAAAAATTTTCACAATCATCAAATACATGTAGCGGTGAAAAGTAACTGGATCCGTAAAATTGAGCAGCATGTCTTCGGAGGCGTCTCTGAATATGGGTTGAAATGAAAAGGCTTTTATGAACTATAGGTTATGGATGCTTTATTGATGTAGTCTTATCTAAAGGAGCATTTATTATATGGCAGGGAATACTAGTCGAATGTTTGTAGTTGACACATATCAAGGGGAACGAATAGTTTGAAGTTTGTACCACGCAGGCAAATACGATACTTGAAGTTTGGTTTATGCATTTCAGGTTTATCTTAGTTTAATTCTAATAATGCTACTACAGGACAATGTAGTAGAAGCAATATTTGCTTTAGGATTGTAGCGGTAAATAATCCTCAAAATAAACAGTTGCATAAGCTTTCGACATTGATGCTGACCATGTTTGTTTTAGCGGACACGACTAGTTAAAGGCGCGCGGTCACGCATCTTCACCAGATCACGACTCGAACCACCGTGGGTAGCATCTCTCTCTAGTTTGCCAGCCAATACGTTGCTATCCCATTAAATCTCTGTTTACGATCAAATACAATTTCGTTTCCATCCTTTATTGCCTTCTGATTTCTTATTCGTAAGAGTGGGGTCCATTCGATAGAAGTGTCTTCGGTTATACGACAAGCGCAAAATAGTCATATATCCGGGAACAATTCATTGGTGGGCAAAACGCGATATGGACACGATAATTTACTGTGAGTCCGTTCCTTCTTATAGTTTTGAACAGAGTATTATTAGTGGTTTAATTTTTTTTAAAGCATTTTTTTCACAGTATTTTTGTTTTTGCATACATTACTATTTCTATGATGTCAGACCGAATTCCTTAGCTAATTGTGATCAAAACCACTACGCCTCCAATCGTTCAGCTTATTCCTTTCTGGGCAGATAATGTAGAAGCTTAGTTCTGTTACGCAGAAGCTGAATTTCTAGACCACGGTGTGACAGATCCACGCGTTCAATTTCTGGCGGTTGTAAGGTCACTTCCTCGTGAATTGAACACGTACGTCACTCCTTCTTTTCCCAGTCCCGACTGTCTAAAACTGTATGAACAGCTCAAAAGATCAATTCTGAAACGAGGAGACTTGTCCGACAGACAACGCCTTGACGAAATGTTTCACACCATTGAGCTTGGTTGCGGTTCAGCGACCGAAATGTTATCGCGTATGAAAGAGGTAATTGGTCAACGCACTTTTGATGAAGGTCTCTTCCGTCAACTCTTCTGATCAAAACTGCCACAACAAGTGCAAGCAGTATTGGTAACATTTAACAACAACCCAGTAGATGAACTAGCTTCATCTGCTGGTCAAATTCTGGAGATCACCAGAACTCGCCACAATGAGGTTTATTCCGTTACAGAAAAACCTCTTGAGACTAAAAATGAAATAACCAAATTGTGCAATACTCTTTCTCGTTTCCTTGATCTATAGGAGCAATGCCGACCAAGCAATCCTCGAAGAAGAAGTTCATCGCGCAGAAGATCCTCATCTCGACCTCGACGAAGGGAAAATTCATATTGGTGTTGGTACCACAACACTTATGGCAAGGACTCAAGGAAGTGTAGAGCTCCCTGTTGTTTCCCTAGCCACAAACCCACTGTTGATGCGTCGGGAAACTATCCCGCCGGCACGCGTTAGCGGCAATCGTAGCCGGTGGAAACAGCCGCCTGTTATTCATCACTGGTGTGATAACGAAGGTTCGCTACCTCGTCGATACTGGCGCAGAAGTCAGCGTCCTTCCTGCAACTTCATCTGATCGACAACATGAAGCTGCATTTGATCTACAGGCAGCTGACGAAAAACAAATAGCCACGTATGTTAAAAAATATGTCTTCTTGAACGTGGGCTTGCGCAAACCCATACACTGGACTTTTACTATTGTCGATGTGAGAATACCTATCATAGGCATAGATTTACTGAGCCACAACAACTTGCTTGTGGACCCATGCAAGAAGAGGCTAGTTGACGGTAACACAAAGCTACACGTGCGTGGAACCACTGCTTCAGGTTGTAGCCTATGTCCTCTCCGCTTTAAACATTTAATTAACCCTTATTTTCAGCCAATACTTGACAAGTATCTGGACCTGAATAAAGCGACATCGAAGTTATCATGTGTAACCAGCAATGTTACACATCAAATCACGACTACAGGTCAACCTGCATTCTCCAAAGCACGCCGACTAGCACCCGAAAAGTTAAGGATTGCTAAGAACGAATTCGATTATATGATTGACCTGGGAATGATCCGCCCATCCAGTAGCCCATTGATGTCTCCATTACATATGGTCCCGAAGAAAGATAGCGATGATTGGCGTCCAACTGGTGATTACCGACGTCTTAACGCGCAAACCACGCCTCATCGTTACCCTTTACCACACATCCACAACCTAACAGCCACGTTGAAGGGAATGACAGTATTCTCAAAAATTGACCTAGTAAAGGCGTACAATCAAAAACCGATGGCCGAAAATGACATCCCGAAAACGGCTATTGTAACCCCGTTCGGTCTTTACGGATTCCTCCGAATGCCCTTCGGCTTGAGGAATGCAGCACAAACATTTCAGCGTTTTATCGACGAAGTGTTCCGCGGGCTCGACTACGTCCATGCATATGTTGACGACTGCTTGACAGCAAGCCCAGATGAGGAAACACATATGAAGCATCTAAACACAGCTTTTAGAAGACTGCAGCAATACGGAGTTACTATTATTTAAACAAAAATGCCAAATCGGAACAATCTCGTTAGACTTCTTGGGGCATAATATTGATACTAATGGTAAACAGCCTCAAAAACACAAGGTGGCTGCAATTCTGGAGTATTCGGAACCAACAAACATTAAGCAGTTACGAGCTTTCAACGGGTTGGTAAGTTTCTACAGACGAATTATTCCCAACTGCGAATCTGTTGTGAAACCACTAACGGATCAGCTTCGTGGAAATAAAATGGTGGTCACAATCGATTCAGAATCAAAGAAAGCCTTCGTTGCAACTAAAGAGGCAATAGCCACTGTAATTATGCTGGCACACTACAATACTGAAGCCGCCGTCAGCATTGCGGTCGACGTCTCTGACTCAGCGATTGGCGCAGTTCTGCAACAATGGATCGGCCAAGCTTGGCAGCCTTTAGCATTCTTCTCAAGACGATTAAACGACACTGAATCGAGGTACAGCACTTTCCGACGTGAACTACTAGCCATGTACTGTGCTGTACGTCATTTTCAACATTCCATTGAAGGCCGGGAATTTGCAATATTCACCGACCATAAACCACTGACGTTTTCGAGGAAGTCATCTTCGGATAAGTACTCTCCACGAAAGTCGCGTCATGTTGACTATATCTCCCTATTCTCTACCGACATACGACATAAATCGCTTCCACCTCGGCAAACCTGGATATGAATTCATACGTGAACAGGTTTACAAATGCTATGCGTTCAGTTAAGCCAGTTCAAACTCGACAACAATCGACAGACTTCTTTATCCAACCTTCCTTAAAATATAGTACACACGTTTTCGTACGTCGTGATGCCGAACGCCGACCTCTCGACGCAACCTACGAAGGGCCATACATGGTCCTGAAACGTGAAACAAAGTACTATAGGATTGACGAAGATGGCCGCGAGGATAACGTCAGCATTGACAGCCTCAAAGCAGCCTACCTAGAAGGTAAGCCTTTAAATGTCGAATTCGCTACAACACTCGCAAAACGTGACATGAACGAAGTCATTACGCCGCAAGTAATGACTAACACGGAAGAAGAAGTATCTAAAAGCTCCATAACGCCGAGAGCTACGCGTTCTGGTAGAAAAGTACGATTTCCAGAACACCCAAACGATTACTATATCTACTAATTCCTTCCCAATTCCCACTACCTACGTACGTTTAACAATTTTTCGTTGTCATAAAAGAAATAATAACAAAAAATAATAATAAACGGTAAACCCATTATTATTATTATTTTTAAAACATTTAATGTGTGCATTTTATAAATTTTCAGGATAAATAAAGGCGTTTCATTATTTGTTGTCGGTGTTCAATACGTTTTTATAGACGCATTGAGTTAACAATTATTTTTTTCACAAAACGCACAGATTTAAATTTTATTTTTTCTTTTCGACTTCCAGGCCGTCTGGAAGCAAACAGAAGAACGTAGAAGAAACAAGAATTTTTTATATACAATTATATTATGCAACGACACCATAGTGTAAGGACTGACGTCCAGAAGCTGCACAACATCGCAAGCCATCGTTAGAATGTTAACCAATGTTTGACGTATTGTGTTTTATCCTTTGGCTGGTACGACTTAGGGTCCTCACGAAACGATTAGAAAGGAAGTGAGCTGCAGCGGTAAATGATTCCATAATAAATAGTTGCATAGGCTATCGACATTGATGCTGACCATGTTTGTTTTAGCGGACACTACTAGTTGAAGGTGAGCAGTCAGGCCTCACCACCAGATCACGACTCGAACCACCATTGGCAGCATCTTTCTCTAGTTTTCCAGCCTAGACGTTGCTATACCATTGAAGCTCTGTATAGGATCGAATATAATTTCTCTTCCATCTATCAGTGCCTTCTGATTTCTTTTCATTCGTAAGAGTGGGTTCATTTGATAGAAGTGGCTTTGGTTGTACAATAAGCGTAATTTGATCATATATCTGGGTACACTTCAGATCGTTTGATAAGAAATGTTCACGAGGATTTTAGTATCACCAATGTACAAGCTGTTGGATTACTTTGTACAGATTCGATCTGTGATTGTGGACGTATTATGGTTCAAACACCAACCACATATACACGAGATGGAGTCACCTTTCGCTGTAATGTTTGCTGGGGTAAGAAATCAATACGAACGGGCAATTTACTTAGCCAATCTAGACTAACACTTAGGCAAACATACATTTTAGTCATTTTGTGGGTTTCGCAGTTGCCTGTTACTCTGACAGCGTCCCTTATAAACGTTAGCGAAGTAACATCATTGCAATGGTATCAGCACTGTAGAGACATATATGTGGATATTGTAAGATCTTTTTAATAGTTTTGTTGAAAATCCATCCAAGTAACATTTTCCTGTGATTGTAATTGGTTGTTTTTCGTTCAAAACACGTTTGTCCCCCTTTTTTAATCTGTTTAGTTGTTCATTCTAATAACCTTCAATCAATAAATGAAATAGTTGCTATTTATTTTTGTTGTAATATCTGTTTTTCCTTGTGTTTGTGCTATATTTCTATTATTCTTATGAATTTTGTATACTTTGTTTTACTGGACGTTTTGGCTTGGGCAGCAGCAACATTGGTCTGTTCTTCTTTTTGATTGTATTACTTCGTTTGACTGGATTTGGGCATTACCAGATTGTGGGTGGAAGCACACTTTAAGAAATTGAAATATTGTGTTGTAACAAGTAACTTTTGATGCGTTGTTGTTAATATTCCTATAGATGTAGACTTTACTTTCTGGACAGGCAATACGCAATCTATCCTAAAAGGATAGAGTAACATTTTTGTGTATTCCTTAAAACTTATATGATTATTCCTATTTTGGGGATAAACTTTGGTTGAGTAACTGGTGGTGACATTTGTTTAGGTTTTAATGTACATTTGTATAACTAATTTTATATAGAACCGTTCCTCACCCAACCATTTGTTTCGAATTTCGACTGGGCGACAGTACGTGTATCTAAAGCAACCTCGACAGTTATTCTTTAATCCGAACTGGCCTCAGTTTGGATCCTACAGATATTATCCACATAAATGCTGTTAGGTTTAAATCTGTCTCTAGGAGGCGTTGGAAAAATCATTGAAATTCTAGAAACAGCTATTAGGAAGAGAAAATATAATAGAGGAAGATCTGTAAAAACTGAATGGGTAAGTACTTACTGGTAGGTTCTTGGTATTTACGACCAAACATTAGTAAAGGGATACTTCCAGTATGTCCCAGATCGAACTGCGAGGATTCTAATACTAATAATCCAGTTGTATGTTTTACCAGGATCCACAAATTATACTGACGACTGGGAGGCTTATAGGCCTCTAAATAGATTTAAATATGTTCACCATGACACAGTTCACGACAGAGATTTTATTGATCCAAGTACAGGCGTTCATACAGGTTGCCTGTAGATCAAATGCAGCTTCATGTTGTCGATCAGATGAAGTTGCAGGAAGGACGCTGACTTCTGCGCCAGTATCGACGAGGTAGCGAACCTTCGTTATCACACCAGTGATGAATAACAGGCGGCTGTTTCCACCGGCTACGATTGCCGCTAACGCGTGCCGGCGGGATAGTTTCCCGACGCATCAACAGTGGGTTTGTGGCTAGGGAAACAACAGGGAGCTCTACACTTCCTTGAGTCCTTGCCATAAGTGTTGTGGTACCAACACCAATATGAATTTTCCCTTCGTCGAGGTCGAGATGAGGATCTTCTGCGCGATGAACTTCTTCTTCGAGGATTGCTTGGTCGGCATTGCTCCTATAGATCAAGGAAACGAGAAAGAGTATTGCACAATTTGGTTATTTCATTTTTAGTCTCAAGAGGTTTTTCTGTAACGGAATAAACCTCATTGTGGCGAGTTCTGGTGATCTCCAGAATTTGACCAGCAGATGAAGCTAGTTCATCTACTGGGTTGTTGTTAAATGTTACCAATACTGCTTGCACTTGTTGTGGCAGTTTTGATCAGAAGAGTTGACGGAAGAGACCTTCATCAAAAGTGCGTTGACCAATTACCTCTTTCATACGCGATAACATTTCGGTCGCTGAACCGCAACCAAGCTCAATGGTGTGAAACATTTCGTCAAGGCGTTGTCTGTCGGACAAGTCTCCTCGTTTCAGAATTGATCTTTTGAGCTGTTCATACAGTTTTAGACAGTCGGGACTGGGAAAAGAAGGAGTGACGTACGTGTTCAATTCACGAGGAAGTGACCTTACAACCGCCAGAAATTGAACGCGTGGATCTGTCACACCGTGGTCTAGAAATTCAGCTTCTGCGTAACAGAACTAAGCTTCTACATTATCTGCCCAGAAAGGAATAAGCTGAACGATTGGAGGCGTATGCAAATTAATTCTTATTAGCTTACGAGTCTGATCGCACATCATAAAAATAGTAATGTATGCAAATACAATGATACTGTGAAAAATATGCGGTAAAAAATATAAAACAACAATAGTATTCTGTTGAAAACTATAAAAAGGGACAAACTCACAGTAGATGATTGTGTTCAGATCACGTCGTGCTCACCAATTAAGTGTTCCCGGGTATATGACCAAGTCACGCTTGTTGTACAACCAAAGCCACTTCTATCGAATGAACTTATTCTTCGTGTAAGGGTTTTTTACCGGCACCTGAACAATGAGGTCTATCACATCTGCGGCTACTTCTGGCGTTAATGAACTTTCTGCATAGTCGTAGCGGGTGGCTTCGGTGCCGATGCGTTTGGCCTGGAAAAATGCTTCCGCCTGCGCAAACCAAAGGCGAGGGTTATGTATACTGTATGGTGGGAGGCACAGGTCCTTAATAGCATTGACAACGGGTGTCGATTGGACTAGGTGACAGGATATTTTCAGTGGGTTACGGCGATGGGTGTGATTCCATGAAGTTATAAAAATAGTAACAAAACGATGCGCAAAATAGAGGGCAGCATAAAAAACGTGCAACTATAGTGACAGATGCGCAAAATAGTCTAGTTCAAATATATACACAAAGAATAGTGGAATAAAGACCAGTGATCAAAATACTACACGGCAAAATGAAAACAATAACTAGGGATATGCTAATGTCTATTAATGAGTCTTAGTTATAATAACACAATAAAGCACAGAACACTACCGAGTAAATAAACGCCTTACAAACAGTCAGATAAGAATAAATGCTATATTAACAGTTAATGCAAGTACATATAATTAATTCAATGTCAATTAGAATTAGTTTACTTGGACTAACTGCGCTGTTTTGGGCGAATGATAGGTTCTCCAAATGATCACCACATGATATATATATATATATATATATATATATATATATGAACGCGAACGTCAAGTGTAGCTTTAGTCCAGTCGGTTAAGCGGAGAGGAGCGGCAGGGACGTGGAGTGTCTAGTTCTGATGCTGGAAAATGGCAATCATTTATAATTCCAAGCAATCAGTGAATAAGACTCAATTCAAAACGAAGAACGTTGCCACGATAGTGCGTTTGCTACTCGTACAGCAGACAATATCAGGCGCCAAGGGCGAAGTGTAGGTATCGTGGTAGTAGTGTACAATTGTGACAATAATACATTTAAATAATATTAGTACAGTATGTATTGATGACGTTCAACGCAAAAGCCTATTACATACATAACACTGATGAACTTTAACAAAATATAAGGTCTTTAAGTTAGTCAGCACAGGACGAATCAAACGACCTTCAAGGATTACCTAAATTCTCATTGCCTCTATCAAGTTCTCCGACAAAGTTTCGGTTCATCGACGATTTTTCAGTTTGGAGGATTTAGAATAAGCAATAAGTCTGCAAGGAAAGTAAATTTAATGCAATCGTAAATTATCTGTATTTAGTATATCCATTTGTTGAGTTTTAGTTTTTTAAATGTTCATTTGGTATTAGAAGAAAATCTCATACAATTGGTCAGAGAAACGTACCGTAATGTGAACTGTAACTCTTGCATGTTTCGGTCAAAATTCATGGTTTATAAATCTATGTTTAATGTCGTGCTGGATGTTAAGGAGTATATTATTCATTCCCACATGACGCACGACCATTCCTGCACAAAGTCCTTAGGGAGGTGTGATCCATGGTTTAGACGTTAATCAAAGGAGAAAAGGAAATTATTAACCTTGTTTTTTCGACAGCCAACATCATATACTTAAATTATGGAATATGTTAGGGTTACATATCACAATAAGCTAATAGCTAGTGACACGAAATATGAAGTCAAAAGTCACCATTAGTGGGTCGAATGGATTTTAGATATGTTTAAGGATATCCTTGTCGCTATATGTTGCTAGCGCATCTAAGGAGCAGTATTCTTTGTGGTAAGCGTTGTATTTGTCATGATTTATCAAGTCCACAGTTGGACTAAGACGTTGGATGTGGTTCCGATGAAGTGTCCTATTGAAATACGTTACTCTATTTCCGAAGCTGTCTAAACAATTACTGCAAATTTGATAAATACACGAATAAAAAGTTGATTTTTCAAGGATTTGGTGAAAGTTTAGCTATGCGGGTGCTTTACGAAAATTGGAAATTATGCGAAAAGAATTCCGAGATAAGTAAACAATGAGTTTTTCTATTTTCTCATAACCTGGTGCATTTTTCTGTTGTCTACAGGTTTTCTAATCACCTCATCCACTGAAGATCTCTGCTTGTATTATCCAACATTAGCAAATTGTTTATAATAAATAATTACTACTTATAAATGCCTTTTGTATCTTCATATTTGCTGTAGTACGGATTGGTGTATATATTAGGGTTCGTTCAGTAGTGTACGCGGCAATGTATGTGATTTATCCCATGAGTTTAAGTGCAATTATTTCATACAATGCTATGAAATGACCTGATTGTTTACTAACAATCATCCGCAGTTTAATGTCTAATGAAATGACCCGACCGTAGCTGCTACCTTGACGTAGTGGTCGGGCTTGCCTACCATGATGACCCAACCGAGCTATACTGACTGGAACATATGTTCCTGTAGGTTCTATCATGCCAGGCAGGTCGATTGGAGAACGATGAGACTAAAAGCAGCTACTCGAGGTCTGAGGTTGAAGTCGTACTGCTGACTGCAGAGGGATGTGACAGCAGTAAGGTGTTTCCCTCGGACAACCAGCATCTGCGGCGATGCTGCCTTCTCACAAGGAAGGAGGTGTTAAAAAAGGTCGGCTCTAAAATCTTCACACCTCACCCTACCTCACGGATTTCCGTCTCCGGCGGTTTGGGTGCCCACTAAGGGCTTTTAAGTTCGGAGCTAATACTCAAAAAACTTTTCATAAAGCGGCCGTGCTTGACAGGCCTCAAGCAGTTGTCCCTTGGGCTCTGCGGTCACGCTCTCAGGTCTCTAAGACCAACACTAATCTACCTTCTTTTTCAGGTTTCTCAAGAAACACCCTTCCATGGTGTGGGCAGCCACGAAATGAAAACCGCCCTCATACCTCAAACAGCACACAAGATCATCTTGTTCGAAGCCAAATCCCACCTTCAACTCTTAATAACTCTCTTATCACCATGCCTAATCTTTCTAACATAATTTTATCGCCTTGCGTCTCTAATGCTAGTGATTTGAGTTCACGAAACATTATCCCTGGTCTCCTAAAACCGCGCACTAAGTTGTATATTGGAGCTTTCAACGTTCGAACGTTATGTCAAATAGGACAACAGGCTTCCTTAGCCATGACTCTAGAATCCCGCTTCATCGATATCTGCTGCATCTCTGAAACGCGTATACAAGATCCAAGCACATTCATTCGCTTGACCTCACCTTGTGAAAATAAGGAATCTGCTCGGTTCACTCTTTCGTGTTTCCGGGGACCCCACTGCTACCACTCGAGGCCCTGCTGGTGTAGGTATAGCACTAAGTTTAAAAGCTGAACAGGCTCTCCTCGACTGGATTTTAATAGACAGTCGCTTGTGCGCAGTCCGTCTAAATGGAACGGTATGGACTCGTAAAGATAGGGACGCAGACAGATAGATACAACGTAGGACCATGGCACATAAGTGCATCGGTCCAAGTTGCCACACCTTCAACAGCATAGCAAGATGATCACCGGAATCATAGAATCAGTTACTTTAATGGTAGTAATATATAAAAGGAAGATTGCATATATGGATATAATATATATAGAGACTGAGAGAAAAAAATTAGTTTGTAGAAAGAAAGGTAGAGTAATTTTAGTCTCAAGGTGTACGTGAAGACAAAGAATGTATACACCTACGCCACTGTGATCGATTCTGAGCCATGTCACCAAGAGTCTCCAACCACTGGGTACGGCAGTCACGCGGACCCCAACCAGGTAGTCGACATCTACCAATGTGGCTCAGACCAGAAGTTAGTGACTTCGACGACTGATGCCACGTTTTGGTTTGGCCGCCCCTAACCCTTTTCCAACCCATCCCAATACTAGTCATCATTGAGCGACGTGGTAACCGGTGTTCGGACATACGTAACACATGCCCCAACCATCTCAGTCGATGAAGTTTCATAACCTCATCAACAGATTTACCATTATTCCCTAATACCCTTCGTCTAACCTCATTATTAGTTACCCGGAGATCCCAGCAGGTACGAGATATATTTCTAAGACATCTGTGATCAAATGCTAGTAACCTACGAGTGTCTTCTACCCTTAATAGCCATGTTTCACAGCCGTAAAGTAGAACAGGACGAACTGCTGTGCAATATACTCGTCCTTTAGTTGATAGACGGATATCACGCCTACGCCATAGATGACGTAAGTTGGCAAAAGCCAAACGAGCCTTTCGAATGCGTGCAGAAATTTCGTCAGACACCAACCCATTAGGGCTGATCAGACTTCCAAGATAAGTGAAGTTATCAACGCATTCAACTTCTTCACTCCCTATCCTTAGTTCAGGGGTTGACGCAGGCCAGTCCTGAAGTAACAATTTACACTTAGAGGGGGAGAAACGCATCCCAAACATCCTGGCATTGTTGCTCAGTGCGACCAGAAGACTCTGCATCTTATCAGTGTCTTCACCAAACAGGACTATGTCGTCTGCGTATTCTAAGTCGATAAGTGGACCTCCTGGAAGGAGATCAATCCCAGAAAATTCAGCCGAAGAAAGCGTTACTTCCAGTAGCACGTCTATGATAAAATTAAACAAAAACGGAGATAGTGGATAGCCTTGACGGACACCACTTGAGGTCGCAAAGTCAGATGACAGTTCGCCATAAGCTCTGACTCGACTAGGTAGTGTTCGAGTAAAGAGCCTTCACAAGGTTTATGTACTTCTGAGGTACACCTTTTAATGACAGACACTGCCACAGAACCTCACGGTCAACTGAGTCGAATGTTGCCTTTAAGTCGAGGAAAACCACCATTGTAGGACGCCGGTAGGCGTGCCTGTGTTCTAAAACCTGACGAATGGTGAATATGTGGTCGATGCAACCACGACCAGGTCTGAAGGCAGCCTGGTTTTCTCGTGTTTGTAGTTCACGAGTCTTTGTTAAACATCCGATAATTATTGAGGCTAGTATTTTGGATGCTATATTAGTCAAACTAATCCCTCTATGGTTATCACAAGATGATTTTGGTCCTTTCTTATATATTGGGACTATTAGTGATTTAGACCAGTCGGATGGAATTTTATCTAGTTCCCAGACTTTAGCTAAAATACTAGTCAACCTAATCGCCAAGACTGGACCACCATCTTTGAAAACCTCCGGGGTTAGCCCATCTGGACCAGCTGCTCTTCCTCGTTTCAGGTTAGATATAGCTTTTTGAACTTCAGCTATTGTCGGGGGGCCTACTTCAATGTTCCATTTAGCTTGAGTGGAAATGCTGGGTAATTGTAGAGTAGCTGAAGGCCAGCTAAACTGTTCCTTGAAGTGTTCGGCCCATCGTTCTAAACGTCTGGGTTGAGAGCAGATTACAGTATCATCTTTCTCGGAGATAGTTTCACTTATTCTTGACTTCTTAATTCCGGTTTCCCTGATTAGTCTACAAAGCTGCCTAGTAGTTGCCTAAAGCCGCTGCCTTTTCCATCTCTTTTGCTTTCGTTGCCCACCACTGCTCACGATCGTTTCGTAAACTTCTACTTAATTTAGACTTGATTTGTTTTCGCTCTTCATCGTGTTCAGAGCCTGACGGGATTAGTTGGCGAGAGCTCATCAGTGTCATAGATGTCGCAGAAATCCACTGGTTTTTCGTGCTCCTTCTGTTCAAATTACTAGTAGATGACGCTGCTGTTTCTACAGCTGTTTTTATATAATTCCAGGCAACATCAGGATCAGCCTGGTTTCCAGAGTTACCTAATTGTGACCCTAACTGTTCTTGAAATTTACTTTTGACCTTCTCGTCGCTCAGATCAATTCTAATGGGTTTTCCTAATGTGGCCTTTCTACGTCCAGTGAGGTGCAAGCAAATGCGTGCTCGTACTAGAGCATGATCAGAGTCTAAACATGTACTCCAGAACGAGCGGCAATCTTCTATCGAGCCTCTCCAACGATGACTGATGGCAATATGGTCTATTTGAGTCCATCGTTGTCTTGGTGAAGGGGGTCGCCACGTTAGGCGATGTCTCTCCTTATGCCTAAAATTAGTATTCGCTAAGAATAAACGATTGTCTGAGCAAAGTTGCAGCAGACGGTCACCATTATCTGTTCTCTGAGCTGGAACACTAAAATACCCGCCTAAATGTCTTTCTGTTTGGTCTAAACTACCTACTTGGGTATTAAAGTCACCTGCGACGACTACTATGTCTGAGTGCTTGGCTTTTTGAAGAAGTTCACAAAGGTTTCTGTAAAATTCATCCTTCAGTTCGTCTGGGCTGCAGTCAGTGGGAGCGTAGGCGGAAACGACGAAAAGACAACGACGAGTGTCCCTATTCCTCCGAGTCCTTACGAAGCCGTTTAGTCGAACAGCACATAGGCGACTATTAACAGGGATCCATTCTAATAGTGCTTGTTCTGCTCTCATGCTTAGCGCTATGCCCACACCCGCCAGTCCACGAGAGCTGGCTATCGAATCGCCAGATAAACGGAGAGTGTATCTTGTCGCATCGCCGTTTTGGCAAGGTGAGGTCAAGTGAATGACCACGCTAGGATCTTGTATGCGTGTTTCGGAGACACAGCACACATCAATCATACGAGATTCCGAGGTTTTAGCTAAGGAGGTCTGCTGACCAATTTGACATAGGGTGCGTACGTTGAAAGCTCCAATGTGTAGTTTGGAGCGGGGTTTCAGTAGACCTGGGACATTACTTCGAGTGCTAGAATCGTCGGACGTGGTGATACTTGAAGAGAAAGTTAGAAGAGGAAGTTCAGAGTTGATAGTCAAGGTAGGAGCAATGATAGGGATTGAAGAGAGTAAATGATTTTGAATACGGTGGTCTTGAGTGCTGTCAGAAGTATTAGGGCAGTTATCACTTCCCGGTTGCCCACACCGTGGTAGGGTTCTTCTGGAGGTACCTGAAAAGGAAATTGGATTAGAGCGTGACCGCAGTGCCCAAGGGACAACTGCTTGAGGCCGGTCACACACGACCTTTTGGTGAGTAGTTTTAGTGTTAGCTCCGTACTTGTTGAAGACCTTATCGCCGGAGACGAAAATCCGTAGGATAAGGCGAGGTGTGCATTTTTAGGGTCAACCTTTTCTAACCCCACCCCTTCTTGTGGGAAGGCAGCATCGCTGTTATGCTGGTTGTCCGAGGGAAACACCTTACTGCCGTCACACCACTGTACAGTCGGCATCACGACTTCGCCCTCAGACCTTGGATCTGCTGCTTTTAGTCTTACCGCTCTTCAACCGACCTGCCTGGTATGGTAGGACCTTGAAGGAACTATTGTACCAGCCAGTATAGCTCGATTGGTTCATCACGATAGGCAAGCCCGACCACCACGTCAAGGTAGCAGCAACGGCCGGGAAAAGATAGGGACGCACGCCGTTGTCTCTGCCTATGCTCCCACTGACTGTAGCTCAGATGAAATGAAAGATGAATTTTACAGAAAGCTTTCTGACCTTCTATGCAAAGCTAAGCGCACTGATGTAGTAATAGTGGCGGGTGATTTTAATGCCCAAGTAGGTAGACTAGATGAAACCAAAAGGCACCTAGGTGCATCATATGGTGTTGAGGCTCAACAAACAGACAATGGCGACCGGTTACTACAACTTTGTTCGGATAAGCGTTTATTTCTCGCAAACACCAACTTTAAGCATAAGGAAAGACATCGGTTGACATGGCGGCCTCCGAAATCAACCCAACGCTGGACTCAAATAGACCACATTGCTATTAGCCATCGTTGGAGAGGCTCGATAGAAGACTGCCGCTCGTTTTGGAGCACATGTTTAGACTCAGATCATGCCTTAGTGCAAGCGCGTATTAGTCTGCGACTCACTGGACGTAAAAGATCCACGACAAGGATCCCCCCAGGGTTCAACTTAATGATGAAAAAGTCAAGAATACATTCCAGGAACAACTAAAAAACCAATTAGTAAACGGCGTTTGACTCTATAGATCGTGAGGTTCTGTGGCAATGTCTGTCATTGAAAGGCGTACCAGAGAAGTACATTAACCTTATACAAGCTCTCTACTCGAACACCACATGTCGTGTTAGAGCTTATGGCAGATTGTCTTCGGAATTGACCACTTCTAGTGGTGTTCGTCAAGGTTGTTCGCTATCTCCATTTTTATTTAATTTTATCATGGACATACTTTTAGAGTTACCATTGTCATCGTCTGATTTCTCTGGGGTTGACCTCTTTCCAGGAGATAAACTTACTGACTTAGAATATGCCGATGATATAGTTCTACTGAGTGATGCTAATAAAATGCAGAATCTTTTGACTACCTTAAACTTGAACGTAAGCATGTTTGGGATGCGATTCTCTCCATCCAAATGTAAAATGTTACTTCAGGACTGGCTTAATTCGGTACCAAAGTTAGTGATAGGGAGTGAAACTATCGAATGCGTTAACCGTTTTACTTATCTTGGGAGCCTCATCAGTCCTAATGGTCTAGTGTCCGATGAAATCTCGGCCCGTATACATAAGGCCCGATCGGCTTTTGCCAACCTGCGTCACTTGTGGCGTAGGCGAGACATTCGTTTAATGACAAAAGGACGCGTTTACTGTGCAGCAGTCAGATCCGTTTTACTTTATGGATGTGAAACATGGCCTTTAAGGATAGAGGATATCCGTAGGCTCCTAGTATTCGATCATAGATGTCTCCGAAACATTGCTCGTGTTTGCTGGGACAACCGAGTAAGCAATGCATGGGTTAGGAATAGAGTACTAGGTAAATACGGTAAGCCTATTGATGAAGTAGTGAATCTTCACCGGCTGAGGTGGTTAGGACATGTGTCGCATATGCCTGACCACCGTCTACCTCGACGAGCAATGTTGTCTGGTGTGGGAGTAGGCTAGAAGAAAGGTACGGGTGGCCAAACGAAAACATGGCACCAATCCATGAAGTCATTGACAATTGGGCTGAGCCATGTTAATAGATGCAGACTACCTGGTTGGGGCCCACGCGATGATCGTAACAAATGGTTAGAGACTTTAGGTGATATGGCTCAAAATCGATTGCAATGGCGCAGATGCATCCACTCCTTGTCTCTTTACTGAATCACTTTTTATCTCAAATCTCATCTCTGATCTCTATGCCTTTCCATTAGTACTTACTCTGTTACTACCTCCCCTACTCTGGGATTTGGTCCGACAATTTAATCTTTATCTGCTAATTAAGGCATGGCAACTTGAACTAATGTACGCATGTACAAAGTTCTACGTTGCAACTGACTGAGCATCTATATAACAATGTGCGTGAAAACGTGTTTCTGTTCTGTAAACTATTCAAAACCATAAGATATTCGCCTACTGTAGTTTACGCACATTAGTGTATTCCTAGTAATAGGCTTAATAGCCTACACCAACAACTTGCCTTGGTTATCGAGCCTGATTCTTATTGAATCAATAAGTGAGTGGTGTCATCTTAGGTACAAGTTACACCAACTGCTCACAGTCAGCGTTATTGTTATTCAGCGTTACAATGTTATTGATACAGTGATGTGTGTCCCTTTCTTATTTAACAAGTCACATGAGCTGTTTAACTAGTTAGCTCTGTGAAGCTTAGTAATTGTTCATCACATGGATGCACAGATTATTACGTATCAGGCAAGATGATACTAAAAGAATCTGGCATAAAAGCGGAAATATATTCGAAGAGAATGATTCTTTCTAGTTAATAACCTAATAAGTAACAACTTTGGATGACATTCTGAAACGTTATCTTTCTCATGTGAATTGCTACTATACACGGTTTCCGAAGAAAGGCTAGATCATTACGTATTTATCGTAAACATTAGCATGCGTTCACTGTACGAATAACATTTACTTCTCCGTTTGTATTCGCTGTAACCAGCTAAAATAAAAAGCCGCATTAAAATATGTGCAAATGAATATATTCATCAATATTTAGAATGATTCGTAGAATTTTGTTAAGCTTTAAGTAACGTGATTGCTCTCACTGTTAATCAGTACAATTATCTGTCTCTAACTTCTGGAACCTTATATAACTGCACAAGCTGCTTGATAAGGATATGCCACCAAAGTTTAGTTTCAACTGAACTCTGATAAACTTCGAATACGTTGGCCGAAGGTCGATGTAAATCAGTAAACAGCTTTTGGATCTCAGTCGTTAATACATCGTATGTTGCATAAACTTTAGTTTTGTAATATTGAACTTTCGTAGCTCCTTTTTATTACTTGGCGGTTACTCCTCAGGAACCCTGTAAATCGTTTATTGAAAAATCATCGATCAAGCAATATATTTTTAAGATTGTCTTCAGGTAAACAGTTATTTTCGCGATAAACAGGCCACGTGACTACTATCCAACAAGGAGTAGTATTCCAGCTGTATTACCTAACTTCATTCACAACCACAGTATCCTGGAATAACAAAATGGCACGCATTAAGGCCAAGAGCTCAAAGCTTAATATTAATCCACCTAAACTAAGCGATGTTCCCTCTACCAATTTCTTTTTCTTAACCCGTCGGACTGCAGTTTACTATGTGATGAAACTAATCTCTAGAAAGCTGCATGCTGTTATTCACAACTATTTGCTGATGAAACTCGATTGAGTGTCGGCGCGATAATCAGCATTCTGCTACGGTTATGCACAACTCCAAAGTAAATATACGAATCATTTCAGCTAACGATATACTTAAAGCGAAAACCCAATTGTCTTTAAGTAGGAAAAGAAGTCTTATTTTCTGTACATAAGAATCAGTACTTAGAGCTCTAATGAAGAAGATATATGTAGGGTCCTACTATATATATTTAATTGCATATGCAGTCACCAGTTAATGCAACTCTTCCACGTCAGCACGGATACACAAAATTGTGAAAGAGAGTACAAAAGTAGTGCATAGTCATTTTAATGGCATTAAATAGTTTATGCATTTAGAATATGATTGATCTAGAGTGGACGAAAAAGAAATTCATTAACTTTATTACAACTGATTCTAAGCTTTTTCATCAATGATAGAAATTCTATCATGAGTTCGAATCGGGTAATCTGCACCTACCGACATAATTAAAGCCATCAGTTAATTTCATAATCTACATACAAATATTCCAAGCACCTTATTCTCTTATTATTTACAGCATGACAAACAGATTTGACTAAACTGTTGATTATATGTATGTATTGTCCCGACGAACTGACAAGGGATTTATAAACTAGTGGTTAGATTATTACACTCAAAGATGGAATAAAATGTGTTGGAGTGGGCGTAGTTCATAGTACAAACAGAAGGCCAACATCTGTGTAGGAGGAAGAAGAGGCTATAGAAGAATTAAACAAAGAATAAATATATGTTTTATAACACTTAAACGTAGATGTTAATCAAAAACATGCTGAAAGCAAAAGAAAACCGTCAAGTGAAGAGCATTGTAAGCGTAGGCGCCAGAGAAAATGTTAAATAAAAGACAATGGGAAACCGTTCAAGTAAGAATAAAATCATGTAGGTAAAAGAAGTAGTTAACATTTAATTTGTTAATGAACTGAATCATGAAAAAACTAAAGTCATCAGGGGGAAACATAGTTTACTGCAGCCTCTGTTGGACAAATAAATTAGATCTAAATCGACTTGTGGCGGCTTGCTTCAGCAAAGCACAAGAGACTTGGACTTGTCTGCTTATTGACTGTTTTGAAGGATATAGAAATGTCGATGATGTGACCACTATTAATTAGGTGGTGAGCAACTGTACTAGTAGGAGGACGCTGCTCTTTTAAACTCAGCCTATATGGCACATGTTCAGAGGTGTTGACACTGACCCACCCAATGTATTTGTTCTGAAATGTACATGAAAATAAATATACACATTAGGAGATAACAAAAGTCTGGTATTCGTCTACATGTATTTGTCATAATGCACAATTAGCTAGAAAGTGAGATAATAATTTACCAGCCAAAAAGGCTGCTTTAATATGGGATATATTCCGAGGTAAGTGACCCTACTTATTTTATCTCATTCGAAGTCGAGATTTAGAAAAACATGTTTTTACTAAACTATGTTGCACTTAGCTTCTTTTTCTTTAGTCTTTCTCTTACTAAGTTATTAACTTTGGCGTAAAACCATTATCATGTGAACAATGGTTCAGTATTATCGATTCTTCCTCATTTCTATCCATTGTGCATAATTGCTGGACGTCTTAACGGTTGAATAGCGTTCTAACCAGAGCTATTTTGTAGTTTATTAGACAGAAGTTATTCACATTTAAGTACGATCCAATGCTGGTCTCCTTTAGGTAAATAAATCTCCTCATAGGACCATATACTGCACGTTGAATACCAAGATCAAAGAAGTGAAATACGGTGTTGTGTTCGTGTTCCATAGTAAATTGTATGCTAGGATGAGCTTGATTATAGAGATTCCACATATCAGGGACTCATTCGTAAATATCATAGACCACAAATTTATCAACAATGTCTCTGACATACCAGGTTGCTTCACTAATTATCGATTTCATTTTTGTCTAGGCTGACCTTATATATATATATATATATATATATATCACCAGAATAGTTGCTATATTCGATTTCAGAATAAAACATTGGTTTAATAATATTTAACAAAAATAATGACAATAAATGTAGAGGAGACTTTCAGCTTAGTAACATATGCATTATTTTTTTCAAAAAATGATTGGATAAGGTCGCAAATTACTCTAGTCTACGAAATCTAATAGCTTTACAATTATTACACTAATTTTAATAATTTGGATTTTGGACAGATCCATCTAGACAACTGCTTCGTCTGAGTATCAGACCTCAATAGAATGCACTCGTGACTCTACCAGGAATCCAATCAGAGACCATCAGGTCTTCTAGTAAAAGTGTAATCATTGGTACCACTAAGCCTGCGTTCAACAGTAGGATTTTGACTTTAATTTGTAAAATAATGCAACAAATATCCAAAGTCACATTCGACATCTAACTAGCGGTTTAATTTACTCTAACCAGTCACGACTTTTTGCAATTTAACTGAAGTTTGAATTCTACAAGTAGATGCCATTCAATGGTGTTGTTGATTAGGTGTTCACATACTAAGAATTGACTGTTCATGGAAAATAAATACAAAGTGTATCAGAGGAATCGCAACTCATTGCAAATTATTTCAACCACTGTTTTCAACTACTGATTGTGATAACTGAGTAGAAACTTTCCAGGTAGTCAACACATTATCAATATAGTCCTTACCAATAGTCGTTGACTTCATCCACTAATATGAGATCTCAGTTTGACCGTCCAAAGCTTTCTTCCATCTCTTTTTGTATAATATTTTTCTCATATTTATGGAGTCAGACATTTTTCTCTGAATGACTATTTCATCTTTTCCCCTTTTACCACTTTCATATCTCAGTGTCTTCCATATGTAAACATTTGGAATTTCAGGAATAAACAAAGTATTAAATTTTATTAAGTGGTACACAAACGTTTCTATATAACAAATATTTAGCAACATTCATGTAAACAGGGGACTTCTTTATTGACAAATTGATTAGAAATCATTTGGCTTAACCAGAAATTGAAAAGCACAATCAACTGCACATACTCAATGCTTGCATTAACATAAGTGATAGACGATCATCCATTACTAATAACTATAACTACAACTATTGTATATAAATATACCAAGTAGACATACCATAAAGTTTAAATTAACAGGTATATATATATTACAATTTGACTAATGTATATAACTGGGTTGCAATTTAACATGAACTTTATATCATATAGTTCGAAAGCTATCACAAAATAATGGTAGAAATAGGTCTTGTTAAATATAAAGCATTACACTGAATATATATATGCAAAATTATTACTCACCTCCCAGTTTTAACACGTCAATGTAAATCAAAACATGATCTCTTGGAAGAATTTCTACTCATTTTGTATGTAAGTCTCTCTGTTTCATTCGCAATTAACTGATAATTAGATATTACAAACCAATGATTCAGAAAATTGCAACTGAATATGCTTTAATAAATCCATTATATATGCTTGCCACATTTTAAGTAGTACAGATATTCACTGTAATCTTGAAAGGTTTACATATTGAGAGTTCTACAAAATATCATAGGACAATTCACTAAAAATTATCAAAAAAATAAATGATTGTTGTTGACTTCAGCTCTATATAAAGGTAAGAAAATCACGGTGTGGGCGCAACTCATGTTGGTTGTAGGCTTGCTCCCCATAGTTGTCTTCATTTCTCTTACGTATTCTGGTCAGGTTCAACTCACTGGCACCTCGAAATTCATCTCTTTTACTGTTTACTGTTTTGAATGTCCCGCGACGTTTCGTTATCTACTACTTATGGATGACCTTATGGATAGCATCCACCACAATAGTTGTAGTCTATGGAATCATTGTAATTTAAAATCTTAAACTTAATGTGACATGGTTTGAAATCCATTTCAGATGTACATGCGCAATTATTCTTTCCGTTTCTTTTATATCTTGAGTTTCAGACATTATACCGTCATTTGTTTACCCTGTATCATGTTGATTTCAACTTCTTAGCATTCCATATTCAGAACATGTTGATTATTGTGCTAAACAGAAGCACGACAATCTAGATCGATGTGCAATGGTGCTTGGAATGGTGCTTCAAACCATTAGTAGGGAGCTTATTATTGTCTTAAACAAATGATAACAGATTAACAAAAAATGTCAGGCTTATTTGAACATGCCTATTATAGTTCACAGTACATCAATAAAACTGTTGTGACTACATTATTTGTATTTAGCGCAGATTGATCATCGTCAGGTTTTCGTGACAACCATGAAGCATTTAACAGCTATTTTATCTTAATATGGAACTGATAGAAGCATCGTGCACTCACAAGCCAACCAAGGATCAAACGTCGGATCTTAAGGTGAACTCCTAACCATCGAGATTACTGGGCCAGTTGTCGGTGATAAGATAGCGAATTCAATCAGTTTTGCACATCGTACGATGGTCAACCAATGTCAGCAATGATAACTGTCTCTACTTTGATATGTCAGGTCTTCAACATTTACAATGTTTTACTAGAAGCTTAGGAACATCTTGAATGTAGTCATTTGTGACCTGAAGAAGTTTTCTGGAGATCGGTTCTTATTTGCCCCCTGTATTTATCATATGAATTAGTCACTAGATGCAATGGTCTTAGATTTGATTATTTCGTCAATCCATGAGTGTTAACTGTCTCTGAGGGTTCTCATACTAAAAAAAATGTTTTCCAGTTCACAGTTAGCAATTCGAACTAAGACTTTAACTTTGATTTGTCTGAAGTGACTATCAAATGACTACTCACAGAAGCTAGTAAATGAAAAATTGAACAAAGTCTGTTAAAAATACTACTCGCTTAATAACATAAAATGTAATTTTTACTAAACTTAGTACTTTTAATAATGACTACTATTGTATTTAAACGTTTAATTAAAAGCTATACCATGAGTATCGTAACTGCACTTCCTAATCTGTAAGTTGCTACCAATGTGTTGTATCATTGAAAACTTAGTAACTAATTGTATTCATGAGCGTAACAATAGAATACAAAAAAATATACTGTAATTATCAAATATAAATATCAAAGTCATTAGGGTTACAATTAGATAGGTAAACAGGTCAGTTGTAGCGTTTATGAGTAAATCAATTTTCGGGTTACAAAACACCAGTTTCCAAAGGACTCCAAATATGACTCCTTGCATAGTAAGAACTAGTAAAAATCATAGGTCCACAATCTTTGGTAAATGACATATAATCGAGTAACATAAAGTATCGTAGTTATTTATGTTATAACAATTAGTGAATTCGCTATTCAGAATATAATTTACCTTGTATTTGATATATTGCTGATGTTTATTCAATCCAAAGAACTCTAGAACTGGTTCAATATTTTCTGGTATATTTTGAACTTCTTGAGTCTAGTCGATCTCTTTAGTTTTCTTTTCATTACTAATTTCCATTAACTTTATTTTATTCTCAATACATAATTATATGTCAAATTGGTTTAAACAAATAAATTGTGATGATATATTCAAATCATTAAAAAATTTTATATTAAAATGTCGATGATTTGTTTTAAAATTAGGAATAGGTATCCCCATAGATTTTAAATGGTCATTTGTTTTTTCATTAGACCTAAATAACATAACAAAAGACAGGTATAGTACATTTGTTCATGTTGGTAAATTATGCGCAAAACTGAAAGTTTGGTGGGAATTTAAGTCAATGCCATACAAACATATTCATTCTTGACTGATTTAACAGATACTATCAACCAATTCATGATTTATTATTCAATCAGTCAATCAATCAATGCCTGTTACCCCATGTGAAGCACAGGTCGCCCACCAGCCTACTCCAACTATGTCTGCTTTAAGTTTTCCTTTTCAGCTCTTCCCAAGTACTCTTCATTTTCTACATATCTGTCTCCGATTCCCGACGCCAAATGTTCTCAAGTCTTCTTCTTTTCTTTTGCCCTTCAGGATTCCATGTTAATGTTTGCCTTCTAACACAGTTTGGTGGTTTCCTCAATGTGTTTTCTATACACCTCAAAGTCATTAACCTGTAGAAACCTTTATAATTTATGTATAGTAACGAATAAATGAGTTGGATGTAATTACTTGAAATCATGTCCATTCATACTAGAACCTACACTGTTTAGGTCTGACTAACTTAATAATTGATTAATATGAATATCAATCTTTCATGACAAAGAATATTAGTTAGTGTTTTTTGAATGTTGTCTAGGTTATTTTACATAACTGTAACACTATGGTTGAGTACATTATTTTGTTTCTTCTAAAAATTATTAACCGGAAAGTAATGATGCATTAGTTAGCAATGTATAAAAGACATAGTTTGAAGTTAAGTAAGTTTTAATTTATTCTTTACATAGTTTCCAATAATATAGACGATGATGGAATTTAACGATTCTTAAATCGTCACCTATGAATATATTCACTTTGACCAGTTAAGAACAGATGAGGACATTCAAATAAAACAATCAGTCAATCGACGTCACATACTGAATAACTATCAGTTAATTATTAACTTCTTTAGAAAATTTGTCTAACATTTTTTAAAGGTTTTATTGTTTGAAAATGAAAAGAACAACAATATTCAGATTTCTAAAATCCACAAATACATAAGTACATTGTAAATCGTTGAAACGGTGCTTAGTGAAATGATTTAAAATCTTCAGTTAGAGTTAATGTTGGGGGTAATGAATAAGGTTTAGAATTAATATTACTGTTAAGGATTAATTTTTTACAATTAAAGTACGTACTAAGGGTTGGTGTTAGTATGCAACGTAATATTTTATATTCAAATTTAGGTTTAAGGTTACGAATGAAAGTTGACCTAGATGTTTGGTGCATTTTAAGTCAGTTGCTCAGCATCCATCAGTGATAAAAGTAACAAACTTATAAATTTAAAAGTAATGATACGACCTCATATGATGTTTATTTTTCTGCTACCCAGACGTTATAGGAGGCTATTAACTAATATTTCCTGGTTTTTATGAGTCACAATTACGTGAGGTTTTCCATTTTATGACTGATAGGGCTTAAACTACTGACTCAATCTTAATGAAATTATCATTAACTGTCATGAGTTTACTGAATTTTCGCATTCAATGTTAGCGGACGATCCACTTGTGGTATGAAAAGTGTCTTGAAGGACATTCCTATATCATTCACATACTTTTAGAGTTAACAATGTCATCGTCTGATTTCTCCGGGGTTGACCTTCTTCCAGGAGATAAACTTACTGATTTAGAATACGTAGATGATATAGTTCCATTAGGTGAAAATGCTATTAAAATGCAGAATCCTTTGACTACCGTAAACATAAATGTCAGTATGTTTGGGATGCGATTTTTCCCATCCAAATGCAAAATGCTAATTCACGACTGGCTTAAATCGGCATCGCAGATAGTGATAGGAAGTAAGGAAGTTTAGTGTGTTAAGCGTTTCACTTACCCTGTGAGCCTCGTCAGTCCTAACGGTCTAGTGTTTGCTGAAATCTCGGCTTGTATACAAAGGCCCGAATAACATTTTTTATTTGGCGTCGCTGGTAGCGTAGCTGAGACATTCGTTTACTGACGAAAGGATGCGTTTACTGTGCAGCGATTGGATCAGTTTTACTTCATGAATGTGAAACATGGCCATTAAGGATAAAGGATATACGTAGGCTTCCAGTATTTGATCATAGATGTCTTCGAAGCATTGCTTGTGTTTTTGGAAACACTGAGTAAGCAATGAGTGAGTTAGAAATAGAGTGCTAGGTATATATGGTAAGTCTATTGACGAAATTGTAAACCATCACTAGCTGAGGTGGTAAAGATATGTGTTACGTATGCCTGACCACCGCTTACCTCAAAGAGCAAGGTTGTCTGGTGTGGAAGTAGGCTGGAAGAAAGCCTGGGGTGTTCAAACAATAACATTGTACCTCTTAACGAAGTGATCGACGAATCGGCTGAGACACGTTATTACATGCAGACCACATGGTTGAAGGGCACGTCAACGGTTTACTGATTCTTAAATTAAAATGACTCCATTAAATACTTTGACACCGTTAATTTACATTCAGATATAGTAGATTATAACAAAAGGGAACCTTAAGGTAACAAAATATAGTGCACGTAATATGTAATAGTAGAGGGAAATAAACTTACATATCAATCAATTCATGAACAAATCATTCATCATTAGAATGCGTCACTAGAAATAAAACTTGAAATTAGAATTTCGTAATGATGAATAAGGTGAATGGTTTAACTGATAAAACAACGCATATAAACAAATACAGAGTATGTTTAAATTTAAAGAACATCACGGAATTTATGTAAGCATGCTATTTATATCAACTCGTAATCAACAATTCACTAACGTCTATAAACGATGAAAATGAAGTGCATAGTTGAAGATCAAGTGTTTAAAGTTAACACGAACTAAAAAACAAGGGGAATGTAATAGACACCTCAAGAGTTATTAGCTAGAAAATTAGCTTTCAGGATGGGCTAACCTTAATACTTGTGGAATAAACAAAATGCCCACTTCAACTTAGTAACTATGGTGATAACACTTTTCAGAATGTCAACGAAAGATTTGAAGTTAAATTATCCAGCTAAAAAAGCCAATGTTGCCAAAAATGCTTAATTATAGACAAAATACACTGTGTATAATGCAACCACATATTCAGATAAAATATTTTTTAGTGAACTGTGAGTCGGAATATTATTATACATATGATAAATATTTTGAGAATAAAGGTTTAAAAATATCTATGAAATATAAACTAGCATACAAATATATTGATCTATCAGTCCCATAAACGTAGAAGCTATATTGATGTCAACAGAAAGACTTGTTATGTAATAAGGTGTTGTTTCACAAAGTTTACCTTACTAACCCCACTTCTCAAGATTTCGGCTTTTAATGGTAATACTTAACTATGTCACAAACAATTATACTCGATATTACAACATCATCCCTTGACCTTAGATAAATTGCCATAAGTCTTACTGTCTTTGAATTGACCTGTCTGTCATGGTATGGTTCAAAGTAACAGAAACTACTTATACATATATATATATATCCCGACTGTAGCTGCTCCCTTGATGTGGTGGTCGGGCTTGTTTATTATGATGACTCAACTGAGCTATATTCGCTGAAACGCATGTTTCTTTAGGTCCTACTATTCCAAGCAGGTCTGTTGAAGAGCGTTAAGACAAAACGCAGCAACTTATGATCTAACGGCGAAGTTGTAGCAACTTAAGTTAACTAGATAAGAGTTGATTTCACAACTTATGTACACACGTAGATAAGAAAGCTTAAGTATTCATTTACTTCCTTATTCTTTATAGGGATTATATTTCCTATTATCTTATATTGAATGTTGAGAGACATTGTGTTTGAATGATTAGCATCCTGCTCCAACTGTCTCCTGCCCAGGATACAAAATAAAGACCTATTACCAAAGATTATTGTCTGTTCTGTTAAAATAGAATGGAATATACCTAAATACTAAACTGGTGAGCTCTGTATTGAACAGTATATTTAACCCTTTATTATACGTTTCATAAGCCTTCTGTTTTTGCAAAAATTTAGATTACGTATATATTATACATAGTATTTCATTTTTACTGTTAGGTACTAATATTAGACTCATTGTTTTCCGTTTTTATTACATTATTATATTGTTCATAACATGTCAGACTCAATCCCAACTAAAAGCCTAGAGGATATGTCAGCGGTAGACATAGACACCGTTATGACTACAAAAGTTCGACTTCCTGAATTCGATCGTAGTGATCCTGAGTTGTGATTTGCTCAGCTAGAGCATTATTTCACGAGACACAATATAAAATCTGAAGGAGTTCGCTATCGAGATCTATGTTCAGTCCTACCTCCTTCAGTAGCCAAAGAAGTCCGAGACTTGATTTTAAGTCCACCAACACCACAACCATACACCATCCCAAGACGAGAGATAATGAATCGTCTATCATTATCAGATGGACAAAGAATTCAAAGGCTTTTCCAAGGAGAAACATTAGGTGATAGGTCACCATCACAGTTTTTGCGTCATCTTCAAGCTTTAGTGGGTGACAACACAGTGGGTGAAGCAGTCCTAAAACAAGGATGGATACAAGCTCTACCATGCTACGTTCAACACTGTTTGAACGCACAAGATCCTGACACCTCTCTATCTCATTTAGCACGGATTCCGGACCGGATAATTGAAAGAGGTCTCCCAACCGCATCACGTATGATACATCCTACTCAAAGAGCGGAATCAACAAATGACTCAGTCATAGCACAACTGATTGCGAGTGTTGAAAGTCTCACAGAGGCTGTCAGCAAAATGCAAACGAGTGATAGAAATAGGGGCAGATAACCTCAACGACCAAGATCTAAATCACGAAACAGGTCACAAGGGTCCAGACAATCTGGACAATTTTGTTGGTATCACTGGAAATTCGGGGCTCAATCGACCAGATGCAACCAACCATGCGCCTGGCCCAAACAGACTGCGAAGAACCAGGGTAACGAATAACCCCTCCACAGGTTGCGACAACTATGGAGGGGTGCCTAAACAGTCGGTTTTTTTACGTTAGAGACAGAAATTCAGGCTTGAACTTTTTGGTAGATACTGGTGCTGCACTTAGTATCATTCCTAAGAATAAAACCGAGCTGAGTCGAGAAACTTCCTCAGTTACACTTCAAGCTGCCAATAAGACTAAAATCGCCACGTTTGGGCAGAAAACGTTGACTCTAGATTTGGGGTTTAGAAGGCAATTTCCTTGGGTTTTCACAGTAGCCGATCTAGATCTGGTAATATTAGGAATGGATTTCTTAGAGAGATATGAATTTCTAGTTGACACTAAAAAACGACGTTTGACATTAAAAGAAACTTCAAAAAATACAAATAGTACAGGAAGTCACATTAAATCTCTAAGTTTAATACAAACTCCGCCAGTAACAACGGAAAAGTTTCAGGATAGTAATAGTAATAGTAGTTTATTCTCAGGTAGCATTTTGTACATGAGAGCATACCAGTTTACAGGCACGATCAGAATGATATAGATTGTTTTTAACAGGGAATATATAGAGAGTCATTTTTTATGAAAATCATGCTATATGAAGACATTAATTATTATTTATAAAGTCAACTATAACAAGGTCCAGAGTTTACAGTGCTAAGGAATTAGAGATGTGTTATGTACTGTAGAACACTTCCAGCATGCGTTCGCGCGTTTTTCGACTGTGATGCTGTAATCGCAGAAAATGGCTGTGGGTAAGCAGAATGGATCATAGAGACTATCCAGAAACGGGAAAAGACTGTGTATTTGATATTAGGTTAAAAGATCCAATTTATGTGGGTTGGTCTAGAACGGTGAGTTATTGATGCGTTAATTTCGTTCTTAACCATCGTTTGGAGTAAGTTGCATAAAGAAGACCAATTCCATGGGAGAGCAGATCGCAAACTCGGGTCGACATTGATATAGAGGAATATATGAAAAATAAAGAATATAAACGAATTTTTAATTAGTGAAAGCAAAATAATCAGTATTAAACCAGAATTTTTTTTCCATCGCTGTTTTTTTTTTTTATAGTCACTATGTAGTGCTTGTAGTTTTAGAGCCTTAATAAGCCATTGCTGGTTGAATCAACGTTAAGTGGTAAGTCGTCAACGAATTTGTATAAGTCTATAGATTCTAGGTATGTGGTGATCAGTCGTTTGAACCTTAGGATAGAGTCAGTAGTGCGAATATTTTGTGGTAGCTTATTCCAGAGTTTGCTGTAGAGTACGATAAAGAACTTATAACGTTGTTGTACTTGGTATTTATTGATATGTAGTGTTGCCTCGTAGTTTCGAAGATCGTATCTAGGCGTTTGGTTCCATTGGGGAGAGAAGGCTGAGAATGATATTCCGGTGATAATTTTATAGAAAAATATTAAGTTATGTCGTAGTCGGCGATGACTCAAGGGTTCTAAGGAGAGTGTTTTACATCTAGCCGTGTAGTTCATGTTGCTGTTAGTTCCTAGAATTCGACGTGTAAAACTTTTTTGTACGCTTTCTATACGTGTTCTGTCTATGCTATTCATGCTCGAAAAGATAAATGAGCAGTACTCGAGTGTAGGTCTTACACATATCTTAAACAAAGTAAGTTTAGCCTCTCTTGTGAAGAAGTTCTTAAGAAAGAAGCCTGTTAATTTTCTAGTTTTCGAGACTATAGAGGAGGCGTGCTCTGTGAACTTCAAGTTACCTGAGTATTTGATGCCCAAGTCGCTTGTTGATTGGAGTATTTGGACTGTAGACCCATTTAGATAAAACGTGAACTGGGGGTTATGGTTGCCTATTTGCATAATTCCACATTTACTATGGTTAAGTGGTAGTTGCCATTTTTGGCTCCAGGCAGTTAGTCTATCAAGGTCCTTTTGAATTAGAGTCATGTCTTCTAAAACATCCGGTGTATAGCTATGTACTATCTTGAGATCATCCGCATATAAATACGGTCGACCATGTTTTATAACGTTAATTATGTCATTTATGTAAATGATGAACAATAAGGGACCCAGTACACTTCCTTGTATTACGCCGCTAGTAATTGGTTTAGGTAATGAGAGGCTATTATTATACTTTACTGTTTGCTGTCTTCCTTCTAGGAAAGATGCAAACCATGAATGAAGTGGGTCTTTGACCCCGTATGACTTAAGCTTAATGAGTAGTCGTTTGTGCGGGACTTTGTCAAAAGCTTTACTAAAGTCGAGAAATAGAGCGGATACTAGGAGTTTTTTGTCTCGATGCGCAGTTATGTCATCTAGATAGTCTAGCATGCATGTGTCACAAGACCTAGATTTTAAGAATCCATGTTGGGAGGGGGAGAGCAGTTCGTTCTTAAGTAGGTAACGGAGTAATTCCACCTTGATTATTTTTTCCATTACTCTTGATACAACAGAGGTTAGGTTAATAGGTCGGTAGTTCTCTATATTTCCTACAGGTCCGGATTTAAACTTGGGAATGACACATGTAGTTTTCCATAAGGTAGGGTAGCAATGCAGTGGAAGAGTGATATTGGTAAATAGTTTAAGAAGTGCCAGTTGGAAGTCAGCACCACCATATTTGAGTACATTGGCTGGTATACCATCAGGGGCCAAGGCGTTTGAGTGCTTAAGCGTGGTGATGGCCTTCGTAATATTTTCTATAGTGAAAGTTATCTCCCTTATTTCGCATGGTAGTGGCGTCATAGGTTCGTTTCCCATCTATGTGGTTTTCAATCGGTATGTGTAGTGGTAAAGTGCGCATTGAATAAATCAGCTATATGGAAGGGTCATCATATATTTTATTGGCCACAGATAAAGAGGTTCCACCCTTTATCTTAGTGCTACTGATGTTGTTGCCGAAGGGTCTTGAGAAGTCCTTGTAGGATTATTTTGTATGGTGGGACTGTTTTTTCTAAGTGCGATTTCTAATCTGTTAACGATCCGCCTCAGCCTTAATATACTCGCGGAATTTCCAAACCTAACAAAATCAAACCCTCAACCTTCAAAAACTAAGTTAAAAGTATGTCATATAATCAAAACGGAAGGTGCACCTGTTTTCGCTAAGCCCAGGAGATTAGCACCTGCTAAGCTTAAAATAGCTACAGCTGAATTCGATTACATGCTACAGCTGGGCATAATACGTCCATCTGATAGCCAGTGGGCATCTTCTTTGCATATGGTTCCAAAGAAAAATAAAGGCGATTGGAGACCATGTGGGGATTACAGAGACCTTAACCGTCAAACGGTACCAGACAGGTACCCGATACCACATATACAAGACTTTACGAATGGTTTACAGGATATGAAGGTATTTGCTAAAATCGACCTAGCCAGGGCATATCACAATATTCCATTAGCTGAGGAAGATATTCCGATGACAGCTATCACGACACCTTTTGGATTATTCGAGTTTGTACGCATGCCATTCGGCCTACGGAACGCGGCACAAACATTCCAAAGGTTTATGGATAATCTACTTCGAGATATGCCGTTTGCTCAGGGGTATAGAGATGACTTACTGATTGCCAGCCCGGACTTAAAACCACATGAACAACATGTGAGAGCAGTGTTGGGACGATTAAATCAAAATGGCATGAACATTCATCAAAGTGTGTTTTTGGTGTGGAAACACTAGAATTCCTTGGGCATACCATAAGCCCTGAAGGAATAACACCAATCAAACAAGAGGTAGATACTATTAAACAATACCCTATACCAAGCTCTTTGACACAACTTCGAATTTTTCTAGGTTTAATAAACTTTTATCGCAGATTCATACCCGGTTGTGTACAACTAATGCAACCATTAAAGGATTCGCTCAAAGGAAAACTGAAGGAATTCAAACTAACCTCTGAGGCTGTCAAAGCTATTAAGCAGTTAAAGGATAAACTTGCTTGAACAGATACATTAACTTATCCAAATTCTCACCACCCATTCGCTTTGATGGTAGATGCTTCAGACAAAGCCGTAGGCGGTACTTTTAACCAACTAGTTAAAAACGCCTGGAAACCGATCGCATTCTTCTCCAAGAAACTCTCTCCAGCAGAGACGAGATATCCTACCTTCGGTCGAGAACTCCTCGCAATCCCCCTAACCATCAAGCATTTCCGACACATGCTCAAAGGCAGGAAATTCACAGTTTATACGGATCATAAACCGTTAACCAATGCATTGAAAGCGAAAGCCGATAAATACTCACCTCGAGAAGTCCGACACCTCGACTACAAATCACAATTCACTAGTGATATACGTCACGTAAAAGGTCAAGACAACCAGGCGGCAGATGCATTATCTCGATTAGAAATGAATGTAATACAACACTCAACAATAAATTTCGAGACTTTGAGAGACAGCCAGGAAAATGACACAGAATTACAAAACCTACTGTCAACTAAAAGCTCTAGTCTCAAACTAAAACAGCTTCCATCACCTTTGGAAGGTGTTCTGATTTACTGTGATACGACGAAGGCGGTACCCTGACCTTTCGTTCCTAAAAATATGCGACGATTAGTATTTAGTAACTTTCATTCGTTATCTCACCCTGGAGTGAAATTTTCGACTAAACTAATTAATGCCAGATACATATGGCCGAATCTTCAGAAAGATGTACTTAAATGGGTTAGAGAGTGTTCTGCGTGTCAACAACCAAAAGTTAACCGACACACAAATTCACCTATTGGAAGTTTCCCCCAACCGGATGCATGTTTTGCACATGTCCATATCGACTTAGTAGGCCCTTTACCACGTTCAAATGGTTTCACTTATCTATTTACATGTATAGATAGATTCACAAGGTTTCCTATAGCCGTTCCAATCACGGACATCACAGCCGAAACAGTGGCTAAAGCCTTCATGCAGAACTGGGTGACCATTTTTGGTACACCTATAACAATAACAACGGACAGAGGAGCGCAGTTTAAATCTGAACTATTCAACAACTTAGCTAAACTTCTAGGCTCCAACAGAATACGTTGCACGGCATATCACCCACAAACTAATGGGATGGTAGAACGGTTCCATCGTCAACTTAAGGCTGCTCTTATATCTCATTCAAACCCCAGTCAGTGGACAGAATTCCTGCCATTAGTTATGTTGGGAATACGAATAGCTGTCAAAACTGACTCACAATGTTCAGCAGCAGAATTAGTCTTTGGGACCACTCTTAGACTACCAGGTGAGTTTATTCACCCTCACACTGACAGTAGAACACTCGATTTAGGAATTTATGCAGACCAACTAAGGGACCAAATGTCTAAGCTTGAGCCAATTAACACTCGTGAACAGTCACGAGCGACATTTTTACCTAAGGATCTAAGCAACTGTTCACACATCTGGATAAGATGTGACAAAGTAAAAGCACCACTTAGCCCTCCTTTTGAAGGTCCATCTAAGGTTATTTCAAGAAAACCGAAATATTTTGTAATTCAGAAACAAGGAAACATCGACTCAGTAAGTATTGATAGACTAAAACCGGCTTATCTAGACAATGGACCTCCCTACGTGTTGTTAGATCGCTTGCCCGACCAAACAAACACGGAAATAAAAAGTGAAAACGTTAAGGCTATAAAAGTGGCTAAAAGCGTTAGATGGGCACAACCGATTATCCAGGCAGGGATGCCCACGTTTTTAGTTCAGTCTAAAATGTAATCACGTAATATCTGAAATCTCGAGTTTTTAGATATATATTTAAAAAATTACATAAAATAAACAGTAAGTTTCGCATTGCCCTATATCGACGTTGACGAAGTAGTATTAATAATAATTACTAGTAGTCCTAAGTATTACTCTACACACTTCCACGCGGATTTTGTCTTTTTATATATAAACGGTATAGTCGATTTTTTTGTGTATATAAAATGTACTTAAGCAATATATTCTTAAACGATCCGTTGAGTACTATAAGCCGCAAACCTATCGACGGAGGTAAGGCACAAAAAAAAACAGAATCTTTAATTCAGGTGAGTGTGGTGAGCAAGTTTCGCATTCAGAACTAATCATTTTTCTAGGTTCCTCACTATTAGTAGACAATACCATAAATAACACAAACGAACCCCGACAATAACGAATTCCGAAAACAATCCAGGCGAGTTTCACTGTTTCTACAAGTTGATTTACTAAACACACAACCATTTAGCATGTATGCATTTTTACTTAGACTAATACTAAAACCATTTTTCACTGGAGATATGCATTTTTAATAACTTGATACGACAACATACTACTACGAAAAAGTGTGTTGTTTTCAAGAAACATATCATATTCCATAGTGATTCGACTGTTTTTAGTTCTAATTGCTTTTGTTACAAGGTATAAATAGCACTAAGCTAACTACAGTAAGTTATTAAACGTCTACATTATTTTTAGCATTTGTCAACTGTAGTAACATAAGTCATGTCTGAAATTTTAGATTTTGTTGGTATATTTACTTTATTTTTCAATAATTTATAAAAACTTACACACTTGTAAGATTAGAATCTACTCATTTATTAGTTGACTTTAGAAGATACAACTTCGAAGTCATAGTGAATTCACTATGACTTTCATGCCTACCACTCATCGAGTGAGTAATCTGTAAAGCGCAGATTACTTCCTTAACCTAATAAGCTTAAGCACTCTTATATTCTCGATAATTCATTTTTTTTCAAGTATTTACCATAATTTTTCATCCTAACGGTTACTATCAGTATCCACCGTTAAGAACCCAGTCATAAAAGGTGGTTGTCACATGTTCAAGGTAGCCTATTCGGTCTGACTCCTGGCAAGTTCAAGCACATATATATTTTTTTCAATTACATTGATGTCCTTTTTTTTATGAATTTACATGCACAGATATCTACACCATGTTTATTTTCTTCCAGGTTCCAAACTAGTCTGGAAACCGAACACTTACGTAGAAAGGAAGACATATCAATTATAATTGTATATTTTATTTTTGTACTTTAACTTTTTATACAAACAGTGGAGCAATTCTTTAGGTGTGATGGAGTTTCAACAATATTTTTTTGAAGTAGATTCTTTCATTTTGACTTAAGGGCGACTCAAGAGGCAGGTGAGTAAACACCTGATAACCGGACAGAGCATGGGAAAATCGTACCTCACCAACATGGTGTTGGGTAGCCCGCTCGCGGTACTTCCTAAGATATTCTTGTTTCATTTACTTACTCTTACTTTCGAATCTCTAATCACCAATAGGAGCTTAAGTCTAAGTATCTAATTATCATTTATGGGGGAATGTAAACCCTACAAATTAGATAACCAGTACTAAAAGTAGATGTAATCCACGTTGCATCGTCGAATACTAAAAGACTTCACAGTTGATCTAATGTCAAGTGCTGAATGTGCTAGTAATTATCTATTGAGCTACAGTGGCAGAACTAAGATAATTTTATTAGTTAAGTTGATCGAACCGACGTTCCTACGGAAGTCAATTCTAGGAGGAAGCTAATGTAGCGACTTAAGTTAACTAGATAAGAGTTGATTTCACAACTTAGGTATACACCTAGATAAGAAAGATTAAGTATTCATTTACTTCCTTATTCTTTATATGGATTATATTTCCTATTATCTTATATTGAATGTTGAGAGACATTGTGTTTGAATGATTAGCATCTTGCTCGAACTGTCTCCTGTGCATGATACAAATAAAGACCTATTACCAAAGATTATTGTCTTTTCTGTTAAAATAGAACGGAACGTACCTAATTATTAAAAAATCACGCTACTGACTGCAGTGAGGTGTGACAGCAGTAAGTTGTTTTCCCTGGATAACCAGCATCTGCAGCGATGCTGCCTTCTTAACGGAAGTAAAAGGTTAATGTAGGTCGACCCTATAAATGTCACACTTAACCTTACTCCACGGATTTCCGTTTCCAGCAGTAAGGCCTTCTAAAAAACGGAACTAACTTTCCGAAACCTCCCCATAACAATGTCGTGCATGATTGATCTCAATCAGTTCTCCCTTGGGCTCTGCGATCGAGCACTCAAATCACTATGACCAATATTAACCTAGCTTTTCTTTCAGGTACCTCAAAAAGTAATATCCTTCCATGGTGTGAGTCACCAGTAAGTGACAATTTCGTTCCAGGTCAAAGCTCACCATCAACTCCTAATAACCCTCTTATCCTTATGCCTAACCGTGAAATTATAACTCCATCAACTCGGGCCTCTAATGCAAATAGATTGAGTTCACAAAACGTTATTTCTCGTCTCCTAAAACCTCGCACTAAACTATATATCGGAGCTTTAGCGTTTGGACCTTATACCAAATAGGACAACAGGCTTCCTTAGCTATGACTATAGAATCCTGCTCCATCAATGTCTGCTGCATCTCGAAAACGCGTGTACAGTATCCAAGTACAGTCATTAACTTGGCCTCAACTTGTAAAATATAGAACCTGCCTGGTTTACCCTTCGTGTTTCCGAAGACTTCACCGCTACTGCTCTAGGTCTTGCTGGTGTATTTATAGCACTTAGTTCAAAAGCTAAGCAGGCTCTCCTTGACTGGTTTCTAATAGACAGTCGCTTGTGCACTGTCCGTCTAAATGGAACGGTAAGGAATCGTAAAGATAGGGACACACGCCATTGTCTCCGCCTACGCTCTCACTGATTGCAGCTTTGATAAAGTAAATGATGAATTCTACAGATAGCTTTCCGACTTCGTTTGTGAAGCTAAGCGCATTGATGTAGTTATAGTGACTGATGAGTTTGATGCGTAAGTAGGTAAACTAAATGGAACCGAGAAGCACCTAGGTGGATCCTACTGTGTTAAGGCTCAACGAGCAAATAATGGCGACCGTTTACTACAACTATGTTCAGATATTCGTCTATTTCGTAGTAAGCATAAACTTTAAGCATAAGAAAAGATATCAGTTGACATGACAACCTCCACAATCAACTCAATGCAGGACTCAAATAGACCATATTACCATCAGCTACCGTTGGAGAGGCTCGATAGAAAACGGCCGCTCATTTTGGAGCACATGTTTAGACTCAGATCATGCCTTAGTGCAAGCGCCTATTAGTCTGCGTCTCACTGAATGTAAGGAACCCATGACAAGAATTCCCCTCAGAGTTCAACTTAACGATAAGAAAGTTAAGAATGCATTTCAGGAACAACTAGTCAACTAATTAGTCAACTGCATATACTGTACTTAGCCTAAGTTAGCTTGGAAAGATTTCCAAAAAGCTCTTGAAACAGCAGTAATATCTACTAGTAAACTAAACCTAAATGGTTATAAAAACTGAGTGGATTTCAAATGCATCTACTAAACTGATAGATCCTCAGCAACACATCCCGTCTGGTTCTGAACGTGAAGAGCAGCAAAGACAACCTATACACAAGCTAGTTAAAAGCTTACACAATGATCGAGGGCAGTGGTGAGTAGCAAAAGGTAAAGAGGTGAAAAAGGCAGTGGCAGTGTCAATAGGTAACAGTAGACAACTGTTTAGACTAATCAAGGAATCGGCTATCAAAAATCCGATTGTAAGTGAAACTATCTCAGAAAAAGATGGGTCTGATATTCACTGTCGATCAAGAAAGTTAGGCCGATGGGCAGGACACTTTAAGGAAGAGTTTAACTGACACTCTAGGTCATCCCTGTTGTCCACCATCCCCAAGCAATTTGAATGGCAAGTTAATATTGGTCCCACAAATCTTAGTAAGGCTGAGGAGGTCATGGAAAACTTAAAGCAAGGTGAAACAGCAGGACCTGTGGATTAACCCTTGAGATATTAAAGGACAATGGTGCAGCTTTAGCAGCAAGATTAACTATGACTCTGAGAACTGTACGAAAGCCCATCTGACTTATCTCAAACTCTAATAATCCCAATCAGTAAAAATGACAGAAGCCCTCGAATGACAATTGCCGAGGAATTAAATTAAGGAATATAGTGTCTAGAATATTGGCCACAATAAAACTTCGACGTCTAACAAAGAACTGATAATGATTTTACATGTTGTACAATAAAAACTTTTACTAAGAGAAAAAATAGATTCCATATTTTACATTAACTTATTTATCGTGTCAAAACAATTTATTATTCAGTTGCTTCTGGCATTATGATTTGTAGTACTAGCTGAATTCGGTTGAGTGACAATTCAAGTTAAGCATATGAATGATTCTCAGACAATGGCACAATAGCACTGATAATTTTTCTAAGATTTTGTAATCTGTTGGCCTATCGTTACTAAATCGTTTATTTTACATAATGATTGAATACCATTCAACTACCGAAACTGATATCTCACAAGTGTCAATCAACCTACTGGACATCAAATTAACATTGACCATTTATCAGTAAATAAAGAAGTTGGAACGTACAATATTATCTGTGCTGTAAAATGACTGTTTTGTAATAATATCAATGTTGAATGTAAACATATTGACCATGAATGCTCTGTAAAGCTTTACACATCGTTCTACAAATGTTATACAGTTCAAATATATCTGCATGGACAATTGTCAAGCCTACCACTTTATTCTGATTGGTTAAGACAGTGGATGTACCATTGGTAAGAAGTGATTCGAGATACTCTTAGTGTCAACTATATGTTCAGAGGTGGCATGCATGATATGAAATAAAATGTTATCTAGCTATTTAATCATTTACTGAGTTCTTTATCAATTGACGATATATTTGATATGTCCAGGGCATTAATAATCACAGCATGCAGAAACTAATACCCCGTTAAGTCCAATACACACGTTAACTACGCGACCATTGTTCCATCGCAAATGGTTGGTACCATACTTACTAACTCAAATGGAGCAGAGCGGTACCAGGATTACAAAGCAATATTTCGAACATATGTATAAGACGGATCACGCAACAAACCAATTAGAATAATAATATCAGCTCACAATAACATTTAAAATAGATAAAAGGAGTAAAGTCTGTACAAATAATCAGTTGTAGTTTATAAATGGAAAACGTTATGACAACAATTTATGATTTTAATAAAAGCTAAAAGTAGAGTCACATAATAATGATACTACTAATAATAATAATGAATTATTTAGTATGCATGGAAACCGTATACGTAAGTGAAAATTTTTCATAACTGTATTCGATAGTTTTTAGCAAGGGCCTAATCCACATTTCTTATAGTGTTACTTTTTATTAATTACATAACATCAAAAAACCGAATTATGCCACATATTCCAAAGTAGTGATTAAATTCTGTTATGCATGTTTACAACGTGACTATTAATTCGAGAGATTTCATATCACTCTGAAACGTAGTTAAGCAAAGTTTACTGAAATTCAATCGACAGTTTACTAACACAGTAGTCTAACTACTGAATCGAAATCAATGGTATGAATCCCCTGTAATTAATGCACAACAAACAATCATTCACTTACACTGATTTTAATCATATTTCTAAATTCACAAATTTTAGACCATTTTGAACATAATCTATAAAACAAACATGAAAAGATAGAAACTAAAGCGTAAACTATTACAATGGAATCTTCATTACATCATTACAATATCGATATCAGAGAATGTTCACTAAGGATGTAAAATCGACTGAGGTGATGTTCACATTGTGAAAGTCTAGCTAAACTTTCAAACAATAGAATTAACGCAAATGAAGGCATTAACTCGTAAGTTTAAATATGCTTTAGTTTCATTATGAAAAAGTAGATTACTATAAACAAAAGTTTATAAATTTGCTTTGTTGAAATTCAGGATGCCAGGTTATTCGTTAAATAATCGCTTATAATCACAAGTTAATATATATTTATACTTTGAAATCACAGCTAAATGTAGGTTGTATGAAAGTGCATGGTAATATTGTACTTAATTGCAAAGTTTTAATTGTATTCCTGGAGTTCTTCAGTGAATAACTCATGCATCAATGAACTGGAGTGTCAAGTTGTTCTAATGGTTTGGTTTGTTATTAGCTATCTATGTGGGTTTTGTTGTTTCTATTTTGCTTGCATCCTTGTTGGCCAATATTTTTATTTAACTTTTGATCGTCAGATTGACTGATCTCATCTGTATGAGATGACCGATTAGATCTATGTCAGTATACTATCTACATTGACACACTTATAAAAAAATCAGACAAGTTAACATGGTCTACCAAAATTACTATATAATTCAAAAGTAAGCATAGACAGGTTATTGTAAATGATTTGGTTGACAACCTAATAATATCGATAGTTTTAGCTCTTTTTGACAAGATCAGTCAATTTGCATACGGACAGGCATAAACTATATATGTTTTAATGCGATTTTGTCTTTCCATTTCTTCTATTTGCATTAGTCAAACTTGAGAGTCAAACGGTAAAAAAAAATAAAACTACAACATTTAAAAGTTATTCTTTGTTGTTGAGATGTTTATAACAGCTAGTTATGTTTTATGCCATCAGAGAAGCTGTTATGATTGACGCCTATGACCAAGAGATAGATGTGACCATTTCCTACTGAAGCCACAATACCAAGCGCCAATGAGAGTTCCTAGTTAGTCACTGCACGTCAACCCGACGCCTACCTAATCTCAAGCCAGGAATAAGAGGACACATGATTGACGAACCAATCAGACAGAATCGATTTATATTTCAAGCATTTTTTATATATAAGTGAAACCTGACCACTCAGTCAACCAAATAGAAAACTAACATTATTACGAAAAAAGGGTAATAGTGACTGTGAACTGGAACAACGTATTCAGTTCAGTTGCCAATTGTATATTTTGAGACACTGAAACAAACAGTTCAAAATATAAATAAGCAGTAGAGCAAGTAAACTGAATAGGGATTTTAATGATAAAAATTAGAAAGGATTTGCCAAGGCGTGTTAAATAATCATATAACCATGCAGCTGATTGATTTTATTAAGATCTATACCAACGTTCAAGACTACGGGACAAACAACAAACACTGATCGAAAAGAAATGCAGAGAATTAGCAAATTAATGGTATATGAACGAAAAACATGTGGCTAATAGCGAGATATGGAGTTAAAACAAAAGTCGTAAAATCATGGGATATTTGTATATAAAAACGAAGCAAGCTGAAGTTTTGACTGAAGTTGTAAAGCATGTTTATGCGTTCTACAGAGCAATGGTTTACAACATTCTTGAGAATCTTTATCTAAATAAGGTTAAGAGTACTCTATTGAGGGATTGTGGCATGTTTCAAATGCTTTGTAAATGCAAGAGACTGAGGAAAATGGACTGGCATATTAGTTTCCCAAACCTTATCGTTCATAATCTACACAAAATTCTATGTGACTTACCAAGTCAGTGAATCGTATAAGAACTAGCAGGGAGTACAACAACATGATAACTATCAGCACTGACAAGATCAGAAACAGTCGAAGCCATAATAGGTTAAGCAATAAAACTAACGACAAACACCAAAAAGCTAAGGAAACTCAATCTGACATCTTTTTCAAAAGTTAATACTCAGTCTGGCAGTAAATAACTTCTCTCTTACTATCCGCATATTACACTTCAAAATACCGTAGAAGATTAGTGACACTCTACTACGCCAGAATACCGTATATTAATTGACCAGAGAAACAATCTTGCACTTAGAAGTCACGCTTTACCCTTTATACATTCTCAATTCAGACACCCTACAGGTAGGATACATAAAGTGCTCCGATTTAAACAGCTGCTTAACAACTGACTCACTGATTGATTAATTTTACAGGACAACTCTATCATGCTTAGGTACCATGGCTTTGAAATAATATGCATGCCCTCTAGAAATGAGTCAAAACTCGCACCACGTAAATATCAAATTAAACTCGGAAGACTTCGACATCATTATATCTCTTCATTGTGATATTATCTGTATTCTCAATCTAGAAAAATCTACTGTCTGTTAGAATGTCACATGATCTGAATGAAAGGAACAAAGAGCTTAATATACTTAGAAGCAGTTCTAAAACAAGAAATTTGACGGTACTCCTGAGTAAACGTACACGTTGTCAAGGAAGTTGGACATTGGTACCACTGAATGTTGTTTGGTTGTATCGAGTTCCATTGTTAGCGGCCATTGGTTCCGGAACGAGTGAGCGAACGTCCTGTTACTGTCGGAGTCAATATTATTCAGAAGTACACTTCTAATTACATTCTATATTTATTGTATTGTTTTAGACTATTGTTATTGTCATCGTTATTGTTATTGTTGTCGCTGCTGTTATTGTACTCGGTGTAATTGGAGTAATTAATCGTTTTTGGACGACTTGTTGTTATTCCTTTGGGTTTTGGGATAATAATCAAGGTCGATACTCGATTAATTAGGAGCATTCGGTCGGTGGAGGAAACACAATAGTATTTTGAACTCCGGTAATTCGCTCAGTCGTAGCTTTCAGTCGGCTGATTTGACACACGTATTCAAACAGATATCCATTGTTCGATCCAAGGCGATGAGACATGAAACGACCCTAAAGAACTATACAAAACTTTTATTACTTTCTTCAGCAAATTAGTTACCAAACTACCTACGAAGTATATATGTGTGGTACTTGTGAATAGCCCATTGGTTAAAATATCTATTAGAGCTAAATGCGTATCTCAATTTATCGGAAAACCCAGGTTTACAAAACGTTCAGAAATCGATGGCCTCCAATCAATAAACCACAAGAATGTGGAAAAGACATCCAATTTCTACTGGTTAAGTTGCTCACTCTGTTGCTAGACACACGAAACTAATCGAAGATCCTGACAACACGCTACGTCACCTAAAATCACAAAGCCAGATATAGAGCATGCGAAAGTAATAACAGGTCTATGAATATTAGTCCATCCCAATTGTGAATTATAGATAGGTTTATATGAAATTGCATCACAGAACTAATTCATAGCACAAGGTTGACTTAAGAATTAAATGTGTGAATGGCGAGGTGTTGCTCTGACAATACTTTCCTTCAGTACACATAGAGTTAATCCTTACAATGAGAGAGTTTGTAGTAGTTGTCATCACAGCTTTATTAGGCATAAAGTTTCATAATTGGCTTGTCTTGATCGCATAAATGTATGGATTTTGCGCTAGATCTTCTTAGTTCTATTCTACAAGGTGATCTTATTCAGTTTATTTTAGGACTGAATCTTGCCAGAGATTAATTGGGGGGTGAAAATTGGTACAGCAAGACCATATACCTCCTAACCCTCATTACTATACAAAATGCAAATTTATTGCTTATGTCAGGCTATGAGGTGTTCGCATTTAAGTCCCACTACCTCTCCGTAACCTGTTGAAGTGCACCCCAGTATATGACCAAGTTATACTTGTCGTACAACCAGAGACACTTCTAGTGGTCGAACCCACTATTACTAATAAGAAGAGATCAGAAGGCGATGAGGGATGGAAGAGAAATTGTATTTTATTGTAAACAAAGCTTTAATTAGCAAGCGACGTTCAGGCTGGCAAACTAAAGAGAGATGCTTCCCACAGTGGTTCGACTCGTGATCTTGTGATGATGTGTGTCTGTGCGCCTTCAATTAGTCGCGTTCGTTAAAACAAGCATGTTCACCATCAATGTAAAGAGCCAATGCAACTATTTATTTTGAGGATTACTTACTGTTACACTCTTCTTTAAACATGTCTTATTGTTGTATTATCCTCCTCAAGGTAAGCAGACATTATTGCAAGTCTTCTTCAAAGTGAAGTATTAGGTAAGTAAGGAAAAAATGTGTGAAAATTTTAGAGTACAAACCTCCTAATATTGTAGACAGAAACAACAAGACCGAATAGGCGTTGTCAGCTGTCAGTTTTCGATGAGCAATTAACCCAATAATATCGCAGGTAGTTACTTCCAGCTCCTATCATGAGGTAGAGAGAGAGTAATACTAGACTCACCAAAAGTCCGAGTAAATAATGTATTCCCTACTTAATAAACTCAAGACATTTAGAGTCACAGACTTACATCACTCCTGGTTTACAACTGTTCTGATAGGGGGACAGAGAACAGTTTGGTGTCATATCAGTCTGTCATCACCTGAACCAATACCAGCGGCACTATACAAGAAAGTATCCTGAGTATCACCCCTTGCCACGATTATTCATTAGTCACATGAATGACAAATAATACTATTAAACAACGCCAATTGTCTGATATGTGAACGACTTCAAAGTAGCATACAGAAGCAAGAACCAAGATGTCGACTCGTCTATTATTAGGTCTTTGAGACATTGGATAATGAGTTGCTTGCCTTCACAGTCATGGTTTTCAAGGTCGCAGAAGTTATGAACGATTTTAAAGATTCGAATGCATTTGAAAAGATTAAGGGTGAACATTCGTTAATTAAACTCCTACATCTTTGTTTCTGTCTATATTTTAGTGCTAGATCGTTGGTTTTAACTCATGCTTACTTATCCATTTTATTTGACATGTTGTATCCTTTTTATCGAGAAATTATTTAATGTTGATTATCATCGCTATCCCATGTCTTAGCGGGACCTTCTATACTCTTTACCGACTTTTGCTACTATTAATTGTATACTGCTACCATAATATGACCCACTATCCACTTATAATTTAGCATATATGTCGACTATACTACATTATACTTATTGTGTCTTCCAAAATAGTAATTGGATATCTAAGATACAACTGATAAAATTTCAAATTTACAAGTAGTCTTATTCTGACTTAAACGTCTTTCGTCGACAGTATCTCAGCTAATTTTCTGTTGTGAATAACAGAGATAATTATTGCTTATGTAGTGGGAATTCTTTAATAAAGTACATGAAGTTTGTATTAGTGTCTAGATTTTATGCTGGAGTGGTGAATGTAGATAGGTTATAAAATTGGCGTGAATGTTCAGACTGCATGATTTGAGTGATGCATTAAACACTGACGTTTTGTTATCCCCATCGACTAACACTGACAAAACGCAGTCAACAATCAGCGTTTATCAGAAGTCAAACCAATGAATGAGTGGAGTGCTTATTAATATGGCAACTCACAAACGTGCATTCAAAGGTCAAAATGGTTACATGCACATATTGAATTTATATTTATATATATATATATGAGATGGTCAAACAATTTTGAATGTTGTAACATAATCCATTGAAGTGAATAAATTATTTAGCCATTTATTGGCATTAGAAAAAGACATCTACAATTTTAATCTCCTTAATTTTAGCTATTTTATCCAAAAAGAGGTCACGGTTTGCATTTGGATCATGTCAAGAACGTTTACTTTATCAAGAAGCGATTCCCCGCCATCGTCTTGGTATAACCCTTACGTCAATCAATCAAAGTGGAGTCGTTGGACCATCAACATATAACATTCAAGTATAATTACTAGATCTAGAATGTCGACTAATGATTGGTTTAGAGTGCAATCGATGATAACTTCAATAAGAAAGGTATAAGTCTACGCGGTTATACGTTAGGTGCCAGGACAGCTCACAGAATGAATTTTCGTTCATTTGTAAGCCAGAATTCATAAAAAACATTAAATAATAAACTTATTATCATAACCGTATTGAACTATTTGTGTCTTGCTGTTCTAGAAAAACACAATAGCTAGATTTCGTTCTGCATTAGTGTACATTTTTCAAAAGTTAACGGCTCACACTAGTGACTGAGAACTAACTTTTGTTTTACCAGCAGACTGAAATTCGGTAACGAAATAAAGTGAAAATTTGAAGAATTTACATACATTTCAAAATTTATTGGTAACACTATTTAACTATGACCAATAAGTGGCCAGAAACTCACTAACAAACTATGATGTTTATTAATTTGGTCAAATCATCTTGACAGACAAGATTAGTTAACCCGACTAGCTTTATTATGTATGATGTATGAGTGGTGATTAAAAACTTAATTACGTGTAATTTTGCGTTTATTGGTCGTACTAATACACTAATAATCAATAATAATTTGTTGTGCCAAGAATCGAAATTTTTGTGGTGTTATAATACACAACAGAAATATTTTAGTATTATTATTTTTGAATTCATTTTAGTACGTTTTACGAGTTGTTCAGAACAAGGTTGACTTTGAATTACAGATATTTTCGGTTGACATGCAAAACAGTTTAAATAATAGATCACCCAAAGGATCAAACATTTGTAAATACTCAGAGTTATAAAACTTTTACAGGCTTTTGGAATGTAAAGAAGCTCGAGTGAATAATAAGTCAACTACAGTGGATCCCGGTTTTATTAAATTCAAATAGTTAACATTTGAAGCTACAAACATGCAACGTGTTGAGTGTCTGCAAGTAAATTTGAAGCTTAACACTTATCACTTAGAACAACAAGCGATAAATAACTTTAAGTACAATATAAATACCCTACCGAATTTCATAAAATGAGGTTCAAGACTTCAAACAATTGTTGCTGACAAGTATAATTTACATCGGAAACTAGGTAGTGGAATTTTACTAACCATCTGTAAGCTGAATGATCAAAAATAATTATGTTAACACTGTGAATTAGAAAATATGATGTTGATGAGTTTTCTTTCAACTCCATTTTAGTTTAATTATACTTCTTTGTTGCAGAATGCAGACTTTCCAGATCCTGGAGCATATCAAGACTTTGTAAACCGGCCGTCAAATCACGTCAAACTAAATAGAAAGACATTTAATCAATCTGCACTTAGAACAAATAAGCCAATTATTAGTCCATCTACTGTTGGGTAAATTTAACAAAGTTGTATCATATCACTTTAAATACACCTATTGCTAATTGACTGAATTAAGAAATATGAATTTTTAGAGACGACTCTGTGATTTGGAGGTTAGTGTCCACCGCGATAATCTGAAGGTTTTGGGCATGATCCATTATGGGCTCGTGTGTAAGCGCTATTTCAAAGTCACGTACTAGGATAATATCGTTGTTGAAAGCCTCTTAGTTGACAACGGCTGTCTGACTCAAACCAGTTAATGAGATGAAATTAATGTATGTCTTTACACCCAAGTATACCACTAAATAGTAAGAGAGGTCCTTCGAACAATCAAAAATTGCTTTCTTCACACTTTTTCTATAACTCTAGTATATGTTACCGTCTACTAATCTACTTATTGAAATGTATTTCATGATTCGTATATAGTGATGTGACTACAACATGGAAGTTAATAGCATCTAAATTAGGAAAGGATGCGAATAAAAGATTCCATGGATTTATTGATGAATAACGTCAAACAAGAAAATGATTGTCGCCAACTAATTAAGTATGCGAAGGTGTAAGTTCATCTTCAACAATAACGCCTGAGGTCAAAATGTAAACTGGTGGATGGCAGCTGGTAGTATTAAGCGTTAAGTTCTCATAACCTGGATGTTTGTTTCGGAACTCTGCCTGAATTGCTAGTGCGTACTGTTGGAACCACAATGTAAGCATACAAGAGCTGTTTGGCAACTAATCATTTTCAGGGATCGTATAACTTAAGTCGGTTCATGATGTTTCATATCAAAACTAACAAGCTACACAATAGCTAACAATAATTACATAATGATCATACGGGCGAAGATAACTAACAGTCAAAAGTATAACAAACACTTTACGCTACTTTATACTACTTGTTAGTTGACAAAGTTATAGATGCGTGAATTGTTTATTCTGAAAAGGTAACAGAAAGTAATGAAGACATTTTTGTATAATTTAATAGCTGATCTATACTTACTGCTAATCATTAATAGTCTTTCAGCACAAATTATCAGCAACTGATTCTAATCAACTGGTAAAGTAGATAAAAATGTCTTGTGACATTTCGTCGCCTTTTCGAAATACAAAAACTACTTATCAATAATTTTGTCTACTAATAGGTGGTACAAAATAACTTTCACACTTTGTTGCACTTTTTATTGCATAAAACCATCAGCTCTTCTTCCAACATCATATCCTAGTTAAATTTTTTCTTATGACGTGTTTCCTACGAAAGTAAGTGTTAGTATGTTAGTGGAAATTGTATGTTATATGTGTATGCAATGAAATATTCAAATGTTTGCTGAATTTAATTTACATAAGTTTGAAGTTCAGAAATTAATTGGTTGTGCTGTTATCAGTTGGCACGATTTAATTATACTGAGCAACGGTAAAGATGATTTCGAGATTGGTCTGTTAATAGTTGAAGTCACTTTATATAATGAGAAAGAACTAGTTTAAATATCATCGGGTAGCAAACTTCTCCATTGCAAATTCATTGATGTACAATATATTGTGAAAAATAACCATAAATCATAACTTTTTTTCAACCAAAGGATTATATCGTTAGGAAATTATCGTCTTTTCTTAAAGATCATTCAATATTATTCAACTAGTAGTGCTACCATTAACTTCATTATATTATTCTTATCCTTCCTGATTAATGTATCTGAACTAAATCAACCATTTTGGTAGTGAAAGTTAGTTCCTTTTGAAATTAATAAACCTCGTAAATAATATAATAAGTAATTTGCCGTAAACGTTAACGTGCTATTTACTCATTTCTTTAATCATTAAAATATTTACAAACAACCAATATCTGTGTGTCATTCACATAAATAAACATTGTTGTAAAGTGTAGGGACATATGACGTGACCAAAGAACCTGGTCGACATGTGCGATGGCAAATGGATACAATGTTAAAACCTGTTAACCTGCCTACAATTGAACAGAAAAGTACAATACCTATCAACACAGATAAAGTCAGTTTTTAACCATTCTTTTTTATATGAACTAATTCATATCTTCTTTTAGCTTTCTACAGCCTCTGAAAGTAGACAATATCAAAGGAAATTGGCTTATTTAAGACTTTATTTTTGATTGAACAATCAAAGTAGTTTCACAAGTTGTAATAAAAAATCAATTTCGTTCTCGTAAATAACCTGGTTATTATTTGAGCTTTGGTTTTTGAACAATAAAAAAGTTAAGTAAATGAATGGAAGTTGATATTTATATCATAGATTGACTGCAGTTTATTAGACTTCTCAAAACTTTGAATCACTGAAGAGTTGTACTTACTTATCATGCGATACTTTTGTTAATGTAAAAGCTTGACTCTACCAAACATCGAACGAGTCTTTTCAAACCTTGCTGAGGTTGCACAACTCTGAAAGTTAACTGGAGTTATATATGTAAATCAATGGATGGGAAGACAAAACCTCGAAGGTTAATGGGGTACTTTTAGGCAGGGAAGTTCTAATTCCAACCGATGATAGAAGATGGGTTCACAGATACGCGGATTTGAGTAGTCGTGTAATAAAATTGAACAACACTTCATTGTTCCTAATTTTTAATTCGTTTTGTATGTGCAGTCATTCTGAGAGGTGACCTACAGATTCAACGATCTTTCAACCATTCTATGAATAATTGAAATGTACTTTAGGATTAAATTGAACAACACTCATCACTGTCCTTCGCATACTAATTTGTGGACAATTAAGATTTACCGTCAACTAAGTCTAACCATCTAATATTAACAACACAATGAACGCAGTATCGAGTCACTTAGACTGATAACCATAATGTACACTGATCGGTCGCTTAGTACAAACAACTACCTTTATATCGAGTAATGCACTATTTTATAAGAAGGAATGAAATATACAACTACAATGAAACTAGACTACTCTTGTGAAGAGAAGTGGCAAACAAGGTTTAGAGTGAAATTAAGACTACTTCTGGATAGAAGACAATATAACTACTATTATTTAGTCCATGAAGAGTGACCAATTTAAAAATATAAAAGTACCATACGAACTTAGTGCTTAGTAAATACAGTTTAACGATAGGAGTTACAAAAAAACAAAGAGTGGATTCATGAGATTGTTATTCCTTATCATCCGTTCAGCTGAAACAATAATAAAATCTAACTATAATTAATAAATCAATAAAAGTATTAATTGATATCAGTGTAATGTCAAACTACTAATGATAGTCAGTAATATAAATAATATCAGACGTATTCTTACATGGGAAAATGTTTTATAGTTAGACATCAAAAACAGACGTTGGTTGAATGATTATTAAGAACCAGTTATCACGAAATAGAGCTATAATTCTGAAGTTGGACTTCGAAAAAAGGCACACCGACATTCCTATCATGAATAGAACCCTAAACCTCATCGACCAAGTTTTGGTTTCAAATAGAAGTGTAGCTGGTGTTCTGATCACAAAAGTATCTTCATTGTCTACCTTTGTCATCACTATACGGCTGCGAATAACTGACGATTGCTACTTGCATTAGATCAACTGATGGGTTGTGAAGTTGTTTGAAACAGTTTAACAAGTTATTCGATTCTAAATAGACGGTTTACAAATTATAGTTTGATAAACAGCAAGACATACGATAACATATTTATCGAATCCTCTTTCAAAGCATAGTATCAATTCACATAGGACTGACACTCGCAAAATAGATTCAGGCATTTGCTGATAAATTTCAGAGCTTATCTGTCTTAACAGAAATCATCAAAAATTTCAACATGATCAATAACGATATAAGCTACTGAATATTAGAAAGTAATGTCGTACGTACATAAATAATTGATTCAACTGGTTTCTTCACCAATACTTCAGACAATGTACTACAACAATACGCAAACGGAAATTATATATTCTTATTACGAAGTTAACTAGTTTCCTGAATCTTGTCTAATGTAGCAATCAATACTAGTTGAAGAGACAATTGACATAAATTTTAGACTTTCTTTAGCACAGAACGATTTATCAAATCTACTACAATTCTGAACTAATAAGCTCAATTCAAATTTAATAACTAGTTGCACAAATAAACCAACGGAGTAACCAATATATTTCCATTTTGACCTATCTTTGTTAAGCCTGTCATCATATGTCTTTTGTTCAGAAAATATGAAAACTTAAGTAAAACTGACGAAATAATCAGTAGGATAATAATAAGATTTTCCATGCAGGTCAAATTCAGAAACTTGCTGAATTACTTTAGAAAGTGATTGATACACTTCACACACCACCTGTATTACTGTTGACAAATTTATTCGTAATTGTGGTAGCACCTCAATATTAGTGAGTGAATGTGAAAAAAAATGTAAGGTATTTTAAACTTATTTCCATGGACCTCTACCTGAGTGGCTGTAAAGCTCTCAGAGATACGTTCAGACATCTGATTGAGGGATTTTATCTTAACGTGTAGGAAATGCTTAGAATTATTAATAGATATACAACACGATTGTTACTATATTTCTTAAAGACAGTTAGTAATAAATGCTTTTCACTTGACCGACGTGTACAATTTGCATAAATACGCGTTTATGAGCTAGTAGCTAACTGTATTGTACATAATATGGATTCAATCTTCATTCTTTGCATTCATTGTAATGTCATTGGATAAAGAAACCCGAACATTTACTTATATGTTGTACCTCGTAATTTTAGGCTATTTACACCCGATAAGAAGCCTTCAAATGAATGCTTTCTAATCAGGTAATCATGTTCTTCGTGTATTGTTCAGATGTTTAAAAGAATCAAAATGTAGGTAAGAACATCATGTTGTTTGTTAGAATTATAAAATGAATAATAGGAAATGAAATTTTGGATGACACAGGTCCATGATTATCAATGTTTGTGGACCTTATCGAGTGACATCTGATTGAGCTAAATATTCATTAGTAAGTCAGTTGGTCATTCATGTATAATGTCAAAGCTGTATCATTCACATTGTCACATAACACCAACATGGCAAGCTAAATGCTAAATAAGTAAGATTCATTATGTCAGCAGTGATGATAAAAGAAGAATTAATACATTTAATTCGACTGCATTAGAAGGAACTAATTTGTAGATTGAAAGGTATGTAAAAATTCCAAAGTTCATGAAATCGGTGAACACAACAGTTGAATGGTCTTGCAGTTCTGTAATCAGTTCCTAGCTATTTTTTCTCGAAATATGTTGCTACTGGCTACGGTAAACCCATCAACCACAATCAAGTAGTCTACATTTACAAATACGACTAAACACTCAGTATGTGACTTCATTTCATGTTTGATTTTGGCCACTTCTAGTCTTCCCCCCTTCCATCGTTTACTCTAGTCAACATTGCATATTAGGTTAAGTGGTTGTTGAATATGCGCAATACAAATCTCAAGCACCTAAACTGATGAATGTTTACAACCTCGATAACCGATATGCCATATTCCCATAGTACGCTACATCTAACCTCAGAGATGCTTTCTTGACAATCAAAACAATTAGAATCCATTTTTCAAAGACAACTTTAGTCAGATAACATGAATTTATGTATCTCTCACATTCACAGAGGATAACTGTACATACAATTGAGTAATATCCACTTTATTCTATTAGAAGTCATAGATCACACCTAATTCATAACCAATGTAATCTAACATAAACTAAACCTACTTTCAGAATGTATGATAAAGTATCTATCATACCTTAAACTGATATTGTATTGAGAGAAAATTCATTAAAAAAATAATAATAAGTACAAAATATGGAGATAGTAGTAAGCCAACAATTAAAAAATCTAAGGAAAATTGTTTATGTTCAAAAAGAAATTTCTAATTAAAAAACACATTTTACTAGTAAAATAAACTTCATAATAAATCCATTCTGATAATTAAAAGTAAATGAAATGAACAAATAAATAATAATGCGAACCATCACTGATAAAACTTATCTAAGTGAATTTAGAGATGAATTAGAAGGAATTGTCAACAAAGGAATTCAGCTCCATATATATACACACACACACATACACACATTCAAAGAGAAAAAGAAACAAAGAGGAAACCTAATTAAAGCACTGACAGACTGAAATTAAAGATGATAATTAGCATAAAAAACAAAAAAATGTAATAGTGATATTTGCGTACAAAACACACAACTTGAACATCACTCTTTCTGACAATCGGACACTCGTAGCATCTTCGACGACACTTTACTGATTGTGTATAATTTAACCTGCTAATTTGTATACCATGATGAAACCGAACACATTCACTTGTAAATTCAAACTGAACACTCTGAATTCGAGGATATTGTTGGACTTATCTATACTCAAATATTTGTTTTAAATACTCTCTGTTCGTCTCAATAACATTAACAATATCAAACACTACGTACACCTACATACACCTACTGTTCACATTCAATACTTTCTTTCTCATCGTTCTTTTGAAGTAAACCATTCACCTAGAATTGTCTGTGTACACTCAGTTCGTTTCTCAAAGTGATCACATTCTATACGAATTTCTACTTGATCATATTCCAGATTGACAATATTCCTTGGATGAACTTGTCTGTTGCTGAGTTCTCTCAACTGTCTCTCATTTTTATTACTTTTTTGATTACTGTTGACCTTTTTTAGTTTAGACCAGAAAGATGAGTTTCTTTATAGAAAATGGTATGATTTTTACATATTTGTGAATACCGTTTCTGGCATCACTCATTATCACTGTAAAAAGTTAATATGATCGAATTATCAGTATCAACTAGGTTGGAAGTGATTCATTTACTGTGGATAAATATATATTCTAGCAATAAATAAGTTCCTTAGTGTGTCCATTTTTGTGTAACTAATTAGGTTACCACTCCAAAATTAAAGCATAATACACTTCAGATGTATTTGATATTTCACATTTTAAGACTGTGTATATTCACCTATGAAGGTGCCCTTGTAATCATGAACCTGGATCATGGAAAGTTGCGAAACTTTCATTCTTTAGAGACATTATAAAAATAAGAATTCGGCTTTACAAACGTAAGTTTGTATATGTGAAAAAGTAAATGATACAGGTATAGGTAAATCAACTGATCTATTAAAAAATTCACACTATCACTGAGTAATAATACCTATTATCGAATGGCAAATCTAAATGACAATAAAAGCATTTTATAAGAAATAAACAAATAAGTGGATATGTTAGTCTTGAAACTTTGTGACTGAAGTGATCATGGCACACAAGAAGCAATTACAAGGAACATGAATTTTGTCCAAATATTACAGGTGTATTGTAGATCCTACACAAATTCTATCACCCACTTCAGGTTACTTAACACTTCGTGATTACATTAAGGCGCCTAGAAAACTTTACAGTAAAGACGATAATTAAAATTTAAGAATGTTATCAACTTGACGACCACTATATGTGTATAACTATCACTAAGTTTAAGAAATATCCCCATACACTTTTCTTTGAACTCCATCTTGTTAATTTAATAGGCTGTTATTATTCATACAGATTTCCGTGTGCGTACAATGTAACGACGTTATTATCATCACTGTTACACTCTGGTGTGTTACTTTGTCACAATCGTGATTTCTAGACACCTCGTATAAAAGTTAATGTTGAACGAGAAGTTATAGTAATCTTAATGAATTACTACGTGGTGTTCATTAAGTATCAGAAACACGGGATCAATTCCTTAATGTAAATTAGCGATTTTGTCCACTTAAGGAAAAAATCCTGACGAAACAGGTGCATTATTTTAGGCATTTGATGGGGTCCAAACTACTCCATGAAGCTGAAACAGAAATGCAGTTGTGTAGATATGCCCCTAAACAAAGCCATTTCAGATAAAATGTTTATTTAGTTCCTTACCTAAAGGCAGTTAGTTCTATTTCCTTAATGTGCATATTGTCTTCTCTGATTGTCGATATCTTTCAAATAAACTGTTTTATAACTTTACTGGTAGTAAACTACTATCAGATGACATTGTAATTTAGGCAAGTACATTGCCAAAGTTCCCAGAAGCAAGCATCTACATTGTTAAAATATTATTCACATGAATTGTCAAGCTTATGATTAGAGGTGGTATCCCACAGAAGTTTCTAGCAAGCTTACAGTGTTCAGTCTTTTGCAAGTGACATTCACTACTATCTCGTAGACTTCAGAACTAAAGTTAAATATTAAACTGATGAACTGTAGTAAAGAAAATCAACAGAAAGCCGAAATGATGTTAGGTTCCTGAAACATTTACATCTAAATTTAGAGTTCCACTGACATATTTGAAGCATGAAATACATCGAAAGACTACAGCTAAGTGTTATCTGATCTAATAAACATATTCATAGACAAAATAAATGACATGTGTTTAAATAAGCAAATTTATCTATACAAAGCTTGTAGGAACTAGTATTGGTTATCATGTAGTTACTGAAGCTCATTAATTCTCAAAGTTACGAATTAAATTAAACCTAGCAAGTATTCACTGAACAAACTTATCAGATATACCTAATTGTAAGTTCACAGTGTCAAAACAACTGCATAAGTTTATATGGTGCTCATGTTACATAAAGTTTTCAAGTTAATATCCCCTATTTTTCTGTCCTGTTAATAGTAGGAATTCAATATTCTAACTATCATTGGTAGAGTAGAAGTCTAAGGATTTTTGTTATATTTATCCTCGTAATATGCGAAATCTTTCTATTATTTATAGTCATCTCTGCAAAGATCTATTTGGTATTTAAGTTGTTTGAGATAGTGAAGTAACTGAAATACACATGAAAACACTTCAGAAGGTCTGTATCACTAATCATCGAAATTAATGTTAAATTCTAATTAATAGTTGTTTAGGATTCAAGACAGGTAACTTGATGAAGAGTGGTACAAAATTGCCAAATAAATTTGCGTAAAAGCATGTTTCAATTTGTTCAATGTTTAATTGTTATGAATTACATGATTCACATTTATATATTGTTCCCTTTCATGTAGTTCATCTTATGAAATAGAACGTGAATAATAAGCATGTTAGTAGCAAAAATCAGATGCAAATCGTTAAACTTTAATTCAAAACTGATAAATAACGATTACCACAATGAAATAACAACACATCATCTACACGACAACTAAAAACCTGTCGTCAAACCTGCATACTCGATATTCAATGTGTGATTTTAGTCCTTCTGTAGTCGGTATCAATCTTCATCATTATCACTTCTCAAATACATATTCATCCACTTAAATATGTTATATACAATTAGCAAGTATTAAATAAGACAGTGTATTCAAATGTTAGTTTGATGAATTCATTCAATCATTAATGGAAACATTATTTGTCAAATTTTATCTGTAATTAGGACAAAAGATTAGTGTTCAACGAATTGTTGAAGGTTGATATTTGAACATAAGATAAATGGTTCATTATTCAGAAATGAAGATCTGAGTTGATTAAACCTAGTGTTTTTATCAGATGTGAAATAAGTGCATTACACAAATTGAAAGTGTTTACGAATAAAAGATAAAGGTGAAATTCAGATTTGTACTGTCAATTTGATTACAGTCTTTCATCTTTTATTTTTCATTTTATGTGTGATAATTTAATGTAGTATTCTTAGTCTTCGAAGCTTAGTCGTTGTAGCGTTGGTATTCATAAACCTCTGAAATGTGTTTGAAGTTGTATTATCATACAGTAATGTATTCTTGAATGTTGTCAGTAGAATAATATGGAGTCGTAATTTCCATCTTCAACATTATTACTTAAATGTGTATACACTGAGGAAAATTTGTCTATTAATAACAGAAAATTTTCAGATTAGTAAAAATTAAAAAATGATTGGAAAACCACATGATCAAACGGTAAACGATTAGTGTACAGTACAATTGTCAACAAGTAGCAAACTGTCACTTATTTATATCAATAACAATAAAGACAAGTAACAAAACATCGGTATCATCCTTCACTGATGGGTATTCGATTTTGTACATCACTAAGGCGAATATATCTACGACGGTAATCAAAAAAGTAAGAAAAATTAGAGATAATTGAGAGAACTCAGCAACAGACAAGTTCATCCAAGTGATATTGTCAATCTGGAATATGATCAAGTAGAAATTCGTATAGAATGTGATCACTTTGAAAAACGAACTGAGTGTACACAGACAATTGTAGGTGAATGGTCTACTTCAAAAGGATGATGAGAAAGAAAGTATTAAATGTGAACAGTAGGTGTAATATACGTTCTGCTTAATATTGTAAATGTTATTGAGACGAACAGAGAGTATTTGAAACAAATATTTGAGCATAGATAAGTCCAACAATATCCTCGAATTCAGAGTGTTTATTTTGAATTTACAAGTGAATGTGTTGGATTTCATCATGACATACATATTGGCGCGTTAAATTATTCACAACCACCAAAGTGTCGTCGAAGAGGCCACGACTGTCCTATTGTCAGAAAGAATAATGATCAATTTGTATGCTAATAAGATGATTGATTGTTGAAATATAATCTATATATAGTAGGCGGCATTACAATAGTCACTTTCCCTAAATTTTCATCATCAGCATTATCACCAATTTTACTGTCATCAAAACCTTCACATTCCAGTAGTAACTACTACGAAAGAAATTAAACAAACCTGCTGAAAGTAAGCAAAGTAACAATTGTCATTGCATCAATTTGACTTCATTAGTTTTTACGAATTCATATGAAAGTCAATGGGATTGTGACTTATTGATTACTTACCTTTTGTAATCTAATTCCCTGTCGAAGCTCACTAATCTTATCAGGATTTTTATGTTTTTACCGCTGATCTTTTGACATTATTGTAGATGAATTTTTAATCATTCTACTGTTGAAATGAATCATGAAATTTGCATTATTCACTCAACATCATGTACTTATTTTGAACAAAACCAAATATCATTATTCTGAGATTTAATCTTTTATAACACTGAATTTATTATTCTATTCTAACTCCATGTAGGAAATAGAAAAGTTGGCAAATGGAAAAACAACAATGGTAAGTCAAACTATTCAGAGATTCTTATTATTTCATATTAATTCAAGTGTTGTCAAGAAGTAAGTGGGTTGTTTGCTTTCTAACATAATTTAACAATCAACATAGTCGATTGTTTTCCACCCTGGTGAATTACAGTTCTCTTTTCTAATTTGCAGGTTATTCATCAACCATATAACTTCACAATTGCGAAATGAAGTCCATAGAAATCATCTAATAATTTGTATTAGGGATTCTACTTCTGTAACTACTGTAACATAAAGGTTTCATGAGTGAATCGTTTAAACAACAGTATTTATGTAATTAACTTCCTGGTACAAATACAACACGTAAACCCAGGGCAACACCAAAAGATAAATATGAAAATGCAATTGATTTTTTATTATTTATTATAAATTTAAGTTACAGTTTAGAATAATTCACGTTGTTTAACACAAGGAGTCAATAACTAGGAAAATAATTGTTTACTATTAATACTGATTACATTAGTATGCATTATGCTGACAATTATAAAAACTACATAGCCGCATGTTGATATTCCCCCTCCGGTGACATCATTTCTTCCATATGTGTCATCTATTAATGTATTGCTATGGAATAGACAAAACCATGAAGTAGTGTAAGATGAGTAAAATAACTCATAGGAATTCACTTAATTTATGCTGACAAGAGAATGTATCTCTTTACAACTTTTAAAGTGTTTGTGATTAAATGTTCACCCTTGAGTTGGATACATCATAAAGAGCTCCTGATTATGTCACTGTTATTTTCCATGTATCATCCATATTTTGTGATGGGATTTTTAACCAGTAATTACTAAATTATCATGAATTATTTCTCTTTATAAGTGGAATGTCATCATCAATTATTTTCGTGAAAGAGAACACAAAACACATGTTCTTTTTGGTTTAGAATAATTTCATGTCAGTTTTCTTATCACTTAATGAATCAGTCAGTTAACTGTGTTACTACACCAGTATGGTAACGTTATCTATAATTCTTATCTTCAGATAGTCTGTCCATTTCCTATAACATATCTCTAATTCATTGAAATTATTATGATTAAAATCATATTTATACTGTCATTCTTACTGGTAGCACAAGTAATCGTGTAATACGAAATGCATGATATTTGAAAAGAAATATCCACTTCCAAAAGTCAATGAACTATTTACATTTATTTCGTCATTCTCTATTCAAATCAAGTTATATTTTAATGTAACTGTAACGTAACTGTAGCTTTTGTTTGTTTATCTATTTTGACTTAAATGAGTATATTTAACATTATTATTGAGTTGTTTAACTATAATCTACACGAATAAAGTTTTTCCCATAGCTAATATAGTATTGAATACTGATATTTGCTAAGTGATGGTTTAATTTGCTGACTACTAATTAAAACAATCTTGAAAAAGCTTCACTTGGAGTTGCCAAATACTTAAAGATAAATTAACTAAAGTCGCTTGCAATAACAGTTCATTATCATTTTTAGATTTTGTTTATTTCATTTAGGCTTGATTGATCAACTTAATATCGATGAGTCAAAAGTTCATAAATGTTCGATAAGAAACCATACAAAATTGGATTGGATACAAACTGCCTTGCAACAATCCAGTTCAATGAATATTTCGTAAACATTACATAAATTAACAATGACATATTCGAACACGGCTCTGCATATGATTGATATGCACTAAAACTAATTGCCACTTATACGTTATTTTACTCAACATACAATTTGTTCTCCTGAGTTGTCTAACGTTTTGAACATCATCACTTAAACTTTTATGGCTACTAACATTTTTGTTATAAAACGCGACATGAATTACAAATAAGTTGTAAATGAATAACGCTGTTTATCATGTAAGACTTTTGTAACAGCGCCACGTTAAGGAAGTTCACTAGTTCCTTTTGAACTAAAAGTTTAACGATTGTATGACGCCTACAGTGATAAGTGCATAGTCGGCACTGGCAAAATCTTCAACTTTCAAGAATCTTCTATAACATGATAAAAGTGAGCAACACAACGGAGCGTGTCGATGTCTAATGAACTGAATGTTGGTTCAGGAAATTATTAACAACACAGATTAAATTTGCAGAAAACATTATATGTAATTAAAGTAATTCGATAACAAGCTTTGACAGATCAATAATTCACATATGGGTTAAATATGTAAAAAACAAGCATTCGAATGACAAAAATATTGAAAATCAGAATAAACAAAGAAATAACTGTCCAATATAAAATTGATAATGAATTTTAGGAAAATTTTAAATAAATAATATCGATTGAACAGTTGATACCAAAACATTAAACACGTTGACGACCAAACCAAGAATTAGACTTCGGAAGAAGAATTACTGACACCTGTGGAAATAGGAAAAATAAAAATTTTTATGAAAACAAACAACAACTAATCAAATGCACAGAACGAATAAAAAGAAGAAAATCATCAAAAAAAAGAGCAGGAAGAAAGAAAAATAATTTCAAAAGGTGAGAAACGTAACGAAAACAAAAGCTAACCAGTTAAAAAATGACAATGCCTAGAATAGTGAAACTAACATTTGATGAAAAAAATTAACTTGCGAAAATGGAGAGAGTGTTGATCGTGAGGATAATGCGATGACATGTCGACAAAACTTACACAATTCAACAGTCTATAGCATTTACATGCATCTTCACCAATTTGAAAATCTATTCTCAGTGACATTCTGATTCATATACAGGTATGTTTATTTGATTGACAACTCGCAACTGAGTGATAAGTGAATGTGGTTATGTGGGGAGATTTACTTACCGGAAAAATCGTCCGTAGTTCAGCAGAAGAAATCGTTGTGTGTTCGGTGGTGGATTTGCTAGTTTCTAAACTCGGAGTAGTCGCGCCTGATTTAATGTGGAATTAAACAATGCAAATAACTGTGCAATTATTTATCGTAATATATTTTATGATATATCTGCAATTATATGTGCGTGCATATTCACATTATGTATTCACACTTTGCAGAATGTCTTTAGTCAACTTATCCACACACCTATCTTTGTAGGTCATTTCACTTTTCCACTGCCTGAATTTATCATTGGCCTCCATATTATTAAACATGCGTTTAGACTTTATTTATTATTGTGTCTTTTAAACGCCTAAATTGCTTTTTAACTGATAATTCTATTTTCAGTTTCATTTTATCTTCAATCTGCATTTTATATTATTATTATTATATTTGTCATTTGTGATTATTTAATTTTAATAATTTGCTTACTTTCATTAAAGCAAACATCAACGATAAATAGACGTTCCACTAAATATGAAAAAATGAACAATAATTGATTGTCACAAACATTAAACTTGCGCATTCCTATGTAAGGTAAACATAAATTCAGTTAGTACAATAATCGAAAATCATGAATATTCTTATTAGCTCTCACTAGTATTTAAAATATTTGATATTTGGCACTCATTTGATATATGTCGGTATAATTAACTGAACATTACTCTATCAAAATTGAAGTTATACCATCTGACAAGCGACATTGTGTCAATAGAATCAAATAGGCTACACATATCAATCAATCAATTGACGCATGTTATCCGATGTGAAGCATAAACCACCAACCAGCCTTCTTCAACCAGCTATGCCCTTAGTTTTGCTTTCCAGCTTTTTTCAAGTGCTCCTCATTCTCTGCATGACTATCTTCAATTATTGACGCAGTGTTCTTAGGTCTTCCTCTTCTACTTATGTCTTCAGAAATCCATGTTGATGCTAGTCTTGTGACTGAGATTGGTGATAGCCTCAAGGGCTGCACACATACATTCTTATCATTTTATTTTGCTTATGATGATTATTCACACTTTACAGTTCATTGTATTTTCGTAATGCTTATAATGATGATAATGACAGTGTTAGTGGTGACCATAATAATGCCACTAATGACAATCATGATAACGTAATGACATATAAAGACGTTGCTCAAGTAATTGGTCTATTACATTTACGTATATCTACACTGAGGTGAAAATCAATCACCAGTGATATTGTGATTTACTTACAAGTGTTTTTCATCTCATCGATCTCACGCTACTTAAATCTACTAATTCGGCTGTTATTCGTAGTCGAACTACTTTATGCTGTTTGCAATTGACTGAACTTTAATAGAATTAGTTACCTATTTTTACCTAATTGATGCCATTTAGTGTCATATAAAATAACCGATTGTCTTAATTTTCTTTGTTTCTTTTAATTTGTAATACACATATTCTATTAAGAATGCTATTGCTGTTGAGTATACTGTACACTCTTATTTTGGATTCTGTTGTTTATAGACTGTAAAACTATGCATATTGTAAGCTTTTAGTGTATTTGTTAAACAATAAATTAATTGAATTAAATGCTTGTATTTAGGTTTATTAAAACCACAATGACATATAAATTCTTAAATTCATCTATTTTCTACCAGTTTCGATTTTGTCGAATGTAACCGTATTTGAATTTCTCTTAGATAATACTGGTAAAAGACCTCAAACATCTAGGCTTTCCAGAATCCTGTTTACTTTATCATTACAGTTTGGCATTGTTAAGATTCTCGCTGCACTCAATTAATGTAAAAATATGATCGTTTTCTTGTGTATGGATAATATCTTTTGTCAAGTGTACACAATCTACATAACTGATCGGTGAATACAAACAATATCAACATTGTGATTCATGTGTTGACATACCAATTAGGATTATTTAGAGTAGATGCAGCAATTTATTGTAAATTAAACAAGAAAACATTAACATGATTAAGTTGCTTAGACATGTGGGAAAACACGCCAACTTACGTGTTAGCATAACTTATATATGTGCAACAATCAAAAGTCAAATGATATATCACTTACTCTCAGTCGATGCTCTGTCTGAAAAGCAATAATTATAGGAAGTAACTATATAATATGTTAACAATAAATTGACCATGCATTTCATTTCTCTAATTCTATATAAATTCAAATAAGTTTAACAAATATGACATTTAAATTATCGGGAATATAATAAAGAACACCTCGAATTGGTGGACAATATTCTTAAATGTAAAACAAAATTGTATTGTACTTTCAAATTGTCTAAATCACCTAAAATAATTCCATATGTAGCTCAATGTTATGGAGTAACAGAGAGAATGATAAAACAGCCAAATGACAAAACGATGTAACACTTAGTTCGAAAATTCAAATTGACTTATCGAAAATGGGAATAAAGTAAGTGCAAAAAACAGTTATAACAAAAAAACAAAATGACAAAAAATATTTCAGTTGATAAAAACATAGATAAGCCATAAATTATGAGATTCTAAACAGAAAAAAGAATAATATGCGGCCAACAGTGAAGATTACGAAATATGACTCAAGAAAATTTGAAAATATATACATCGAGGAGAGATGAAAACAGTTTATGTATGTTGGTGACAAACATCAGAGTTCACTGTCAACACCTCACACATACACACACAGTTCATATTCGAATCTGCTCATCACAATTATACACACTTCACAATATATTATCTCGTCATGACGAATGACAGTGTTGATGGTGAGGATAATGCGACGACATGTCGACAAAACTTACACAATTCAACAGTCTATAGCATTTACATGCATCTTCACCAATTTGAAAATCTATTCTCAGTAACATTCTGTTTCATATACAGGTATGTTTATTCGATTGACAACTCGCAACTGAGTGATAAGTGAATGTGGTTATGTGGGGAGATTTACTTACCGGGTGTAGTCGTCGGTTGTTTGGTGGAAGATATCGTTGTATGTTCGGTGGTGGATTTGCTAGTTTCTAAACTCGGAGTAGTCGCGCCTGATTTAATGTGGAATTAAACAATGCAAATAACTGTGCAATTAACTATCGAAGTAGGTTATCTAATATTTATCCACGTATATAGACACGTATAATCACATCATCCAACCACACTTTGCACAATCACATCAATCAATTCATCCACACACCTTTCGATGTAGCCAATTTCACTTCATCAACGCCTGATTACAACAGTCCCATGCATCAATCATCATTTCTTACTCATATTCTCTTCTACATATTTCATACATTTTGCATTGCTGACCTCATTCATTTAAGCAATAACTTCAACTTCCTCGTCTTTATTTCTTATAGTCACTCATCATATCACAATTAATTGATCAGATATGTGGAACTGTCTACATCGACACACATCAGTGCGTCTTCATCACTACTCCATTTACAAATGATATCCGTCGTGTCCAGATGAACACAGTCTATGTGTGTTGGTGACAAACATCAGAGTTCACTGTCAACACCTCACACATACACACACAGTTCATATTCGAATCTGCTCATCACAATTATACACACTTCACAATATATTATCTCGTCATGACGATGACAGTGTTGATGGTGAGGATAATGCGACGACATGTCGACAAAACTTACACAATTCAACAGTCTATAGCATTTACATGCATCTTCACCAATTTGAAAATCTATTCTCAGTAACATTCTGTTTCATATACAGGTATGTTTATTCGATTGACAACTCGCAACTGAGTGATAAGTGAATGTGGTTATGTGGGGAGATTTACTTACCGGGTGTAGTCGTCGGTTGTTTGGTGGAAGATATCGTTGTATGTTCGGTGGTGGATTTGCTAGTTTCTAAACTCGGAGTAGTCGCGCCTGATTTAATGTGGAATTAAACAATGCAAATAACTGTGCAATTAACTATCGAAGTAGGTTATCTAATATTATCCACGTATATAGACACGTATAATCACATCATCCAACCACACTTTGCACAATCACATCAATCAACTTCATCCACACACCTTTCGATGTAGCCAATTTCACTTCATCAACGCCTGATTACAACAGTCCCATGCATCAATAATCATATCTTACTCATATTCTCTTCTACATATTTCATACATTTTGCATTGCTGACCTCATTCATTTAATGCAATAATCTTCAACTTCCTCGTCTTTATTTCTTATAGTCACTCATCATATCACAATTAATTGATCAGATATGTGGAACTGTCTACATCGACACACATCAGTGCGTCTTCATCACTACTCCATTTACAAATCATATCCGTCGTGTCCAGATGAACACAGTCTATGTGTGTTGGTGACAAACATCAGAGTTCACTGTCAACACCTCACACATACACACACAGTTCATATTCGAATCTGCTCATCACAATTATACACACTTCACAATATATTATCTCGTCATGACGATGACAGTGTTGATGGTGAGGATAATGCGACGACATGTCGACAAAACTTACACAATTCAACAGTCTATAGCATTTACATGCATCTTCACCAATTTGAAAATCTATTCTCAGTAACATTCTGTTTCATATACAGGTATGTTTATTCGATTGACAACTCGCAACTGAGTGATAAGTGAATGTGGTTATGTGGGGAGATTTACTTACCGGGTGTAGTCGTCGGTTGTTTGGTGGAAGATATCGTTGTATGTTCGGTGGTGGATTTGCTAGTTTCTAAACTCGGAGTAGTCGCGCCTGATTTAATGTGGAATTAAACAATGCAAATAACTGTGCAATTAACTTATCGAAGTAGGTTATCTAATATTTATCCACGTATATAGACACGTATAATCACATCATCCAACCACACTTTGCACAATCACATCAATCAATTCATCCACACACCTTTCGATGTAGCCAATTTCACTTCATCAACGCCTGATTACAACAGTCCCATGCATCAATCATCATTTCTTACTCATATTCTCTTCTACATATTTCATACATTTTGCATTGCTGACCTCATTCATTTAAGCAATAACTTCAACTTCCTCGTCTTTATTTCTTATAGTCACTCATCATATCACAATTATTGATCAGATATGTGGAACTGTCTACATCGACACACATCAGTGCGTCTTCATCACTACTCCATTTACAAATCATATCCGTCGTGTCCAGATGAACACAGTCTATGTGTGTTGGTGACAAACATCAGAGTTCACTGTCAACACCTCACACATACACACACAGTTCATATTCGAATCTGCTCATCACAATTATACACACTTCACAATATATTATCTCGTCATGACGATGACGGTGTTGATGGTGAGGATAATGCGACGACATGTCGACAAAACTTACACAATTCAACAGTCTATAGCATTTACATGCATCTTCACCAATTTGAAAATCTATTCTCAGTAACATTCTGTTTCATATACAGGTATGTTTATTCGATTGACAACTCGCAACTGAGTGATAAGTGAATGTGGTTATGTGGGGAGATTTACTTACCGGGTGTAGTCGTCGGTTGTTTGGTGGAAGATATCGTTGTATGTTCGGTGGTGGATTTGCTAGTTTCTAAACTCGGAGTAGTCGCGCCTGATTTAATGTGGAATTAAACAATGCAAATAACTGTGCAATTAATTATCGAAGTAGGTTATCTAATATTTCTCCACGTATATAGACACGTATAATCACATCATCCAACCACACTTTGCACAATCACATCAATCAATTCATCCACACACCTTTCGATGTAGCCAATTTCACTTCATCAACGCCTGATTACAACAGTCCCATGCATCAATCATCATTTCTTACTCATATTCTCTTCTACATATTTCATACATTTTGCATTGCTGACCTCATTCATTTAAGCAATAACTTCAACTTCCTCGTCTTTATTTCTTATAGTCACTCATCATATCACAATTAATTGATCAGATATGTGGAACTGTCTACATCGACACACATCAGTGCGTCTTCATCACTACTCCATTTACAAATCATATCCGTCGTGTCCAGATGAACACAGTCTATGTGTGTTGGTGACAAACATCAGAGTTCACTGTCAACACCTCACACATACACACACAGTTCATATTCGAATCTGCTCATCACAATTATACACACTTCACAATATATTATCTCGTCATGACGATGACAGTGTTGATGGTGAGGATAATGCGACGACATGTCGACAAAACTTACACAATTCAACAGTCTATAGCATTTACATGCATCTTCACCAATTTGAAAATCTATTCTCAGTAACATTCTGTTTCATATACAGGTATGTTTATTCGATTGACAACTCGCAACTGAGTGATAAGTGAATGTGGTTATGTGGGGAGATTTACTTACCGGGTGTAGTCGTCGGTTGTTTGGTGGAAGATATCGTTGTATGTTCGGTGGTGGATTTGCTAGTTTCTAAACTCGGAGTAGTCGCGCCTGATTTAATGTGGAATTAAACAATGCAAATAACTGTGCAATTAATTATCGAAGTAGGTTATCTAATATTTATCCACGTATATAGACACGTATAATCACATCATCCAACCACACTTTGCACAATCACATCAATCAATTCATCCACACACCTTTCGATGTAGCCAATTTCACTTCATCAACGCCTGATTACAACAGTCCCATGCATCAATCATCATTTCTTACTCATATTCTCTTCTACATATTTCATACATTTTGCATTGCTGACCTCATTCATTTAAGCAATAACTTCAACTTCCTCGTCTTTATTTCTTATAGTCACTCATCATATCACAATTAATTGATCAGATATGTGGAACTGTCTACATCGACACACATCAGTGCGTCTTCATCACTACTCCATTTACAAATCATATCCGTCGTGTCCAGATGAACACAGTCTATGTGTGTTGGTGACAAACATCAGAGTTCACTGTCAACACCTCACACATACACACACAGTTCATATTCGAATCTGCTCATCACAATTATACACACTTCACAATATATTATCTCGTCATGACGATGACAGTGTTGATGGTGAGGATAATGCGACGACATGTCGACAAAACTTACACAATTCAACAGTCTATAGCATTTACATGCATCTTCACCAATTTGAAAATCTATTCTCAGTAACATTCTGTTTCATATACAGGTATGTTTATTCGATTGACAACTCGCAACTGAGTGATAAGTGAATGTGGTTATGTGGGGAGATTTACTTACCGGGTGTAGTCGTCGGTTGTTTGGTGGAAGATATCGTTGTATGTTCGGTGGTGGATTTGCTAGTTTCTAAACTCGGAGTAGTCGCGCCTGATTTAATGTGGAATTAAACAATGCAAATAACTGTGCAATTAACTATCGAAGTAGGTTATCTAATATTTATCCACGTATATAGACACGTATAATCACATCATCCAACCACACTTTGCACAATCACATCAATCAATTCATCCACACACCTTTCGATGTAGCCAATTTCACTTCATCAACGCCTGATTACAACAGTCCCATGCATCAATCATCATTTCTTACTCATATTCTCTTCTACATATTTCATACATTTTGCATTGCTGACCTCATTCATTTAAGCAATAACTTCAACTTCCTCGTCTTTATTTCTTATAGTCACTCATCATATCACAATTAATTGATCAGATATGTGGAACTGTCTACATCGACACACATCAGTGCGTCTTCATCACTACTCCATTTACAAATGCATATCCGTCGTGTCCAGATGAACACAGTCTATGTGTGTTGGTGACAAACATCAGAGTTCACTGTCAACACCTCACACATACACACACAGTTCATATTCGAATCTGCTCATCACAATTATACACACTTCACAATATATTATCTCGTCATGACGATGACAGTGTTGATGGTGAGGATAATGCGACGACATGTCGACAAAACTTACACAATTCAACAGTCTATAGCATTTACATGCATCTTCACCAATTTGAAAATCTATTCTCAGTAACATTCTGTTTCATATACAGGTATGTTTATTCGATTGACAACTCGCAACTGAGTGATAAGTGAATGTGGTTATGTGGGGAGATTTACTTACCGGGTGTAGTCGTCGGTTGTTTGGTGGAAGATATCGTTGTATGTTCGGTGGTGGATTTGCTAGTTTCTAAACTCGGAGTAGTCGCGCCTGATTTAATGTGGAATTAAACAATGCAAATAACTGTGCAATTAACTATCGAAGTAGGTTATCTAATATTTATCCACGTATATAGACACGTATAATCACATCATCCAACCACACTTTGCACAATCACATCAATCAATTCATCCACACACCTTTCGATGTAGCCAATTTCACTTCATCAACGCCTGATTACAACAGTCCCATGCATCAATCATCATTTCTTACTCATATTCTCTTCTACATATTTCATACATTTTGCATTGCTGACCTCATTCATTTAAGCAATAACTTCAACTTCCTCGTCTTTATTTCTTATAGTCACTCATCATATCACAATTAATTGATCAGATATGTGGAACTGTCTACATCGACACACATCAGTGCGTCTTCATCACTACTCCATTTACAAATGATATCCGTCGTGTCCAGATGAACACAGTCTATGTGTGTTGGTGACAAACATCAGAGTTCACTGTCAACACCTCACACATACACACACAGTTCATATTCGAATCTGCTCATCACAATTATACACACTTCACAATATATTATCTCGTCATGACGATGACAGTGTTGATGGTGAGGATAATGCGACGACATGTCGACAAAACTTACACAATTCAACAGTCTATAGCATTTACATGCATCTTCACCAATTTGAAAATCTATTCTCAGTAACATTCTGTTTCATATACAGGTATGTTTATTCGATTGACAACTCGCAACTGAGTGATAAGTGAATGTGGTTATGTGGGGAGATTTACTTACCGGGTGTAGTCGTCGGTTGTTTGGTGGAAGATATCGTTGTATGTTCGGTGGTGGATTTGCTAGTTTCTAAACTCGGAGTAGTCGCGCCTGATTTAATGTGGAATTAAACAATGCAAATAACTGTGCAATTAACTATCGAAGTAGGTTATCTAATATTTATCCACGTATATAGACACGTATAATCACATCATCCAACCACACTTTGCACAATCACATCAATCAATTCATCCACACACCTTTCGATGTAGCCAATTTCACTTCATCAACGCCTGATTACAACAGTCCCATGCATCAATCATCATTTCTTACTCATATTCTCTTCTACATATTTCATACATTTTGCATTGCTGACCTCATTCATTTAAGCAATAACTTCAACTTCCTCGTCTTTATTTCTTATAGTCACTCATCATATCACAATTAATTGATCAGATATGTGGAACTGTCTACATCGACACACATCAGTGCGTCTTCATCACTACTCCATTTACAAATGATATCCGTCGTGTCCAGATGAACACAGTCTATGTGTGTTGGTGACAAACATCAGAGTTCACTGTCAACACCTCACACATACACACACAGTTCATATTCGAATCTGCTCATCACAATTATACACACTTCACAATATATTATCTCGTCATGACGATGACAGTGTTGATGGTGAGGATAATGCGACGACATGTCGACAAAACTTACACAATTCAACAGTCTATAGCATTTACATGCATCTTCACCAATTTGAAAATCTATTCTCAGTAACATTCTGTTTCATATACAGGTATGTTTATTCGATTGACAACTCGCAACTGAGTGATAAGTGAATGTGGTTATGTGGGGAGATTTACTTACCGGGTGTAGTCGTCGGTTGTTTGGTGGAAGATATCGTTGTATGTTCGGTGGTGGATTTGCTAGTTTCTAAACTCGGAGTAGTCGCGCCTGATTTAATGTGGAATTAAACAATGCAAATAACTGTGCAATTAACTATCGAAGTAGGTTATCTAATATTTATCCACGTATATAGACACGTATAATCACATCATCCAACCACACTTTGCACAATCACATCAATCAATTCATGCACACACCTTTCGATCCTAGCTATTTCATTTCGACACTTCCAATTTTTTTCAGAATATTTTAATTTCATAATGTTTTTTAATTAGGCCTTTTCTTAATTTTTTTTTATTAATTTGCTTTTCTATCTTGTTCCTTTTTGTGTATTTAGCCTTCAATTATCTTTTGTTTCATTGTATTTTAATTGATGCCTTTTTCGATTATTTTGTATTATTTTATGTTCGCTTACCTCTCAATCTGCAATGCCACCCATGAAGATCTTCTATCACTATATGCGAAAAAATGAATAATAATGTTACTATTGTAGTACAAGCTTATTTTCATGTAAAATAAACATGAATTCTGTAGTTCCAATAATCAAATTTTAATTAATATACTACTTACAATCATATGGATTCAAATCTGCAAATTTAAAATGTTTGATATTTTTGGAACCCATTATTAATATATCAGTGTAATTTACTAAACAATACTCGATTTAAGGTGAAAAGATAAACCATTTGACACTAAACGTTATTTCACTGCAAATAAAGTCGCAAACAGATACACCTACTATTCAATCCAGCTTATGACGATTATTTACACTACACATTACGTTATACTTTAATAATGGTTAACAATAAAATTAATGATGCCAGTGTTAGTGGTGATTATAATGCTACCGCTTCTGACAATGATAACGCAATCACCAATATAAAACATTATTTGAGTATTAAGTCTCTAACATTTTTGCATATCTACATTGAGTGTAAAATTATTCGCGAAATTCATGCATCAATTATTTAACTTATTGCCTAATATATATTGCTGTTCGTATCTTTTATTTCATAATTTATATTCAATACTTTGGTAAAATTGCTTCATTCATTCGAAACGGATTTCGTACCCTTTAAGCGTTTCAGTCTTCTCCGTAAAACCGTTTCACCTTTCATGTTTTGTTCCATTGTCATCGTTCATTTTAACTCTCTAATTTATTTCTAAGCCATACTACGCTTACCAAAAATCGCATATAAATTATCGGGTATGCATTAAAACACTCCAGCAGTGTAAAAACCTTTCTTGAATATTAAACAACAACTAATATCATAACCAACATGTCCAAAACACTTATGATACTACAACATAATCTTCAAAATAATTAAACAAAAACAGAAAGAATAAAAACATTTCAAAAACATTTGAATAAAAAAATGAAGTATGTGAAAAATCAGTGTCAAATGAATAGAATTAAGCAAAAAAAACGTAAAATCATAAATTGAATAATAAAAAAAATAAATGATCACAAAAAAAAACACAAGAATTAAATTAAGAAAAAAAAAAATCAAAAAGGAAAAGACAAGCATAATCATTAAAACAAACAAAAAATGACAGAGAAAACTGTCAAAATTTCACACATACACACACAGTTCATATTCGAATCTGCACATCACAATTATACACACTTCACAATGAATTATATCAACATGAGTATGACAGTGTTGGTGGTGAGGATAATGCGACTACATGTCGACAAAACTTACACAATTCAACAGTCTATAGCATTTACATGCATCTTCACCAATTTGAAAATCTATTCTCAGTGTAATTCTGATTCATATACAGGTACGTTTATTTGATTGCCAACTCGCAACTGAGTGATAAGTGAATGTGGTTATGTGAGGAGATTTACTTACCGGGTGTAGTCGTCGGTTGTTTGGTAGTAGATGTCGTGGATTGTGTAATCGTGGATGTGCTTGTTTCTAATTTCCGAGTAGTTGATAATGATTAATTGTATAAAAAAGTAATGCAAATAACTGTGCAATTAATTATCGAAGTAGGTTATCTAATATTTCTCCACGTATATAGACACGTATAATCACATCATCCAACCACACTTTGCACAATCACATCAATCAATTCATCCACACACCTTTCGATGTAGCCAATTTCACTTCATCAACGCCTGATTACAACAGTCCCATGCATCAATCATCATTTCTTACTCATATTCTCTTCTACATATTTCATACATTTTGCATTGCTGACCTCATTCATTTAAGCAATAACTTCAACTTCCTCGTCTTTATTTCTTATAGTCACTCATCATATCACAATTAATTGATCAGATATGTGGAACTGTCTACATCGACACACATCAGTGCGTCTTCATCACTACTCCATTTACAAATCATATCCGTTGTGTCCAGATGAACACAGTCTATGTGTGTTGGTGACAAACATCAGAGTTCACTGTCAACACCTCACACATACACACACAGTTCATATTCGAATCTGCTCATCACAATTATACACACTTCACAATATATTATCTCGTCATGACGATGACAGTGTTGATGGTGAGGATAATGCGACTACATGTCGACAAAACTTACACAATTCAACAGTCTATATCATTTACATGCATATATATTCATTTTACTCTATCGTCGCGGTTTCTTTGACGTTGTTTTCTTGCTTGTTATTTCAGTTGATTTACCGATCCTTACTCTCCGTATTATTTTTATTGTTTGTTCTACCATGTTGACAGTTCGTTCGGGGAAGAATGTTGCTAATAGCAGCTACTTATATTTTTGAGCGCGAAGTTGTACTGCTGACTGCAGAGTGTTTTGAGTGCAGTAATTTATTTTCCTCGTACTACCAGTATTTGCAGTGATGCTGCCTTTTGACAATAAAGTAAGACTTAAAATGGTCGGCCCTTAATATGTCACTTTTCACCTTTCCTCACGGATATATGTCTACGGCGGTAAGAGTGCCCACTAAGGGCTTTTAAGTGCGGAGCTTATACTCAGATAACCCTTTATAAAAAGACCGTGCGTGACAGGTCTCAAGCAGTTGTCTCTTGGGCTCTGCGATCTCGCTCTCAGGTCTCTAAGACTGACATTAATCTACCTTCCTTTCCAGGTTTCTCAAGAAACACCCTTCCACGGGGTGGGCAGCCGGGAAGTGACAACCGCCCTCATACCCGTAAAAGCACGAGAGTCCAAATTGGTCGAAATCAAATCCTTTCTACACCCCATAATATCTCTTTTATCTCTACGACTAACTTTACTCACATTCCTTCATCTCACTGCACCGCTAATGCAAACGATGCGAGCTCATGAAACGTTTTTCCTGGTCTCTTGAACCCCCGTTCTAAACTACATGTTGGAGCTTTTAATGTGCGGACATTGAGTCAAATAGGGCAACAGGCTTTCTTAGCTAGGAATTTAGAATCTCGCTCAATCGATGTATGCTGCATCTCGGAAACGCGCATACAGGATCCTAGTAAAATCATTAACCTGATTTCACTGTATCAAAATAAAGAAGCAACCCGATTTACTTTTCGTGTATCAGGTAGCCCTGATGCTTCTTCCAGGGGTCTCGCTGGTGTAAGTATATCTTTGAGTCGTAGGGCAGAACTAGCTCTTCTAGACTGATTCCCTGTAGATAGTCGCTTGTGCGCTGTCCGACTGAACGGGACAGTTAGGACTCGGAAAGATAGGGACACTCGTCGTTGCCTCTTCGTCGTATCTGCCTATGCCCCCACTGACTGCAGTTCAGACGAGGTGAAAGATGAGTTTAACAGCAAGCTTACGGACCTCCTCCAAACAGCTAGGCGCTCTGATATAGTTATAATGGCTGATGATCTTAATGCTCAAGTAGGTAGACTAAGTGAAAATGAGAGACACTTGGGTGGATGTTATGGTGTTGCGGCACAAAGAACAGATAATGGCGATCGTCTGTTGCAACTATGCTCAGATAACCGCCTGTTTCTAGCGAATACTAACTTTAGGCATAAGGAAAAGCATCTTTTGACCTGGCGACCCCCAAAATCGTCTCAACGTTGGACCCAACTAGATCACATCGCCATCAGCCACCGATGGAGGGGTTCGATAGAGGACTGTCGCTCGTTCTGGGGCACATGTTTAGATTCAGATCATGCTTTAGTGCGAGCGCGTATTCGTTTGAGGCTTACTGGACGTAGGAAAGACATTGCGATGAAGCCTCTTAGGGTTTTACTTAATGATAATAGAGCTAAGAATATATTTCAGGAACAACTAGAAAATCAGTTACGCAACCGTGTAAGCGATTTCCATCCGGAAGCAGATTGAAATGATATCAAAAGACTGTGGAAACAGCAGTGATATCTGCTAGTAAGGTAAATCATAAGACTAGGATGAAGCCGTGGATTTCAGTAGCATCCACCGAACTGATGGATGCTCGTAAACTCATCCCACCTGGCTCTGGACATGATGAGGAGCGAAGTGAGCTTAAGCACACTCTGATAAAAAGCCTACGCAACGACCGTGAACAGTGGTGGGTGGCGAAAGCGAAAACGATGGAAAAGGCAGCGGCGACAGGCAACAGTAAGCAACTTTTTCGACTTATCAAGGAAACTGGTATTAAGGATCCGAATGTCAGTGAGACTATCTCGGGAAAGGATGGGATTATAATTCATTCTCAGTCCAGGAGATTAGACCGATGGGCAGAACACTTTAGGGATTAGTTCAACTGGCCTTCAGCCACACTTCGGTTTCCCACGATCCCCAGTCATCCTGAATGGCAAATCGACTTAACTCCTCCTAGTCTTTATGAAGTTGAGAAGGCTATAGGAAATCTGAAGCGAGGTAGAGCAGCAGGTCCTGATAGGCTTACCCCTAAAATGTTTAAGGATGGTGGTCCAGTTTTAGCAGCTAGATTGACTGAAATCTTAGGTAGAATCTGGGAACTGGGCGTAATACCATCTGACTGGTCTCAATCCCTGATTGTCCCAATTTATAAGTAAGGACAAAAGTCTTCTTGTGACAATCACAGGGGAATCAGTCTGACTAATATAGTTTCTAAATTGTTAGCCTCGATTATACTTAGACGCCTAACTAGAGCTCGTGAAGAGCAGACTAGAGAGAACCAGGCTGAATTCAGACCTGGACGTGGCTGTATAGACCACATCTTTACACTGCGACAGGTCCTAGAACACAGACACACATTTAGGTGTCCTACAATAATTGTCTTCCTGGACCTAAAGGCGGCATTCGACTCTATTGATCGTGAGGTTCTGTGGCAGTGTCTGTCATTGAAAGGTGTACCAAAGAAGTACATTAACCTTATACAAGCTCTCTACTCTAAAACTACAGGTCGAGTGATAGCTTATGGCGAACTGTCATCGGAATTCCTCACTTCAAGTGGTGTCCGTCAGGGATGTCCACTTTCCCCATTCTTGTTTAATTTTGTCATAGACATGCTTCTCGATATAACCTTATCTTCGTCTGACTTTTCAAGAGTTGACTTTCTACCAGGAGCCTCGCTTACTGACTTAGAGTATGCTGATGACATAGTCGTATTTGGTGAAGACGCTGACAAAATGCACAGTCTTCTGACTACCCTGAGCAACAATGCACGCATGTTCTAGATGCGGTTTTCCCCCTCGAAATGCAAAGTATTGCTTCAGGATTGGGTTGCATCGGCACCTGAACTAGTGATAGGGAGTGAAGTAGTCGAGCGTGTAGACCGCTGACGTGTCTGGGGGTCTTATCAGTGCTGATGGCCTGGTGATTGACGAGATCTCAGCACGGATACAGAAAGCTCGATTGGCTTTTGCCAAGTTGCGTCACCTATGGCGCAGGCGAGATATCCGCTTGCTAACCAAAGGACGAGTGTACCGTGCAACATTTTGCTCTCTCCTACTATACGGAAGCTAAACATGGCTGTAAAGAGTAGAGGACATTCGTAGGTTACTGGTTTTCGATCATAGGTGTCTCCGAAGCATTGCTCGTGTAGCGTGAGACAACCGAGTGAGCAATCCCGTCCTTAGTAAACGGGTTCTAGTAAATGATGGCAAATCAATAGATGAGGTATTGAAACTTCATCGGTTGAGGTGGTTGGGACATGTGTTACGCATGTCTAACTATCGACTGCCTCGACGAGCTATGTTTTGTGGTGTAGGAATAGGTTGAAAGAAAGCTAGAGATGGCCAAACCAAAACACGGCAGAAATCGATGAATTCACTGACAAGTGGACTGAGTCATGTTGGTAGATGTAGGCTGCGTGGTTGAGGCCCGCGAGACGTAAGTCACCAATGGTTAGAGACGTTAAACGACATCGCTCGGAATCGTTAGCAATGGCGCAGGTGCAACCACTCCTTGTGTTTTCTCAAAATCTAACCTTTTGAATACTCAATCTTTATCCTTTCAAATTTATCTCACTGATATATATTTTTAGAATCATATTTTCGCTCCATAATTTTCTGTATTACTATTATTAATTTCACTATTGCTATAACTCTGGATATAAAAATGTCAGTAGCGTATCTGTGCTGATGTGAAATAGCGAAATAAACTGATGTACGTAGGTACGAGGTTCCGAAATATATATCTGTCTCAATCACCTATTAAAAAATCTATTCCCAGTGACATTTTGATTCATATACAGGTATGTTTATTTAATTGCCAACTCGCAAATGAGTGATAAGTGAATGTGGTTATGTGAGGAGATTTACTTACCGGGTGTAGTCGTCGGTTGTTTGGTAGTAGATGTCGTGGATTGTGTAGTGGTGAATTTTCTTGCTTCTAATTTTCGGGTCGTTGCGAGTGATTTAATGTGGAATTAAACAATGCAAATAACTGTGCAATTAATTATCGAAATATGTTAACTTATATATCTTCACGTATATAGACACGTATAATCACATCATCCAACCACACTTTGCACAATCGCATCAATCAATTCATCCACACACCTTTCGATGTAGCCAATTTCACTTCATCAACGCCTGATTACAACAGTCCCATGCATCAATCATCATTTCTTACTCATATTCTCTTCTACATATCTCATTCATTTTGCATTGCTGACCTCATTCATTTAAGCAATAACTTCAACTTCCTCGTCTTTATTTCTCATAGTCACTCATCATATCACAATTAATTGATCAGATATGTGGAACTGTCTACATCGACACACATCAGTGCGTCTTCATCACTACTCCATTTACAAATCATATCCGTCGTGTCCAGATGAACACAGTCTATGTGTGTTGGTGACAAACATCAGAGTTCACTGTCAACACCTCACACATACACACACAGTTCATATTCGAATCTGCTCATCACAATTATACACACTTCACAATATATTATCTCGTCATGACGATGACAGTGTTGATGGTGAGGATAATGCGACTACATGTCGACAAAACTTACACAATTCAACAGTCTATATCATTTACATGCATATATATTCATTTTACTCTATCGTCGCGGTTTCTTTGACGTTGTTTTCTTGCTTGTTATTTCAGTTGATTTACCGATCCTTACTCTCCGTATTATTTTTATTGTTTGTTCTACCATGTTGACAGTTCGTTCGGGGAAGAATGTTGCTAATAGCAGCTACTTATATTTTTGAGCGCGAAGTTGTACTGCTGACTGCAGAGTGTTTTGAGTGCAGTAATTTATTTTCCTCGTACTACCAGTATTTGCAGTGATGCTGCCTTTTGACAATAAAGTAAGACTTAAAAATGGTCGGCCCTTAATATGTCACTTTTCACCTTTCCTCACGGATATATGTCTACGGCGGTAAGAGTGCCCACTAAGGGCTTTTAAGTGCGGAGCTTATACTCAGATAACCCTTTATAAAAAGACCGTGCGTGACAGGTCTCAAGCAGTTGTCTCTTGGGCTCTGCGATCTCGCTCTCAGGTCTCTAAGACTGACATTAATCTACCTTCCTTTCCAGGTTTCTCAAGAAACACCCTTCCACGGGGTGGGCAGCCGGGAAGTGACAACCGCCCTCATACCCGTAAAAGCACGAGAGTCCAAATTGGTCGAAATCAAATCCTTTCTACACCCCATAATATCTCTTTTATCTCTACGACTAACTTTACTCACATTCCTTCATCTCACTGCACCGCTAATGCAAACGATGCGAGCTCATGAAACGTTTTTCCTGGTCTCTTGAACCCCCGTTCTAAACTACATGTTGGAGCTTTTAATGTGCGGACATTGAGTCAAATAGGGCAACAGGCTTTCTTAGCTAGGAATTTAGAATCTCGCTCAATCGATGTATGCTGCATCTCGGAAACGCGCATACAGGATCCTAGTAAAATCATTAACCTGATTTCACTGTATCAAAATAAAGAAGCAACCCGATTTACTTTTCGTGTATCAGGTAGCCCTGATGCTTCTTCCAGGGGTCTCGCTGGTGTAAGTATATCTTTGAGTCGTAGGGCAGAACTAGCTCTTCTAGACTGATTCCCTGTAGATAGTCGCTTGTGCGCTATCCGACTGAACGGGACAGTTAGGACTCGGAAAGATAGGGACACTCGTCGTTGCCTCTTCGTCGTATCTGCCTATGCCCCCACTGACTGCAGTTCAGACGAGGTGAAAGATGAGTTTAACAGCAAGCTTACGGACCTCCTCCAAACAGCTAGGCGCTCTGATATAGTTATAATGGCTGATGATCTTAATGCTCAAGTAGGTAGACTAAGTGAAAATGAGAGACACTTGGGTGGATGTTATGGTGTTGCGGCACAAAGAACAGATAATGGCGATCGTCTGTTGCAACTATGCTCAGATAACCGCCTGTTTCTAGCGAATACTAACTTTAGGCATAAGGAAAAGCATCTTTTGACCTGGCGACCCCCAAAATCGTCTCAACGTTGGACCCAACTAGATCACATCGCCATCAGCCACCGATGGAGGGGTTCGATAGAGGACTGTCGCTCGTTCTGGGGCACATGTTTAGATTCAGATCATGCTTTAGTGCGAGCGCGTATTCGTTTGAGGCTTACTGGACGTAGGAAAGACATTGCGATGAAGCCTCTTAGGGTTTTACTTAATGATAATAGAGCTAAGAATATATTTCAGGAACAACTAGAAAATCAGTTACGCAACCGTGTAAGCGATTTCCATCCGGAAGCAGATTGAAATGATATCAAAAGACTGTGGAAACAGCAGTGATATCTGCTAGTAAGGTAAATCATAAGACTAGGATGAAGCCGTGGATTTCAGTAGCATCCACCGAACTGATGGATGCTCGTAAACTCATCCCACCTGGCTCTGGACATGATGAGGAGCGAAGTGAGCTTAAGCACACTCTGATAAAAAGCCTACGCAACGACCGTGAACAGTGGTGGGTGGCGAAAGCGAAAACGATGGAAAAGGCAGCGGCGACAGGCAACAGTAAGCAACTTTTTCGACTTATCAAGGAAACTGGTATTAAGGATCCGAATGTCAGTGAGACTATCTCGGGAAAGGATGGGATTATAATTCATTCTCAGTCCAGGAGATTAGACCGATGGGCAGAACACTTTAGGGATTAGTTCAACTGGCCTTCAGCCACACTTCGGTTTCCCACGATCCCCAGTCATCCTGAATGGCAAATCGACTTAACTCCTCCTAGTCTTTATGAAGTTGAGAAGGCTATAGGAAATCTGAAGCGAGGTAGAGCAGCAGGTCCTGATAGGCTTACCCCTAAAATGTTTAAGGATGGTGGTCCAGTTTTAGCAGCTAGATTGACTGAAATCTTAGGTAGAATCTGGGAACTGGGCGTAATACCATCTGACTGGTCTCAATCCCTGATTGTCCCAATTTATAAGTAAGGACAAAAGTCTTCTTGTGACAATCACAGGGGAATCAGTCTGACTAATATAGTTTCTAAATTGTTAGCCTCGATTATACTTAGACGCCTAACTAGAGCTCGTGAAGAGCAGACTAGAGAGAACCAGGCTGAATTCAGACCTGGACGTGGCTGTATAGACCACATCTTTACACTGCGACAGGTCCTAGAACACAGACACACATTTAGGTGTCCTACAATAATTGTCTTCCTGGACCTAAAGGCGGCATTCGACTCTATTGATCGTGAGGTTCTGTGGCAGTGTCTGTCATTGAAAGGTGTACCAAAGAAGTACATTAACCTTATACAAGCTCTCTACTCTAAAACTACAGGTCGAGTGATAGCTTATGGCGAACTGTCATCGGAATTCCTCACTTCAAGTGGTGTCCGTCAGGGATGTCCACTTTCCCCATTCTTGTTTAATTTTGTCATAGACATGCTTCTCGATATAACCTTATCTTCGTCTGACTTTTCAAGAGTTGACTTTCTACCAGGAGCCTCGCTTACTGACTTAGAGTATGCTGATGACATAGTCGTATTTGGTGAAGACGCTGACAAAATGCACAGTCTTCTGACTACCCTGAGCAACAATGCACGCATGTTCTAGATGCGGTTTTCCCCCTCGAAATGCAAAGTATTGCTTCAGGATTGGGTTGCATCGGCACCTGAACTAGTGATAGGGAGTGAAGTAGTCGAGCGTGTAGACCGCTGACGTGTCTGGGGGTCTTATCAGTGCTGATGGCCTGGTGATTGACGAGATCTCAGCACGGATACAGAAAGCTCGATTGGCTTTTGCCAAGTTGCGTCACCTATGGCGCAGGCGAGATATCCGCTTGCTAACCAAAGGACGAGTGTACCGTGCAACATTTTGCTCTCTCCTACTATACGGAAGCTAAACATGGCTGTAAAGAGTAGAGGACATTCGTAGGTTACTGGTTTTCGATCATAGGTGTCTCCGAAGCATTGCTCGTGTAGCGTGAGACAACCGAGTGAGCAATCCCGTCCTTAGTAAACGGGTTCTAGTAAATGATGGCAAATCAATAGATGAGGTATTGAAACTTCATCGGTTGAGGTGGTTGGGACATGTGTTACGCATGTCTAACTATCGACTGCCTCGACGAGCTATGTTTTGTGGTGTAGGAATAGGTTGAAAGAAAGCTAGAGATGGCCAAACCAAAACACGGCAGAAATCGATGAATTCACTGACAAGTGGACTGAGTCATGTTGGTAGATGTAGGCTGCGTGGTTGAGGCCCGCGAGACGTAAGTCACCAATGGTTAGAGACGTTAAACGACATCGCTCGGAATCGTTAGCAATGGCGCAGGTGCAACCACTCCTTGTGTTTTCTCAAAATCTAACCTTTTGAATACTCAATCTTTATCCTTTCAAATTTATCTCACTGATATATATTTTTAGAATCATATTTTCGCTCCATAATTTTCTGTATTACTATTATTAATTTCACTATTGCTATAACTCTGGATATAAAAATGTCAGTAGCGTATCTGTGCTGATGTGAAATAGCGAAATAAACTGATGTACGTAGGTACGAGGTTCCGAAATATATATCTGTCTCAATCACCTATTAAAAAATCTATTCCCAGTGACATTTTGATTCATATACAGGTATGTTTATTTAATTGCCAACTCGCAAATGAGTGATAAGTGAATGTGGTTATGTGGGGAGATTTACTTACCGGGTGTAGTCGTCGGTTGTTTGGTAGTAGATGTCGTGGATTGTGTAGTGGTGAATTTTCTTGCTTCTAATTTCGGGTCGTTGCGAGTGATTTAATGTGGAATTAAACAATGCAAATAACTGTGCAATTAATTATCGAAATATGTTAACTTATATATCTTCACGTATATAGACACGTATAATCACATCATCCAACCACACTTTGCACAATCACATCAATCAATTCATCCACACACCTTTCGATGTAGCCAATTTCACTTCATCAACGCCTGATTACAACAGTCCCATGCATCAATCATCATTTCTTACTCATATTCTCTTCTACATATCTCATTCATTTTGCATTGCTGACCTCATTCATTTAAGCAATAACTTCAACTTCGTCGTCTTTATTTCTTATAGTCACTCATCATATCACAATTAATTGATCAGATATGTGGAACTGTCTACATCGACACACATCAGTGCGTCTTCATCACTACTCCATTTACAAATCATATCCGTCGTGTCCAGATGAACACAGTCTATGTGTGTTGGTGACAAACATCAGAGTTCACTGTCAACACCTCACACATACACACACAGTTCATATTCGAATCTGCTCATCACAATTATACACACTTCACAATATATTATCTCGTCATGACGACGACAGTGTAGATGGTGACAATAATGAGCCGACATGTCGACAAAACTTACACAATTCAACAGTCTATAGCATTTACATGCATCTTTACTAATTAGAAAATTTGTTCTCGTTGACATTTTTTTTTCATATATATATAAGTTAGTGGTTATTGACAATTCGCTACTAGGTGAAAAATTCATTTCTGTACAATTTTTGTCCCACTTACCAATTTCGCATTTTTTAACAGTTTCAACATATTTCCTAAATTGTTCTCTACTTTTTTCTTCGTTTTTTCTTAATTGATCATCACCTGTTATAGTTTAGAATTATATAATACATATAACTGTGCCATTATTAATTGAAATTTGTTATCTTATATGTCTTCATTTATATAGACACGTATAATCAGATTATCTACCCACTTTTTTCTAACACTCTTTCATTCTAATCTCTAATCATTTTTTTTATTTCGAACATTTTTCTTTATCATTTTCTTAATTCTTTTCATTTCGTTTTTTTAAATTTTAACGTTGTTTCCTTCATTGTTTGTTTATTTTCTTTTTTAATTTTTTTTCATTACTTTCTATGCAAATGACTTTACTTTTTTTTTATATTTTTCTGCGTCTGTTTATCTTTGTAACTTTTAATGATTTGTAATTTTTTATTAATTTTTTATATTTTACTTACTAATATCATTGCACTTTGCTGAGTAAATTCCGTCTTTTGCTACATGTCAGATGAAAAACAACAATTTTAGTGTGACTATCATCAAACATCAATTTACATGCTCCTACAAATAATACATAAATTACTTTGATTTAAAAATTTCAGTTATTTTAATATACTACTTACAGTTTTCTGGTATGACAGCTATAAAAATAAATATTTGGTATAAAGCATGCATTTTCTAGAAAAAAACCAATGTAATAACCTGTACATTACTCTATCAAAATTGAATAGTTTTAACATTAGTCACAAAAAATCGTCTTATTGCAAAACAAATAGTATGCACAAATACACACTTATTATTTATGCCTTCATATAACGATTATATAAATTTCATAATTTTATATTTTTATTTCCATGAAAGTTACGATGATAATGTTGACAGAGTTAGTGGTGACTATGATGATTCTACTGCTGCTAATAATAATAATAACAATAATAAATCTATCAAATAAAAAAAAATGTTACTCAACTAACAAATCTAAAATATGTAGGCATGACTTTACAAAATAGAAAATTGAACACAACATTGTTGACTATAGAAGTTAACATACTGTACTACATTTATTGCTGTTCGTATCTCTTAGTTCCATAGTCATTTTCACTACTTTATTAACATTACTTCATTTTAATATACATACACTTCAATCACTCGAAAAGAAATTCGATACATCGAAGAGTTTCTTCCTTTCACTAAATCCGATTGACCATTCATGTTTTGTTTCATTGATTTCCTTTGATTTTATTTCTCCAATTTTTTATTAACCCTACTACTGTTACCAAATATGGCATGTAAATTATCAGAAATATAATCAAAATCACTTCGATTTGGTGGATACTTTTCTTGAATATAAAACAACAACACTGTATTGTAGTTTCAACTTGTCTAAGTCACCTATGATTCTTCCATATGTAGCTCAATGTTATGGAGTAACAGACAGAATGACAAAACATCGAAATGACAAGACGATGAAACGTTTTGTTTAATAATTCAGATTGATTTTATCGATAATGAGAATGAAATTGGTGTATGAAATGAATTCAACCAGTCACATTTAATAAATACAAAATATTCTACTAATTAATTATCATCAAATGCAGCACCTCATTTCACATTCACAACAAAGATTAACGAATATACAACCTAATTAAACGAGAAGAATATTTGTCACTACTCCAATTTCCAAACATGTTCATCGTGGCCACAATCACACACACACGCACACAGTTTATATTGGAATCTGCTCATCACAATTATACACACTTCACAATATATTATCTCGTCATGACGACGACAGTGTAGATGGTGACAATAATGAGCCGACATGTCGACAAAACTTACACAATTCAACAGTCTATAGCATTTACATGCATCTTCACCAATTTGAAAATCTATTCTCAGTGACATTCTGATTCATATACAGGTATGTTTATTCGATTGACAACTCGCAACTGAGTGATAAGTGAATGTGGCTATATGAGAACGCTTTTTTATAGACTATATTTTACGGTTCTTCAATATTAAATATTTTTTGCTGTTTATTGGTGGATTAACTTGTTTTTCAACTCGTAGTAGTTGTGTCTGATTTAATGCGGAATTAATTAATGCAAATAACTATGCAATAATTATCGAAATATGTTGTCTAATATATTTTCACGTATACAGACACGTATAATCACATCATTCAAACACACTTTGCACAATGGCAATCATCAACATTTACACACACCTATCTATGTAACAAATCTTACTTCAACACGGCCTGAATACTTTGGTATCAACTATATCTCATTACATGCTTTAAGGCATTTTTTGAGTTTGATTTATTTTAATTGTTTCGTAACTCAAATGATTCTACTTTCAGTTTTCTCTTTTTTTATTTGCCTTATTTTAATTATTTTAATTGATGTTATTTGTTATTATTTTGTCATTTAATAGGTTGTTCATCTTTATTATGAAAGCTCTCTTATTTGCATTTTCCAGTGTCAAATTTTAAAAACTTAATGTTAATTATTTTAATATTATAATATATGCACATGCACATGCATATCTAAAGTAATCATGTATGCCGTAGATCAATTACACAAAAATTCAATTCATTTACTACTTACCTGTCTTTGATAATTTTACTAAAAAATTAAAATATTTGTTGTTTAACTCTCATTTGCTATCTATATCAATGTAATTAACTAAATAATACTTTATCGAAATTGAACAATTGAACCTTGGACATGCATCATCGTGTCATCGCAAGCACATTTGCTGTTCACATGCACTCTTATTATATAATCATGCTTATGACGATTATTCACACTATTCATCACGTTATATTTTAATGAAGATGATGACAGTGTAGGTAGTGATTATAATGCTGCTGCTGCTGCTACAACTGATGATGATAATAACGCTATAATATTTAAAGACGTTGCTCAAGTAATTGGTCTATTACATTTACGTATATCTACACTGAGGTGAAAATCAATCACGAGTGATATTGTGATTTACTTACAAGTGTTTTTCATCTCATCGATCTCACGCTAATTAAATCTACAAATTCGGCTGTTCTTCGTAGTCGAACTACTTTATGCTGTTTGCAATTGACTGAACTTTAATAGAATCAGTTGCTTATTTTAACCTAATTGATGCACTTTAGTGTCATATAAAATAACCGATTGTCTTAATTTTCTCTATTTCTTTTAATTTGTAATACACATATTTTATTAAGAATGCTCTTGATGTTGAGTATACTGTACACTCTTATTTTCGATTCTGTTGTTTATAGACTGTAAAACTATGCATATTGTAAGCTTTTAGTGTATTTGTTAAACAATAAATTATTTGAATTCAATGCTTGTATTTAGGTTCAATAGAACAACAATGAAACACAAATTCTTAAATTCATCTATTTTCTACCAGTTTCGATTTTGTCGAATGTAACCGTATTTGAATTTCTCTTAGATAATACTGGTAAAAGACCTCAAACATCTAGGCTTTCCAGAATCCTGTTTACCTTATTCTTACAGTTTGGCATTATTAAGATTCATGCTGCATTTAATCAAGTGTAAAAATATAATATTATTCTTGTGTATGGATAATATCTTTTGTCAAGTGTACACAATCTACATAACTGATCGGTGAATACAAACAATATAAACATTGTGAATCATGTGTCGACATTCCTTGTGGGATTAGCTAGAGTAGATGTATCAATTTATTGTAAATCAAACAAGATATCATTAACATGATTATGTTGCTTAGATGTGTATGTATATAATTTAACTGATGTGTTAGAATAATGTATTTAAAAGGAACATCAAAAGTCAAATGATATATTGCTTACAGATACGTAATACCTTTCCTGTAAATTAAAATATTTGAAAGTATGCATAGATTAGGTACATAGTAAACTAATTCACCGCATATTATCAACATATAAAATTGTTAATACTACTGATTACGTTGTCTGCACACGTTCGCTTCATTCATACTTTAATCATAAACTATATTTCTTCACATATAATGCTGTTCGTATCTTTTGGCTCCATAGTCATTTTCACTACTTTATTAACATTACTTCATTTCAGTAAACATACACTTCAATCAATCGAAAAGAAATTCGATACATCGAAAAGTTTCTTCTTTTCAGTAAATCCGATTGAACATTCATGTTTTGTTTCATTGATTTCCTTTGATTTTATTTCTCCAATTTTTTATTAACCCTACTACTGTTACCAAATATGGCATGTAAATTATCAGAAATATAATCAAAATCACTTCGGTTTGGTGGACACTTTTCTTGAATATAAAACAACAACACTGTATTGTAGTTTCAACTTGTCTAAGTCACCTATGATTCTTCCATATGTAGCTCAATGTTATGGAGTAACAGACAGAATGATAAAACATCGAAATGACAAGACGATGAAACGTTTTGTTTAAAAATTCAAATTGATTTTATTGATAATGAGAATGAATTTAGTGTATAAAAAGTTTTCTACAAATAACACATAATAAACGCAACGTATTTCAGGAAGAATTTATTTAATGATGAAGCACTTTAAATCATATATAAATATAGTCAAAGAGATATGCTGCTCAGTTGAATAGTAGAATTATTCGCATCTTATGTTTAGTTAGCCCAAGTAACCGATATTTATTTATAATAATGGTTATTTGTAGCACTTTGAAGAAACGATGTTAGATCAAATAAAGACACATTCATTAACTACAATTACTACATTCGATTATTAAGCCAGTGTATTTCATGAAGATTTCATCTTAAACATTTGTGCTCTCAAAAGGCAGCACTCATGGCACTACAAATAAATAATGATTACATTCATAGCAACTTGAATTAAATGGTGAAGTTATGTACGCGTTTCATCAGGCATTCCTTTAGAAATATTCAAACTTCATTTTATTCAAGCCAAGAGTGCTGGCTAATTATGTTAGCAACATCATCATTTGCTTATTTACTACTTATAATTTTCGTATTTAATGTGATTGACATTCACCTCATTGTTAAGTATGAAATATGTAAAATATTTTTATACTTGTAAAGCATTTATTTCGTGGTGTCGATGGATTTCAAAAAGTGTCCAACTATAATTCTGAGGATAATCATGTTAATGTTAGTTTGAAATAAGTTTTCATTACTCACTCTATCTAACAGTTGTCACGTGATTCGCTCATTAGATAATTTAGTTAGAGTGGTTTTGTGGTGGGTGACGCTTAATTTTGTTATACGCTAAGCAATGATCTCCTTTAAATAAGCTGGAAACCAGAGAACACTAGACAGATATTTTGCATTTATGTGCGGCTCCTTATTATAATATACCAAATATTTTGCCAGAGAATCAAATGCTTCACCTTTAGTCTCTTCAATAAACGTTTAGACATCTGAACTGAAAGCTTTCAGTTACATGATACAATTCCCAATTAAGTGAAATAGCGCGACGATCAGTCAATGACACTGGTGATAACTAACACTCACTGGTGAACTTCAAATTTGTCGTCGTGTTATACCACAGATTGACTGTGATGAAAACTCTTCTACTAAATGTTAATTCGCTTGTCCTAATGTTTGGACGTTCGCTGAGTGATGTGTTTATATATATTAATATATTTGACAGTTCGACAGAACATTAGATTATACAAATAATGTATATATACTGTCAACTATGACTAGTTAAATATGCATAACTCAGTAAAAGAAAAGATATTGTAGTGAGTCTAGATAATGTCAAGTAGTTTCTGATTGTTAGTATTCGGAATCATGAATATAATTTTATTACTAAGACAATTAATTTATAAAGTAAAATAACGTGAATAGAAAACTCTTATTTAGTGGTTTACTTACTTTCAGCATTAGATTGATCAATGACCACAATAATGAAGATTGTGATCACCAACAGCCAAAATTCGTGTACCATTATCATTTCAATCAGCAATTTACTACTTGGTTATAAGCAGTGGTATACAGTCTTTGTTAATGTACTTATATATGATTAGAAAGTTGATGTTTATCACTATTTTCTAATGGAAATCAACGGACTCATTTTCTAAATAATTTGCTTACTAATTAACTGATAAACAACAAAAAACCATTCCATTGTTAGGTTGTTTACTACACATACAACTTTGAATTTTATCTTATCAATTATAATTATGCACAAAATATGCGTATTAGAAATCTCTAGTGTAGTTTTTTATTAAAAAAAGAAACAATTATTTACATACTTATTGTCATTAGTGTTAAAAATTTTTACTTTAGAATTTGTTAAAGGGTATCAGTGGATAAATTAGATAATATGAAATTGAAAATTATCAGTTCTTAAGCAAATAGTTTCAAATGAGTACTCTTGGGTCCATATAAGAGGTAGATCATCCTCTCAATACAGAGTCAATGCAGAGTATTCAACGTTTAGAAAAGAAACTAATGAATTGTGTTCTTCAATAACCTGAAAAGCGAATCAAGAGTAGTTTACGGATATGAAGTGTGAATAGATCACAAATTGTGTGTACCACATAGGGCAGGACTAAACTATAATAATATACCAATTAGATTTTATAAACAATTTTCAACGACGCGAATGATAATGTCGGTGTTAAAGAGTATTCGTAGGTTTTTAGAATAAGTCGCGATATCAATCTGTATCTGAGTTCCGGCAATGCTCTGGAATATAATTTGTATAGTTGTGAACGCATAAGAGGTGAAGTTAAATATGAAAAGAAGTCTAATACTAGGTATTTTAATGTCATGTACGCTTTCGTGAAAAATCAATTAAAGCCGAATATTTTTGTAGAGAATCGAAAGTAAACTTGAAGCAAATTATGTATATTTGATTGTATTAAATTATGGAAGTATTCTAGAAAACCAGATTCATGGTGCCATATTAATGAAGTGACACCTATCTAGTTGTACTAGGAATGTACAATGATTTACATCGAAATGATGTTAAGGACTGGTGCATTGGTGGGTGGTGTTGATCAGGTGAATGAAAAATATGAAGTTGGCTTAACAAGTATCTAAGACTATAAAATGGATCAAATGAATAAGTGCTATACCATCAGATAAACAAACTTGTATATTAATATTTCTTCAGATTTCAGAACATGGAGCCACAGAACAAGCCTGAATGGTTTATTAACCATGTTAGTGTAATATATTCATAATAAATCTCATTTATACCTGAGATTTACAAACATATTATAAACAATCGTGTAAACAAGAAATTTTTTGAAGCATAAATTGATTTTAGTTGAAGGATACAAAGATGGATAAGTTCGAAAATTCAAATAATGAAGACAAAAGGAGAGGAAGAGCAAAAATAAAGTAAATTATCAAAACAAATGTAATCAGTAATATCCCACAAACTGGTTTAGACAACAAAACACCGAGTGATTATGATGATAACAGGTAGTAATTAACACTACACAAACACAGTAAGATAAAATTCAATCTGGCTAATTCACCATATTTGTATATGCTCAAATCTCGACTCTACTGATAACGATGGTAAACGTAATTCACATAAATGTGTAAAAATCATACGACTTTATGTGAAAACAACATTCCAGTTTGTGAAAACAAAAGAAAAGTAGTTAGGTTAGCAGTAATAAGATAACACTGTAAAATGTTTAATGAGATAAGAGTAAAAATGATAGTAAAATTTGTGGTTTATTTTAATACACGTGGGTTATAGCTTTCTTTTGTTGAGTTTTTGCTACTAAGGCGTTAAAAGTGCAAACTAAATTATGTAATAAGAAACAAAGCAAATGTATCGGCGATACCTTAAAATTCCGAATTTCGATCGAGACAAACTCAGCTACACCGCAGTGGTGATGGCCTTGTGAATTGTTCATGATGTTGGAACAGCAGCTGAAATTGATGTAGCTAATTAATAATTCCGAAATCGCATCTAACGCAAATGTCTTCATCACAAGTTATTCATCCTCAATGCTGCATCAGCTTTCTAACAGCATGGTTAGATTACATTATGATCCTAAAGCAAATATTGCTTCCACCACATTGTCCTGTAGAAGCATTATTAGAATTAAACTAAGATGAATCGTGAAATGTATAAACCAAACTTCAAGTATCGTATTTGGCTGAATTTTAATCAAAAGTTGTTAAAAAAAACCTCATGATTAGTGAGCATTCACTTTCAGGTCGGCGTACTTATGACATGTTGGTTACTCTCTTTCAACTTTCGGAGAAATTCTTTAAAATGATCCGAAAACAAATCTCGATTCCTATTGGTAGTTTCACAATATATTGTCATTCTCATTACAGCCTCACTCATCCATTCATTACAGATTTTGTCCTCACCGGAGACTTTATATGTTTACTGAAATCTACTGCAACACATTTGGGGTAATTTAATAATATGAGATTACCTGCTACTTCCAGGTCTTTCGGGTTAATATGGCTACGTGGTACAAACTTCAAACTATTTGTTTTCCTTGATATGTGTCAACTACAAGCGTTAGACTAGTATTCCCTTGCCATATAATAAATGCTCCTTTAGATAAGACTACATCAATAAAGCATCCAAAACCTATAGTTCCTAAAAACCTTTTCATTTCAACCCATATTCACAGACGCCTTCGAAGACATGCTGCTCAATGTTACGGATCCAGTTGCTTCTCATCGCTACATATATTTGATGATTGTGAAAATTTTTATTGAAACAGCTATTGCATAAGAGAAACAAACTTTCGTAAACAAAAGAAATTCCTGTGTTCTTCAAATTTTTCAGGAACAACATCATGTGAACCCATAAATGTATCTTTCACAAGAGTGATGGAGAAAGCATTAAGGCTGCAATACTTCAGTATCTGTAGAAATAGAATCTGCTCTTTATTTCAAAACATGGGCTTTTAATAGACTAGGTCGTGTAATATGCGCTTATTAGTCTATCTTAACGACAAAACCAATCAACGCTATAAGAGAATGGTTGTATCAACTGTTTTCCTCCCATTAAGGAAGGCTTTTGATGAAGTCCACTATCATAAACTTCTCCATAAACTAAAGTCTTTCGGAACTGTAGACCCACTACACTCTTGGCGCAACTCATTCATTACAGGAAGGAGTCAGATAGTTAGATATAATGACCTTTATTTCCACTCGAACTTATTACTAGTAGGACTGTTCAGGGAAGTGTCCTAGATCCTCTTCGTTTTCTCATGTATAGAAATGATGTCACAAATTTTTGTCGGACTACTGTTACATGCAGATGATCTAAAAGTAGTGTACAGCTTTAAGCCTGGTACATATAACGAAGACACATCTGACATCCTAAACAACCTTGATAACCTATCGGCTTAGAGGCAGAAATGGAAGCTACCATTTAGTCACAGTAGGTGTGGAAATTCGTAACTCGGGAAATATGATGTTCAATAAGAACTCAATTTGAACAAATACAAAAGACAAACACTGAGCTCTGTATGTGACTTTGGTATGTTACATTAAGAGCTTTAAGTTTACTGAGCAAGCATTACATCCAAGTTTGAACGACACAGGCTTTATTTTTCGAAAATTTTATACTACAAAAGCCAAGTTTGTAATATACAGGATGTGTACGTCCTATCTTATAATATTGCTCTCTTATCTTCTTTTGTATGAACTCTAAAGATACCACACGGATTAAAAATCTCTGAAGGAAATCCACTCAACGACTAATAGGGTATGACTATAATATAAATTACACAGAAAGATGTAATTTACTTTCGCTAGAACCCATATGGAGACACCGTTTAAAAAACAACTCAAAGTTCTTCCATAAAGTACTTTACGGTCTCACTTTCTCAATTTATTCTCTTCCCTGGAAGACCACTTACCAATACAACCGAGAAATCAAAGTCACGGCATAACTTTCTTAAATCATTTTACGGCCTACTATGGAACAGGTTACCACTTTCTATTCATGATAATTTATTGAAATTTAAACGCATGACTAACTTATTCCTCGATACTAACGGTATACAAAACTCCTGAACTATCTGGATATCCTGTTACAAGTCACGGACCACCTCACGCCTAGCGTACATTCGCACACATCTGTATAATAATAACAACTAACACCCCTTTTCTTTGCACACTAATCTATACAACCCGCGAAATATTCTTCTCATGCTTTTACACCATATCTCGTCGGTTTCCATTTTATCCAAATATCATCGTTTCCCTTGATTACCATAAGTTCTTAAACCTAAGTGTAGACAGGTCCTCTACTAGCTTTATTTTTAACAAAATCTATACATCAGCCTACAATTCAGATGAATTAATAATATGAAACACAATTGATGGCTACAACCAGCGTCCACCACTGAATACAAATATGATTTTCTCCATACTTACACTTTATCTGTTTACCGAACTACCCTCCTCTACCATAAACTTGATGGATTTTCATTGCTTTATATGTTACCCGACACTCGATTCTTTGATATCTCTAATAACAATAATAAATAATAGTGAAACCCACTAAATTTTCATCTACCTACATCCAGCTGCTTTATATCTTCGCAGTTATTCCTTAAGTTCAGCTAATAAAGTTATATGTGTTACATAGCTACCTTACGATTTTTCGTATACTTAAGTCATCTAATATGCATGTACCATGGTACTTGAAAAAAAAGCGAGTTCAAACATGGCGAGCGACATAGTGCTAAGATTCGAACTTACTACCTACTCACATCACCAGCCAATTAGGCCCTATAACATAAAAGGAGGAAAGTTGATGTTACTGACCAGTCTACATGATGATGAGGGTGATAACTTTAATTCACCCATGTTTGTAATGCAGGACATTTTGTATGGGTCTATAGTTTGGCTATGAGCAAAACACCAAACTAAAGATGCACGATGATCCGTCTATTAGTTGCTCAATACTCACAGGCACACCTAAATGTTATAGTAATTTTCTGTGGAGACTTATTAAGACAGGCATACATAGATCCCGACACTCCGAACAAGTATGCTAATAATTAACACCTAAAATATAAAAAAACAACTACTACATTAAACCAAATATTATGCTTTTTGCTTTAATTTCACATAATACGTTTGGCCACATCCTGTGTTCAAATTCCCCATTCGCCACACCTCTGTGTTATTTTTTATTCAGTTTTGTTGTTTATCCGGCAGTCTAAAACAGAAACATAGCTCCTAGTAAAAATGTGGCTACTTGGTTAATTGATTATTTAACATACAATGGTGAATTCACCTTAATTTTGTATAATGATATACCCTATCCATATCTAAGTTAAAACTGATATAGTTTGTAATCGCAAATGGAGTGTAGTAACTACATACATTCGGTGGCAAATTGCACGCTGCAGTCGATTACTTTAGAAACACATAGAAGGTAGCGAGCGTAGAATTAAAAAAGTTACCTCACTGTAAGTTATTTTGAAAAAGAATTCGTCTTACGCCATACAAAACTAAGGTTTATAAAACCTACGATGTATTAACAACTGAGATCCGAAAAGCTGTTTACTGATTTACATCGACCTTCGGCCAACGTATTCGAAGTTTATCAGAGTTCAGTTGAAACTAAACTTTGGTGGCATATCCTTATCAAGCAGCTTGTGCAGTTATATAAGGTTCCAGAAGTTAGAGACAGATGATTGTACTGATTAACAGTGAGAGCAATCACGTTACTTAAAGCTTAACAAAATTCTACGAATCATTCTAAATATTGATGAATATATTCATTTGCACATATTTTAATACGGCTTTTTATTTTAGCTGGTTACAGCGAATACAAACAGAGAAGTAAATGTTATTCGTACAGTGAACGCATGCTAATGTTTACGATAAATACGTAATGACCTAGCCTTTCTTCGGAAACCGTGTATAGTAGCAATTCACATGAGAAAGATAACGTTTCAGAATGTCATCCAAAGTTGTTACTTATTAGGTTATTAACTAGAAAGAATCATTCTCTTCGAATATATTTCCGCTTTTATGCCAGATTCTTTTAGTATCATCTTGCCTGATACGTAATAATCTGTGCATCCATGTGATGAACAATTACTAAGCTTCACAGAGCTAACTAGTTAAACAGCTCATGTGACTTGTTAAATAAGAAAGGGACACACATCACTGTATCAATAACATTGTAACGCTGAATAACAATAACGCTGACTGTGAGCAGTTGGTGTAACTTGTACCTAAGATGACACCACTCACTTATTGATTCAATAAGAATCAGGCTCGATAACCAAGGCAAGTTGTTGGTGTAGGCTATTAAGCCTATTACTAGGAATACACTAATGTGCGTAAACTACAGTAGGCGAATATCTTATGGTTTTGAGTAGTTTACAGCACAGAAACACGTTTTCACGCACACCGTTATATAGATGCTAGTCATTTCATTAGACATTAAACTACGGATGATTGTTAGTAAACAATCAGGTCATTTCATAGCATTGTATAAAATAATTGCACTTAAACTCATGGGATAAATCACATACATTGCCGCGTACACTACTAAACGAACCCTAAAATATACACTAATCCGTATTACAGCAAATATGAAGATACAAAAGGTATTTATTAAGCAGTAATTATTTATTATAAACAATTTGCTAATATTGGATAATACAAGGAGAGATCTTCAGTGGATGAGGTGATTAGAAAACCTGTAGACAACAGAAAAATGCACCAGGTTATGAGAAAATAGGAAAGCTTATTGTTTACTTATCTCGGAATTCTTTTCGCATAATTCTCAAGTTTTGTAAACACCCGCATTGCCAAACTTCCACCAAACCTTTGAAAAATCAACTTTTTATTCGTGTATTTATCAAATTTGCAGTAGTTGTTTAGACAGCTTTGGAAATAGAGTAACGCAGTTCAATAGGACACTTCATCGGAACCGCATACAACGTCTTAGTCCAACTGTGGACTTGATAAATCATGACAAATACAACGCTTACCACAAAGAATACTACTCCTTAGATGTCCTAGCAACATATGGCGACAAAAATGTCCTTAAACATATCTAAAATCCATTCGACCCACTTATGGTGACTTTTGACTTCATATTTCGTGTCACTAGCTATTAGCTTATTGTGATATGTAACCCTAACATATCCCATAATTTAAGTATATGATGTTGGCTGTCGAAAAAACAAGGTTAATAATTTCCTTTTCTCCTTTGATTAACGTATAAACCAGGGATCACACCTCCTTAAGGACTTTGTGCAGGAATGGTTGTGCGTCAAGTGGGAATGAATAATATACTCCTTAACATCCAGCACGACATTAAACATAGATTTATAAACCATGAATTTTGACCGAAACATGCAAGAGTTACAGTTCACATTACGGTTCGTTTCTCTGACCAATTCCATGAGATTTTCTTCTAATACCAAATGAACATTTAAAAGACTAAAACTCAGCAAATGAATATAGTAAATACAGATAATTTACGATTGCATTAAATTTACTTTCCTTGCAGACTGAAACTCTCCAAATGCTTATTCTAAATCCTCCAAACTGAAAAATCGTCAGTGAACCTAAACTTTGTCGTAGAACTTGATAGAGCCCATGAGAATCAAGGTAATTCTTTCAAGGTCGTTTGCTTTGTCTGTTTTAAAATGCTAACATTTGAAAAGAATTGTTCATGCGGATTTTAGTATCACCAATGTACAAGCTGATGGATTTCTTTGTACAGATTCGATTGGTGATTATGGACGTATTATGGCTCAAACACCAACCACATATACACGAGATGGAGTCACCTAACGCTGTAATGTTTTTCTGGGGTAAGAAATCAATACGAACGGGCAATTTACTTAGCCAATCTAGACTAACACTTAGGCAAACATGCATTTTAGTCGTTTTGTGGTTTTTGCAGTTGCCTGTTAGTCTGACAGCGTCCCTTATAAACATTGGCGAAGTAACATCATTGCAATGGTATCAGCACTGTAGAGACATATATGTGGATATTGTAAGATCTTTTTAATAGTTTTGTTGAAAATCCATCCAAGTAACATTTTTCTTTAATTGTAATTCGTTGTGTTTCGTTCAAAATACGTTTGTCCTCCTTTTTTAATCTGTTTACTTGTTCATTCTAATAAACTTTAATCTCTAAATGAGATATTTGCTATTTATTTTTATTGTAATATCTGTTTTTCCTTGTGTTTGTGCTGGATTTCTATAATTCTTATGAACTTTGTATACTTTGTTTTACTGGACGTTTTGGCTTGGGCAGCAGCAACATTGGTCTGTTCTTTTTTTGATTGTATTACTTCGTTTGACTGGATTTGGGTATTACCAGATTGTGGGTGGACGCACACTTTAAGAAATTGAAATATTGTGTTGTAACAAGTAACTTTTGATGCGTTGTTGTTAATATTCCTATAGATGTAGACTTTACTTTCTGGACAGGCAATACGCAATCTATCCTAAAAGGATAGAGTAACATTTTTGTGTATTCCTTGAAACTTATATGATTATTCCTATTTTGGGGATAAACTTTGGTTGAGTAACTGGTGGTGACATTTGTTTAGGTTTTAATGTACATTTGTATAACTAATTTTATATAGAACCGTTCCTCACCCAACCATTTGTTTCGAATTTCGACTGGGCGACAGTACGTGTATCTAAAGCAACCTCGACAGTTATTCTTCAATCCGAACTGCCTCAGTTTGGATCCTTCAGATATCATACACAGGAATGCTGTTACGTTTAAATCTGTCTCTAGGAGGCGTTGGAAAAATCATTGAAATTCTAGAAACAGCTATTAGAAAGAGAAAATATAATGGAGGAAAATCTGTAAAAAATGAATGGGTAAATCAGTAAACAGCTTTTGGATCTCAGTTGTTAATACTGCGTATGTTTCATAAACTTTAGTTTTGTAATATTGAACTTTCGTAGCTCCTTTTTATTACTTGGCGGTTACTCCTCAGGAACCCTGTAAATCGTTTATTGAAAAATCGTTAATCAAGCAATATATTTTTAAGATTGTCTTCAGGTAAACAGTTATTTTCGCGATAAACAGGCCACGTGACTACTATCCAACAAGGAGATTGATAAAACCTGACGACTCACCTATGGATAACCACATTTTTGCGCATATGAGTGTTATCGAGATTTGTGGGAGTCACTAGAGAGCAAGCATTGGTTGTCAGGTATCGTAATTTCTTCCAATCAAACTTTCTCGCCACGTTCACTCTTTGAAGCTTAATTCTATGTTGTGTTGGTGTGGTTTTGTGCCGTTTTACCTTCCATCCACTTTGTTCGTTGATAGGTTATGTTACTGCATGTTTGTCCAGGTTAGAGAATGCACTAGGCGGGACTAACATGGACTGTGAGTGAGCTGTTTCACTCTGTTCTTTCGTGTTAATCCTATCCGAGGATCAAGTGGGTGAGCCTAGAATATGACCTGTTAGGAGGATAGGACTTCAAGATTTGCAACTAGTAATATGGGCTGCTAGCGTTATGGTCTATTGCTACCACTTTGGCCCCTGCTACCTGAAGAATGCCAGAGCTAATGGAACTCAGTGGCAGCCCTAGTTTTTTTTTTAAAGTAGTTAATTTATAGAGTGCAAGACTATCAAGACAATGAGGCAGAATTACATATATATGCTATGTAGACGTAGTTTCCCTATTCAACATATATAGCACAGATACGCGTTTACCCGGATATCAACCATGCACAAACCCCAGCACCTCACGATGGATGTCCACCAAACCCGGTATCTTGCTACTAAGGCGCATCAGTGACCAGAACCTACAGTAAGTTTATGCATTTCACTCCCCACCCACTTTTAGTCAGTTTTCTATTTACTGCTGTATCATCTATATATTATTCAAACTTACTACTCAAATAACTTACTTGTCTCTCAATGCCTAGCATTACTAACGATATGCTAGTTTCTGGTAACCACTATTTTAGCCACTGAATACTACACTCCACCTCTAATACTGCTCCATACTTCTCCTAACTGGTCTCTGTCATAGCAGCGCAGTAACGGTTAGACACTAATAGTTGCTAGTTTGTGGCTTAAGTAGTCTGTGTAACGTGTTCCTAGATGCCTGCTCAAATAGGGCTGACCAAAATAGAACGTGTGTCGTTGAGCATCAAGTACAACATTATAATTTCCGTCGAACCAGTAAATTTGCAAACCTAACATTATATGTACAGCGTAAACTTCGAAAACGGTGACGTTTTTCCACGTGGTTTCTTTATTTTGTTTTTTTTTCGAGATATCTTGCACGTTCCTCAATATGTAATGCCCTTTGTAGTACTCCAGCTGTATTACCTAACTTCACTCACAACCTAACAGTATCCTGGGATAACAGAATGGCACGCATTAATGTTAAGCGCTTAAAGCTTAATACTAGCCCACCTAAACTAAGCGATATTCCCTCTACCAATTTTTTTCTTAAGCCGCTGGACACAACCAAATCACAGCGATCCTAAAAGAACAGTACCTGATAGCTATCCTCCTACATACTCAGAAACATCCGTCCTCGATGCGTTTATCACCAATCAGCAACTAGCTGACAGTCATACACCACTTGTCACGGTCGTCAAAATTACTGTTCGGAACAATGATATTGCTACTTACAAAATGGAAGTAAACGACATTAAGTCAACGCATACTAAGATGCAGTATGTCCTACACGATCTAACCCCAATATCATACCCATTTCGTAAACATAATAACACTGGCATAGAAAAAGTAAAGAAAGCTGAAATTATCCTGCATTTCATTTCGACTAAAGTTGTAAAGCGTATTAATTTGCTTCGTAAAGCAACTGTTTTCAACATCCATGGGAATTCCTCTTCAAAAAAAATATAGATAACTCTCTTAGAAACTTCTGGGATTCCCCAAGTGCTTTGTGAATGCAAAAGACTGCGATAAAAGACTGGCTAAGTAGCTGCCCAATCCTTTTTTATTTTAAATATAAACAGGATTCTATGGTGTTTATCAAGTCAGTAAATCGTATAAGAACCAGCAGTGAGTACATGAACGCACTAATAGTTGCTGACAAAACACCACTACAACGCAGAGCTCGTAATAGGTATAAAGCCCCAGCTCCTAATTTAAAGGAGCCCACACGTGAACTAATAAATCAGAACAACCTCAGCAAAGCAAATTCTTCAGTAGGCCGTGCTGATGGCGACATAACAATGAAATCATCAACCCCACCGGCGAAATTTAAAAATAAAGAGACTTCATGATTTAAATGAACTGTTCAGTTAATAAGGTGTAAACCCCCATACTATCGTATTATCGACGGAAATAGCTACCGACCCTAAAAATTTAGACATTGCTTCCATAAGGAAAACGACTAATTCTTAAACTAAAGCGATATGTTAGAAAAAGTCATACAATGAAAGCGTTTCTTCACTGTAAAGCCGATAAAGTAACTCAAACATAAGTCTAATGATAGTTATACGTACACATCCACCAGGAATAGATTTCCCCCTTAGCTTCAGGCAACTAACCTCAAGCTATCAGCACCAAAAAGGCCAGAAACAGTCGGAGCGTAATAGGTCAGACAATAAAAGTAACGAAAAACCCTAAAATGCTGGGCAAACTAAATACCTGCAATTTAAATTAAAAGTTATTATTTAGTGTGGCAATAAACGATTTCTCTGCTCCTATCTACATAAATGCATTTAAAAAAACAGAATGACAATACAATGCCAGAATACCAGATACCATTGACCCAGGACAATACTGCACACAGAAGTCACCCATTGCCACTTAAACCATCCCAGTTTCAAATAAATGGTAACATGACTCACTACAACCATGGACACTATCCTCATTTTACTCCTCACAACCCCTTTCACTTCCCCCAACCTATAACAACACTAGGAAAATAAGTTTCTACGATCTCATATCCTGTTAATACGATCGTCGTATATGATTACCACAGAGATAACAGTGACGTACAGCACACGAATTTCATGGAACAAACACAGAGTTTACTTCCACTCACATTTCAGCTAAATGAATGCCGGAGACCTCTGACATCCAGTCTAAGTTATATTCATAATTATAACCTCAACCCCTCTAACAAAGACACTTTTACCTACATAAACACAGACTCTTTAAAATTTGTACTCATCAATGCCCGTTTTATACTTAACAAAATATAAGACAACAGTTTACATCTCTAGGCCATTAGCCATAATAGTAACAGAAACATGGTGTTTGTCTTCAGTATTGGAGGCTGAAATAAGCATAAATGAATATTCCTTGCATTGAACTAGCTGAGATAATCAAAGTGGGAAAAGATATATAATGCACACTCATAGTTACGATGTGATGAATCCTACTCATAAAGTCGTTCATAAGTAGTAGGTAGCGGAACGTCACATGAAACGGGGAAGAATCAGAAAACAGCTTTTGAGGCGAGTTGCAGAGTGGCAAGAAGCACAGCATGGCTAGAATACATAAGACAATTGAGGACAACCAAGGGAAGGAAGCCTACAATCGACACGGATCAGAGAACACGATTGATAAGCGAATTGATGATTAAAAGTAATGTATATAATATTTTATGACATTCTCTGTTTTCACCAAATATACAATTTACTTGTCCTGCGTGGCTCTTCACAACGCCTTCGTGACAAAAGTAGAAAAATTAATATTAAGCACAATCCCTAAGTCGCTTTGCCTCATGGTATGTGGCATTAATTATAAGATGATTGTAGGCTATGTTAACAGAACACCCTGATCACAACCAGAAATAAATGCAGCACTCTTTTGTCTATTTGCACCGGCCTCAACCTTAGATGCTAGTTATAGAGTAATTACGAGAGATTTCAATCTTCCACACACTAACTGGAAAACAAGCAGTGGCCCACAACCGCTATAGATTAATATGATTGGAAGCAGTATGTCACACAACTTACACGTGGTAACAATATCCTAGATCTTATATTTTGCCATAGTATCATACATAACACGACGCAAGTCGGTAAAGAATGGTCTACTAGGACCAGAGAATGGTTTTCAATTCTTTGCCTATTTCCTCACTGAAAACGGCACACAATCAGTACTCATGTGACACAGACTTTTGCCATCTATGTAGCATTCATTACAAGCATGACGACATAATTTCATACAGAGTCCATCGTTTTTAACCTGTCGCTTTAACTTCTTTAATCACATTATATCTTGTCACAACCTACGCAAAATAGTCTTAGTCCTACACTTTGATATATCTAAGGCCTTTGACTAAGTATCACACAGCATAGTCCATGTGAAATTATACTCTATAGGGATTCAAAACGCTTTTCTGGGCTGGCTTAAATCATTCTTAACTAGTCGATATCAGATAATCAAAGTAAACTCAACACAATTATCTCCGAAGAGGGTAACCAATGGGAATATGCAGGGGAGCGTACTCGGGCCTCTCTTATTTACAATATATATCAACAGTATCAATAGCTGTTTAAACATTGGCAATATCTTCTTTTACTCGGACGACTTGAAATTTGTTTACTCATGTAACAGTAATGAACTACACAACACTGTTCAGCAAGAGTTAGATGAAGTCACTGCCTGGTGTAGAGAACACCAACTACACTTTAAGCCTAAGAATTGTGGCTGGATCAGCATTGGGTGTTGCAACCTCAGTCTTCATTCTGAAGAAAATGGGAAACAAATCTTCGAATGTGAAACGATTCTGGACCTAGGCTTAAGATATGCTACGGATCTTGCATTCACGAAACAAACGACGTTTGTTACCTCAAAGACACGCAGACTTATGGGTTGCATAATCTGTATTTTCTATCGACCCGAGCCTAGATTGGTGCATTGTAAGGCAAGTGTACGCCCGATACTTGAATACTGCCCACTTATACTCAGCAGCCTTTAAGCAGGCGATAAGCTTAAGATTGAAGGAGTACTGCGGTACTTCACAAAAAGACACTGGGGATTTATTGTGGTCTAAACTACACTACACGGTGTGATACATTTGGCTTAGAACCACTTTCGAAAAGACAAGCTAAGCTCGCTCTGAGATTCCATTTCAATGTTGTACACAGTTTAGCATACTCCCCACCTTCGACAATATATTAAGATTTGTCGATGCATCTAACTGCAACCTGTTGCGGTGAACGTACGGATTATATAATTTTGTGAATTACTCTTTTCAAGCTCTTCCAAACTTATTTGACTTATTTGTTGCGTTCCATTTGTGTTTGGTTTGTTTTTTTCACTTCCGCCATTTCTTGGCTCACACCTATGTATTGGGCTGTAAACCATTTTGTTTTCAGACTGGGTGCCTACAATACTGAAGGTTTGAAATAATACGTTTATAATTTGTTGAACAGAACAATATTTGCTCGACAGGTCAATATATACATTATTTGAAATTCATTTCTATTGATTTTGACTCAATTGGATTTTATTTAGAAACCTGTCTTAGTGTATCTTCAGCACCCGGCTTGTAAACCTTTGGTTACCGTTACACAGCCTAAGAAATCATACAGTTACAGTGTGGGTGAAACATTGTAAGACTGGAATACGATCTAATTTTTTCGTTCACAAATTCACTGTCATTTGGAATAGTTTACCGGCAGAAATTTGTACGTTAAATAGCAAGAATCACTTTATACAAGCAATAAACCAACTATTTAGTGACTCTAAGGCACTGAACAAGCTATTGATTTATTCAAACTCTAGAATAACACTCAATGTACTCGGCCCGCTCAATATGTAACAAAAGTATGCAAACTATATACTACCAAACAGTACTTGGATTAATATACCTAAAGATCTGTACCAAATACTCCACAACTTGCCACTTAACCTCGACTTAATCGGTGATAGCTCATTAGGGTTCGAAACCATTAAACACTGCGAGCATAGACGTTGTAGTAGGAAGAATAACAAAAAAATAGATTCTGGTTTAAAACCATTAGCTAACTTTTTCCATTTTGCATATTCTTTTATCATCTTCTCACGGAGCTTATGGACTGCTTTCATAAAGGATGTGTCTTCTCAACTGCAACTTACTCCAAACGCTGGTTAACGACGTACTTATTGCATCAATAAATCACCATTTAAAATCAACCCATATAGATTTCAACACTACAGAAGAATATCCACATATGTGCTCGATTGGAGCCTTTATCCAAGTTTTAAATATTGTCAACCTTATCCCGTATCTGGATATGCTGTATGGTTAATCCTGTTTACGCACAACCGGTTCTTGGAATCGAAGCGACAGGGGCGTAAAGTGCGCTGTTGTTTGTCAGAAGTGCTCATACTACAACACGTAACTCTGGCACCTTAGTACTGTGACTTTTGATGTCGTTGGCCTTGCTTTAAGTTAATACCTTCATACAGTATGAATCCCCAGTCAATGAATCTATCAGAATCCTTATACGTAAATAAGCCTAAATCATTCTGATCATGCCTGTAAACTGGTATGCTCTCATGTACAAAATGCTACTTGTATCTGACGTTACTAGTGCACGTCCAGTTATTCCAAAATGCCTTAAGAGAAAATTGAGGCACCTGAGGCTTCGATACTATGAGTGCCGTGATTTAACTGCATTATGTAATGTATACGAGATAGTCATAAATCTCGACTTCACCCACCACAAATACTTACTAAATATGGAAACTAAAGTATCGAACAATAGCAACCCATATTCCTCAATGATCAAGCTATTCGAATCTCGCCTCGATCCAGAATCTAATAAATTCATTTCACTATTCATTATAAAGAACGGTATTTTATTCGGGAACAATTTAGTAACTACTTCTCCACATACTGTTCCACAGAAACCGGAGTCACTGCGATAATTTTATCCATGATGACATCCAAGCTTCTCTCTATAGTAGAGTTTACCAACCTAAACATCAAGAGAGCCATAGCTACCCTGAAAAAATCTAATGATAATAAGCCTGATGGCATTCCACCATCCCTCATAAAATATAACTGAGAAGGATTACCACTTCTCTTCCTGAAACTATTCACCCTGTCTATGGATAGTGGATATCGCACTAGAAAAATAGGCTACTATACAAAATAACCCTACAAGACTTCTCAAGACCCTCCGAAATAAAATCAGTAGCACTAAGATAAAGGGTGGAGACCTCTTTATCTATGGCAATAAAATATATGATGACCCTTGCCATATGGCAGATTTATTCAATGAGCACTTAACCACTACACATACCACTGAAAACCACATCGATGGGAACGAAAATATTACGCCAGTACGATGCGAATAAGGGAAATAACTTTCACTATAGAAAATATTATCTAGGCACTCATACACCTTGGGCCCTGATCGTATACCAGCTAGTGTACTCAAAAATGGTCGTACTGACTTCCGCCTGGCACTTCTTAAACTATTTACAATATCACTCTCCACTGCATGCTACCCTACCCTATGGAAAACTACATGTGTCATTCCTAAGTTTAAATCCGGACCTGTAGGAAATACCCGACCGTAGCTGCTACCTTGACGTGGTGGTCGGGCTTGCCTATCGTGATGACCCAACCGAGCTATATTGGCTGGAACATATGTTCCTGTAGGTTCTACCATGCCAGGCAGGTCGATTGGAGAACGATGAGACTATAATCAGCTACTCAAGGTCTGAGGTTGAAGTCGTACTGCTGACTGCAGAGGGGTGTGACAGCAGTAAGGTGTTTCCCTCGGACAACCAGCATCTGCAGCGATGCTGCCTTCTCACAAGGAAGGAGGGGTTAGAAAAGGTCGGCCCTAAAAATGTCACACCTCACCCTACCTCACGGATTTCCGTCTCCGGCGGTATGGGTGCCCACTAAGGGCTTTTAAGTGCGGAGCTAATACTCAAAAAACTTTTCATAAAACGGCCGTGCTTGACAGGCCTCAAGCAGTTGTCCCTTGGGCTCTGCGGTCACGCTCTCAGGTCTCTGAGACCGACACTAATCTACCTTCTTTTTCAGGTTTCTCAAGAAACACCCTTCCATGGTGTGGGCAGCCAGGAAGTGAAAACCGCCCTCATACCTCTAACAGCACACAAGATCATCTTGTTCGAAGCCAAATCCCACCTTCAACTCTTAATAACTCTCTTATCACCATGCCTAATCTTTCTAACATAATTTTATCGCCTTGCGTCTCTAATGCTATTGGTTTGAGTTCACAAAACGTTATCCCTGGTCTCCTAAAACCGCGCACTAAGTTGTATATTGGAGCTTTCAACGTTCGAACGTTATATCAAATAGGACAACAGGCATCCTTAGCCATGACTCTAGAATCCCGCTCCATCGATATCTGCTGCATCTCTGAAACGCGTATACAGGATCCAAGCACATTCATTTGCTTGACTTCACCTTGTGAAAATAAGGAATCTGCTCGGTTCACTCTTCGTGTTTCCGGGGACCCCACTGCTAACACTCGAGGCCTTGCTGGTGTAGGTATAGCACTAAGTTCAAAAGCTGAACAGGCTCTCCTCGACTGGATTCCAATAGACAGTCGCTTGTGCGCAGTCCGTCTAAATGGAACGGTAAGGACTCGTAAAGATAGGGACACACGCCGTTGTCTCTTTGTTGTCTCTGCCTATGCTTTCACTGACTGCAGCTCAGATGAAATGAAAGATGAATTTTACAGAAAGCCTTCTGACCTTCTGTGTAAAGCTAAGCGCACTGATGTAGTAATAGTGGCGGGTGATTTTAATGCCCAAGTAGGTAGACTAGATGAAACCGAAAGGCACCTAGGTGGATCATATGGTGTTGAGGCTCAACGAACAGACAACGGCAACCGGTTACTACAACTTTGTTCAGACAAGCGTTTATTTCTCGCAAGCACCAACTTTAAGCATAAGGAAAGACATCGGTTGACATGGCGGCCTCCGAAATCAACCCAACGCTGGACTCAAATAGACCACATTGCTATTAGCCATCGTTGGAGAGGCTCGATAGAAGACTACCGCTCGTTTTGGAGCACATGTTTAGACTTAGATCATGCCTTAGTGCGAGCGCGTATTAGTCTGCGACTCACTGGACGTAAAAGATCCACGACAAGGATCCCCTCAGGGTTCAACTTAATGATGAAAAAGTCAAGAATACATTCCAGGAACAACTAAAAAACCAATTAGTAAACGGCCTAAACTGTTCTCAACCTGAGCTAGCCTGGAATGATATCCAAAAAGCTGTTGAAAGAGTAGTAATATCTATTAACAAACTAGACCAAAAGGTTAGGAAAACTCAGTGGATTTCAGCTGCATCTGCTGAACTGATAGATACTCGGCAGCACATCCCATCTCGTTCTAAACATGATGAGCAACGTAGGCGACTTAAACACAAACTAATCAAAAGCTTACGCAATGATCGTGAGCAGTGGTGGGTGGCGAAAGCTAAAGAGATGGAAAAGGCAGCTGCAATAGGTAACAGTAGGCAACTGTTCAGACTTATCAAGGAAACGGGTATCAGGAACGCAACTGTAAGTGGAACTATCTGCGAAAAAGATGGTTCCATTATTTACTGTCAATCCAGAAGATTAGACCGATGGGCAGAACACTTTAGGGAACAGTTCAACTGGCCTTTGGCTTCATCCTAGTTTCCCACCATCCCCAAACAATGTGAATGGCAAATTAAGATTGGTCCCCCAAGTCTCAGTGAGGTTGTGAAGGCTATTGGAAACTTGAAGCGAGGGAGAGCAGCAGGACCAGATGGATTGACCCCTGAGATATTTAAGGAAGGTGGTCCAGTCTTAGCAGCCAGATTAACTGAGATCTTGGCTAGAATTTGGGAACTAGACGTAATCCCATGTGACTGGTCTCGAACACTAACCATTCCGGTCTTTAAGAAAGGACAGAAGTCCTCGTGTGACAATTACCGAGGAATCAGTTTAACGAATATAGTGTCTAAAATACTAGCTTCAATAATAGTTCGACGTCTAACTTAAGCTCGTGAAGAGCGAACTCGAGAAAACCAAGGTGGCTTCAGACCCGGACGTGGTTGTGTAGACCAAATATTCACACTTAGGCAGGTTCTGGAACATAGGCACACTTTCAGACGCCCAACAATAGCTGTATTCCTTGACATTAAGGCGGCGTTTGACTCTGTTGATCGTAAAGTTATGTGGCAATGTCTGTCATTGAAAGGCGTACCGGAGAAGTACATTAACCTTATACAAGCTCCTTACTCGAACACCACATGTCGTGTTAGAGCTTATGGCAGATTGTCTTCGGAATTGACCACTTCTAGTGGTGTTCGTCAAGGTTGTTCGCTATCTCCATTTTTATTTAATTTTATCATGGACATACTTTTAGAGTTACCATTGTCATCGTCTGATTTCTCTGGGGTTGACCTCTTTCCAGGAGGTAAACTTACTGACTTAGAATATGCCGATGATATAGTTCTACTGAGTGAAGATGCTGATAAAATGCAGAATCTTTTGACTAACTTAAACTTGAACGTAAGCATGTTTGGGATGCGATTCTCCCCATCCAAATGTAAAATGTTACTTCAGGAGTGGCTTAATTCGGCACCAAAGTTAGTGATAGGGAGTGAAACTATCGAATGCGTTAACCGTTTTACTTATCTTGGGAGCCTCATCAGTCCTAACGGTCTAGTGTCCGATGAAATCTCGGCCCGTATACATAAGGCCCGATCGGCTTTTGCCAACCTGCGTCACTTGTGGCGTAGGCGAGACATTCGTTTAATGACAAAAGGACGCGTTTACTGTGCAGCAGTCAGATCCGTTTTACTTTATGGATGTGAAACATGGCCTTTAAGGATAGAGGATATTCGCAGGATCCTAGTATTCGATCATAGATGTCTCCGAAACATTGCTCGTGTTTGCTGGGACAACCGAGTAAGCAGTGCATGGGTTAGGAATTGAGTACTAGGTAAACACGGTAAGGCTATTGATGAAGTAGTGAATCTTCACCGGCTGAGGTGGTTAGGACATGTGTTGCGTATGCCTGACCACCGTCTACCTCGACGAGCAATGTCTGGTGTGGGAGTAGGCTGGAAGAAAGCTAGGGGTGGCCAAACCAAAACATGGCACCAATCCATGAAGACATTGACGATTGGGCTTAGCCATGTTAATAGTTGCAGACTACGTGGTTGGGGCCCACGCGATGATCGTAACAAGTGGTTAGAGACTTTAGGTGATATGGCTCAAAATCGATTGCAATGGCACAGGTGCATCCACTCCTTGTCTTCCTCCAAATTCTAATTTTTGAGCTTTTCATAATTTTCTCTTTACTGAATCACTTTTTATCTCAAATCTCATCTCTGATCTCTATGCCTTTCCATTAGTACTTACTCTGTTACTACCTCCCCTACTCTGATATTTGATCCGACAGTTTAATCTTTATCTGCTAAATGAGGCATGGCAACTTGAACTGATGTACGCATGTACAAAGTTCTACGTTGTAACTGACTGACTGTAGAAAATATAGAGAACTACCGCCCAATCAACCTAACCTCTGTTGTATCAACAGTAATGAAAAAATAATCAAGGTGGAATAACTCCGTTATCTACTTAAGAACGAACTGCTTTTTCCCCCCTCCCAACATGGATTCTTAAAAACTAGGTCGTGTGACACATGCATGCTAGACTATCTGGATGACATAACTACGCATCGAGACAAAACACTACTAGTATCCGCTTAATTTCTCCACTTCAGTAAAGCCTTTGACAAAGTCCGGCATAAGCGACTTCTTATTAAACTAAAGTTATACAGGGTCAAAGACCCACTTCATCATGGTTTGCATCTTTCATAGAGGGAAGACAGCAAACAGTAAAGTATTATAATAGTCTACCATTACCTAAACCAATTACCAGCGGCATAATACAGGGAAGTGTACTGGGTCCTTTATTGTTCATTACTCGCATAAATCACATAAATAACGTTATAAAACATGGCCCACCGTATTTATATGCGGATAATCTTAAGATATTATATAGCTTCACACTGGATGCTTTAGAAAGAGGTATGACTCTAATTCATAAAAACCTCGATAGCCTTACTGCCTGGAGCCAAAAGAGGCAATCACCACTTAACCACAGCAAATGTAGAATCATGCACATAGGCAGCGATAACCCCCAGTTCACGTTTTATCTAAATGGATCTAAAGTCCAAATACTCCAATCAACAGGCAACTTGGACATCAAATACTCAGGTAACTTGAAGTTCATAGATCACGCCTCCTCTATAGTCTCGAAAACTAGAAAATTAACAGGCTTTCTTCTTAAAAGCTTCTTTACAAGGAAGGCTAAACTTACTTTGTTTAAGATATGTGTAAGACCTATACTCGAGTACTGTTCATCTACTTTCTCGAGCATGAATAGCATAGATAGGACACGTATAGAAAGCGTACAAAGTTTTACACGTCAAATTCTAGGAACTAACAGCAACATGAACTACACGGCTAGATGTAAAACACTCTCCTTAGAACCCCTGTGTCATCACCGACTACGACATAGCTTAATATTTTTCTATACAATTATCAGTGGATTATTATTCTTGGCCTTCTCTCTCTTATGAAACCAAACTCCTTGATACGATTTTTGGAACTATGAGGCAACATTACTTATCAATAAGTAACAAACACAACATCACTGTAAGTTCCTTATCGTATTCTACAGCAAACTCTGGGATAAACTAACACAAAATATTCGCACTACTAACCTTATTCTAAGGTTCAAACGACTGGTCACCTCATGCCAAGAATCTATAGACTTATACAAATTCGTTGACGACTTACCACTTCACGTTGATTCAACCAGCAATGGCTTTTTAAGGCTCTAAAACTGCAAACACTACACAGTGACTAAAAAACAAGCGATGCAAAGAAAATTCTGGTTTAATATTGATTATTTTGCTCCCACTAATTAAAAATTCGTTTACATTCTTTCTATTTCGTATATTCTTCTGTATCACTGTCGACCCGAGTTTATGATCTACTCTCCTATGGAACTGGTCTCCTTTAAGCACCTTACCCCAAATGATGGTTAAGAACGAAATTAACACATCAATAACTCACCGTTCTAGACCAACCCACATAAATTGGCTCTTATAACCTAATATAAAATACTCAGTCCTTTTCCGTTTCTGGATAGTCTCTACGATCCATTCTGCTTACCCACAGCCATTTTCTGCGATTACAGCGCCACAGTCGAAAAACGCCCAGTTGCCTCCTGGAAGTGTTCTACAATACATAACACATCTCTAATTCCTTAGCACTGCAAACTTTGGACCTTGTTACAGTTGACTTTATCAATAATATTTAATGTCTTCATATAACATAATTTTCATAAAAATGACTCTCTATATATTCCCTATTAAAAACAATCTATATCATTCTGATCATGCCTGTAAACTGGTATGCTCTCATGTACAAAATGCTACCTGAGAATAAACTATTATTATTATCCAACCATATAGAAAACATCGTTCATAACTCCACGATTTAAAGGTGGATCAAGCAATGCTATAGATAACTACAGGCCAACTGACACGATACCCATACTATCCAGAATCATGAATAAAGTCGTTTATAAACAACTATCATCATTCTTACTTTTGGAAAACGTGATCAATCCATCTCAGCGTAGGTTCATGGCAAAACACTTTTGTGCCACAAAACACTTTGGATTTCTTAATTATGTAACACTTGGAAGAGATAAAGGCTTCTCAATAATTGCACTTTATTTTGACTTCAGTAAGGCATTTGACAGTGTCCCCTACAACCTTCTCCTCTCAAAACTACACTTCTATGGCATACGAAACTCACTGCTAAGATGGCATAAATCATAACTAACAGGGCGTTGTCAAACTGTTAGGTTCGGTTCCAGCTACCTAAAGTCAGTAAATGTAATTATCAGAGTTGTACAAGTGTAACTGGACCGTTACTCTATTTACTCTTTATCCAATACGTATGCTAGCAATCCGTGCAAGATAAAACCTCTCTTTTCGCTGATGGTTTAAAGGTAGCCTGTTTATTTCCACCCTTCACAAATAAAAACAAGATTACCGAAATAACCCAGAAAGAAATTAACAAGTTATCAGAATGGACTAAAATATGGCATCTCCATCTAAAAGTAGACAAAAGTGAATATATCCCCGTTTGGTCGCAACTGAAACATAAATCTTCATCTATACAAAACACAAATAAAGCCCCTAGGCGTTGTTCAAGATTCAGGGGTTCGATATAGAAATAATATAAACTTCTCGAAGCATAAGGCATTTCAAGCTTCCGAGGCTAGAAAACCAATTGGATTTATAAGGAAAACTTTCTGTCAGAATAACTCAGAAATATTATTATACTAAAAGTGTTTTTTTTTTAATATTAGAATATGTTTTTCTACTCTGAAGCAACTGTAGACGCATTGACTTGATAAAAATTGATCAAGTTTAAACAGCATTTACTAAAAGCTTACTAGGCGACTGTGGCACACAAAATTATCACCAACGATGCGATAAATGAAGCTAAAATCCATTAGGTGCCAACGTCTATAATTAAATCTTACTATCCTATATCGCCTTATTAGTAATACCACTTACTCTTCAACATCATTGCCGACTTCCTACATTATCCACACAACCTGCGTAATAAAGAAAATACTATCATTATCCCGCAATTTCGTACACAGCTACGTCAAAACTTCATTACAGTGAGATATTCAGCATTATGGAATGAACCCCCCAAACATATTCGCTGCAGCGAATCGTTAACCAAATTCAAAGCATTACTTAATGAATACCTGTTGGGTGAAGATATATTTGATCTCCTTAACTACCGTGAAATAAATATTGATATTTATAAACATGGCCCCAGTTCTGTATGAACGGTCCGAAATGTTTTAAATGAATTTACAATACACGATGGTTAATAGTGTATATTTTCATTTTGTTCCAATCTTTTTTTATCCATCTTCTAGCATCAATTCTACAACAATTCACAATTTCAATGACAATTTAATCATTTTATTATTTTGGGTTTATTAGTTGTCTAATAAACCTACTCCACCCGCAGCTCTTCTAGGGTTGCTGCCAGTCCCAAGCCCGGGTAAAGAGGAAGCGTCAGGCATAGGGCTAGCACCCCTATCCTGTAAAACACAATTTCGCTAAAAAAATGCCAACTAGGTTAAACAAACTTGACCATTTAAACTCTGCCCTGGGAGTGGAAGGAATCTATATGACGCTCCATAATGAAAGCCGAAATTCTTCGAAAGTCATGAGGCCGATGCCACCCCTTCTAACGACCAGAGCAAAAATTTTTATAGGTACATGGAATGTTCGGACAATGTAGGAGACCGGGAAGATCACCTTGATAGCAGCAGAAATGAAGAGATACAACTTGACTGTGCTCGGGATCAGCGAAACGCATTGGACTCAAACTGAACAGAAAACATTAGATACGGGAAAAGTGCTACTATACTCCGGGCACAAAGAGGAAAATGCCCCACACTCAAGGAGTCGCTCTGATGCTGTCCAAGAAAGTGCGCACTGCACTTGTTGGAAGGGAATCACATGGACCCAGGATCATCAAAGCATCTTTCAAGACAATGAAGAAGGGGATTACAATGAACATCATCCAGTGTTATGCACCCACCAACGACGGCAACGACGTAGACAAATATCAGTTTCATGATAGGCTGCAGTCAATTATAGCGAAGTGTCCAGGAAAAGATCTGACAATCCTAATGGGGGACCTAAACGTCAAAGTCGGAATGGACAACACCGGTTACGAAAACATCATGGGACGACGAACTGGGAAAAAAAATGAAAATGGTGAAAGATTTGCAAATCTATGCACTTTCAACAAATCGGTCATAGGTGTTACAATATTCCCCCCCCCCAAACGCATACACAAGGTTACATGGGTCTCACCGGATCATACTACAGAGAAGCGAATTGATCATATATGCATCAATAAAAAATTCGGAAGATCAATGGAAGACGTGAGAACCAGGAGAGGAGCTGATGTAGCTTCAGACCACCACCTAGTGGTTGCCAAAATGAAGCTGAAGCTAAAGAAGCAATGGATAACTGGAGCAACAGCATTAAAACTGTTCAATACAGCCTCTCTTCGGGATACTGACAAACTCAAGGAATTTAAAATAACTCTCGACAACAGGTTTCAAGCCTTACAAGATCTTCTGAACGAGGAAGAAACCACTATGGAGGACAACTGAAAAGGAATCAAAGAGGCACTAACTTCAACTTGTCAAGAGGCTCTGGCCGCAAGAAACACCATTGTAATGAATAGATTTCCACAGAGACCCTGAGCAAAATTCAACACAGGAGGAACAAGAAGGCAGAAATCAACAACATTTGAACTAGAGCAAAGAAAATTAAGACATAAACTGTATACACAGAAGCAAATAAGCAAGTAAGGAAGAGCATTTGAGCCGACAAACGAAAGTATATCGGGGGCCTTGCAACGACAGCGGAGAAAGCTTCAAGACAAGGAAATATGAAACTGCTACACGACACAACGAAGAAACTAGCAGGCGAATATAGTGAACCAGAGCGACCAGTCAGGAACAAAGAAAGCAAGCCAATCATCGAGATTCAAGAACAAAGAGACATATGGGTAGAACCTTTTGAGGAACTCTTGAATAGACCAGCTCCACCGAACCCACCAGACATCGAAGCAACATCTACAGACCTCCTAATAGATGTCGACACATCAACGATTGAAGAAATCAAGATAGCTATCAGACAGATCAGAAGTAGGAAAGCAGCAGGACCTGACAATATACCAACCGAAGCACTCAAGTCAGACATAGACATAACGGCAAGGATACTCCACGGTCGTGCACAGACCAAATCGCAACACTACGGATCATTGTTGAACAATCAATTAAATGGAACTCGTCACTGTACATCAACTTCATTGACTATGAAAGAGCGTTTGACAGTGTAGACAGGAGATCACTATGGAAACTTCTTCGACACTACGTTGTACCAGAAAAACTAGTCAACATCATCCGAAATTCTTACGACGGATTACAACGCAAAATCGTGCACGGAGGACAGCTGACAGATGCATTCCCAGTGAGAACCGGTGTCAGACAAGGCTGTTTGCTCTAGCCTTTCCTCTTTCTTCTAGTGGTTGATTGGATCACGAAAACCTTCACATCTGAGGGAAAGCACGGAATTTAATGGACAAGTAGGATGCAACTCGGTGATCTGGACTTCACGGATGATCTAGCACTTCTATCCCATACACACCAGCAAATGCGAGTGAAGACAACTAACGTAGCAGCAACCTCAGCATCAATAGGCCTGAAAATACATAAGGGAAAGAGTAAGATCCTCAAATTCAACCCAAATGAATTTGATGAAGAAATAATGTTTAATTTGGTGATCGTTACTACAGCTTGAAAAAAAACATACAAGAGTTACTGCTTGAAATAAACGCACCAAATAATTGTGCCACGAATACGGATTAACATAATATACCCCTTATCAAACTAAAGGAAACTTATGACACATCTCAGAATGAAAGTCTCTCAAAATTTAACACCCTCTTGAGTGGCGAATTTAGATATTGTTGACCTTCATATGTCACCGGATGTAATGTCATATAACGGCTAACACCTCTCTATGGATACAGATAAACAAATGTACTGACAACTTTACCCCGGGTTGTCCCTATACAGAGTCACTAATATCAGATTTATTAAACAACTCAAATATGAGTATTCTTAGCCAGCCAAAGTCGGTTCCTCAACGAATTATTCCATAAAATGAAATGACTAAACTTGAACGTAAAATTTAACAACCCCAAGTAAACTCACGAAAAATTTCGGTCCTGACTGATAACTATGTGCAGACTAAACACCATATCCCAAATAAAAAAAACTCTGTTATCATAGTGGCCTCAGTAAATAAATTTTCTCCGTTAACATACGACAAACTCATGTGTACTCTAAACAACAAGGTAACTGATGAGTGCCAGTGTGCCATACTTGCAGCTACACAATACGACATAAGTAACGGTTGAGGACACATAGAAGACCTGATTTCACTAATATTCCTGCATAAAACTTTGTCTTTTATAGTCAATGCACTTGGAACAATGAGACGAGACATTCTAGAGCATCGATTCAACTACCAATAATGAAATATTTTAAGATCGATGTGTATAATGAATCCACGATTTCACCGTTTCTAACCAAGCCAGGTCCAGAATTTATGAAGATTCCTTCAACCCAACCCACATAAGAATACGCTTCAGATAATATGCTGCCCATTTTTATAAATCTAAAGACAGTTCATCCCTATCACTCAAGAAAATGTAAGTAATAACTGAGATAAGATGCACATACAAAGCGGTTGCACGAGAGAGGCATGCAAATGCAAAGTAAAATAATCCTCATGAGTTCGTTAAAATTTTTGAAGTGGAAGTAAGAACTTCAAATAGAGGTGGAAATTTTTTTGGTAACGAAAACCAAGTAATAATAACAAATTATTACCTGATATTAGGATCAAGACAATTTTACAGGCACGATCAACAAAAGCATATCAAACCATAGCATGGTTGAATGGTTACACAAACGAATTTTACTTAGACAAATAAACATTCAACATTAAAGTATATAGTAACGTAATGAGACAGTCAGTTGTGTGAATAATGATCAGAAATGGAATGGTTTATGTACATTTGAATATAGTTATTAAACATCACGGAATCTGGAATTTTAAACATCAAGTTTCAGTAAAATCATACACACGGAGTACAGTATTTCCGAAAAACGACATTATGGTTGATAAAGTTTAAAAGAGGGTAAAAGTTAGTTAGTAGACGCAAATTTGACTAAATCAGCATTGTCAAGAGGTTTGGGAAAATTGGATAAACTTTCTTCATGACTCCGTGAGAAGTTATAATTTTTTAGTCCATATGCTAGTTACATATTTTGAGATACTGAAAAAAAGAACGAAAAGAAAGACAAGGGAAGCAGAACAAAACAGACTGGATAAGAGTTAGTTAATAAAAGTGGAATTCACAATAATTGGATTTAAATGGTAGTAGCACGCATTTTTTCAACAATAATCTATTCCACATATGGCACATCAATATAATAATATTATTCAAATTTAACTGAATAATGCATACTAAGTTGTAAGCTTGTTAAGGATTTTGAAATAAAACCGGGGTACATTATCCAAATACATGGACATCTTATATAATTTCCTTGTAACGTTTTATTAATGGTTTTCAAAATCTACAAATGATAAGGGCGAGTGAACGAACGTCAAAAGTGATAGTATAATAGCCATATAATTGTTACTAATAAGAATATCATACAAGTGCACTGTTGTCTATTATGATTAAAATGCATGGATGTTGAAGTTCACGTAGACGAGAAAGTAGCAGAGATTTACTATTACGAGAATTTTTGAGTGGGTTTCATTGCATGTGATGCAGCTGGCTACATTTTCAAGGAAGCTAGCATGTTGTGATGCAACGAGGAGAAATAGGAAATGCTGCACATTCTATAACTTGCCTACATATGATCACTTACAACTAGGGTGAAGACGGAAATAGATTAAGTAAAACAACGGCATAGGTACTCAGGAGTTACTGAAGTAAATGGGAAGGGTTCGTGTTCACAGGGGTATCGCGATCTCATTGAAGTCAATTGGCGCGCATTCAGTGACCTGACGGTTTATAAAAGTACAAATTTAAGCAAAATTCAGACAGCTAACTTTATTGATATGGGTATAGGGGCAGCCAGTCTTCATACGTGTGTGCAGAGTGATCTAGATTAACTTGATTCTATACCTCAATTACGTCCTGAAGCACCACGACGCTAGTGAACGCGAACAAACATATGCTTGGAGACTCCACCAAATATAAAAAAAAAGCGAGGTTCTTCCTAACTTTTTTAGGATCATATCAACCAATATAAACCAACGTTTACCTACGATCAACGATATAGTACGTACAGCCATACAAAGCCAGGACTTACTAAACGTGCTTACGAATACAAATAAAATAACAAATGTGACGGAGTTGTACTAAGTCGACAAACGTTTTGCATATCGCATACAATACCTTAGACAAGTATTTTGTTGCAAATCAACCTTAAATTCAGCTAAACACTAACAAAGACGTTCTCAACAAGCCTAAACACAATTTCCCTAATAGAGTAGAACACAAGTCCGATGCTGCAGTACGTGATCAAAACAAACCTTCAGTCATCAGAAGTGCTACCCTAATCTGAAATGCTCTGGTTCCGTTTCCATAAGTGGTAAATAATAATAACTTTATTCACAGTTAAGATATTAAATTAGATAATAATTAGGATAAATTCACCATGGTATGTCAAACAGTCATATAAACAAGCAGCGGAATTTTCTGCTGGAAGCTATTCCACCTCTTAAAACTATACAACAAACATCAACAGTAGTATCCATTGGAAGATTTTTGTTTTTGGACAGCAAATGTATCTCATGTTATAAACCCTTCTAAATCATAAGATGATATATTGTTCTTATTAAAGATAGGAGTGACAGATGACTTGTGTATATAAAATAAGGAAAAGAATTCTTCAAATAGTTAACAGAGCTTGCTCGGAATGGCCGGTCGATCCTAAGGCTTCGCTTCAGAGGGCACCAACAGACTACAGTCCAAGGCGATTTGGTGCAGGCGTGTATATGCATATAGGCCTACAAAGAAGTTGAAGGCTTAATTGCACTGTAAACCTCTTATCTCAGCTAAATTATTATACAACTCCAGCTCAACATAGACCATCAAGCTATGTACAACAATTCCCTACATTAACTGTGGCCAATCTTGTATCGAATATTCAAACCATTCATGATAAACGTTTTTGTTGAAAGGAATGTACGTCTGGCCCACCAGACCGTCAAATGTCGACTAATATCTAAAAAATGTTGATGATATAATAACCAACCTTAACAACGAAGCGTTTATTGACGATTCAAGGTGTGTCAAATGCTGATTGGCAGCAGATATATTTGTGATACACTAGCTAGATCAACAATGAAAATGATCTGTAGGCATACTTCTAGAATGGGTTGCAACAAGTGGTATTTCCCATTGAAAAACATGATGACAGAACAGACGTATCCTTCAGAATGAAACATGACAGTCATTACTACATCGGCAGCTCTCCATTCGAGAGGATACCGATTGATTTGGTCAAATGTCTTTGATGGGACTACATACACCTAGTTTGCCTATGTGTAGTAAAAAAATGTGTCACCTTTGAAAGAACTGTCAACAAAAACAAGGTACAGGATGCACCCGAGTGTTATTAAATCAATCGCCGAGAAACTTCCAGAAAAAATGCGAACCTGTAGCTGAGCATAATCAGTGGAAGGCCACAGAATGTAGGCAGTTTCTTTAATGCACTGGAAGATATATATTGAGCCAACTACTACCGAAATTTATGCATGACCATTTCATGGAATTGGAGTTTTCCTTCTATGTTCTATGTAGTCAACCGCCACACACATCTTTTGTGAAGGGGGTCGACAATCAATTGATACAATTTGTCAACAACTTTGCAACAATCTACGGTAAGCAGCATGTAGTATACAATGTACACGGTCTCATACATTTGGCTGACGATGTAAAGCAGTATGGGATTTGGAATTATTTTTCAACGTTCCCGTTCGAAAACTTTATGTCTCAACTTCATCACGTGATACATGGATCAAGGTATACAGCAGTCTCAGCTGCAGAAAACATCTGTATAAAGAAAGCTTTGGCAACAACAACGCCGAATTATCCACAATCACAAACTGACAACTACGACTAAAACAAACAATTCTGCATATCCCATGGAATCAGGAAATCAGCATCTCAATGTGATTGGTTAATAATTGTGGATGGTAAGCCAGTTATAAATATTTCAAATAATAATATGCTACTATTTCGACCGTTTAAAGATCCGAAGCCACTGTTTACGAGACCGTTCAATTCAATGCTTATTAACATGTACATATACATGCAAGTAAGCACAGAAAAGGAATACATGCAACTTCAAGAGATCGAATATAAATACCTTTCAACACAACGTGTTGATGGGATTAAGATCATTTATATGTCTCATACGTTCAAACTGGGATCAACTTAATTGCTGTCATACTGAAAGCACTTTAGTTGTATATATAAGTATTTTCTATGGCTTCATTTCTTTATACACAACTCATTATAAGAGACATTCCTAACGTCTCTATTATTTTAAATGCCAGACTCAATATTTGTCGTAGCATTTCCAAAGTGTATTTGCGATTTTATCGTTGTCAGAATCGACTAAATTTGTAGTGAATGTCTTTTCTATTAGCACAGTTTAAGTGAAGAACAGGTAGTTGATAACACAAAGCCTAAAGTTAGATGTGTAATGAAAGAGTTCAGTCTTGCCGAGGCAACAGGTATATTGCTAATTTATTTGATGCATACATTAATTAACATTTTGATCCATAGATACATTCGGTGAAACCAAGATTAAAATCGTGTCAGATTGGTATACCAATAGTCGATGGCTTGTAGTTCTCATTTGTCAACAAGCACTATTCCAATGCCAAGACCATTGAGGAGGAGGTTTGTTTATAATTAAAATGTTATTCTCTAATTTGTTCTTGTAAAATTATGTTCCATGATGAGATAGATAATGACTACACGTCATCCATCAATAACAACAGCTTGTTACTATTCAGTCAGCTTGATTATAATGATGTTGCTCGTCAGTTGTACATGTAGCTTGACTTCCAGTAATCATTTCATTTCACTTAGCTAAGAAATTACTCTTGAATGCAGTACATCTTCGACGTAAATTACCAATACCCGTGAAACATACTTTACAGACCTCATACTAGTAAGGATTCAGCTGATCAGTCATCAAAAACACAGACGTAAGTCTTGTATCGGCTTTCAGTTTTATACTTTTTAGCGGTGACCAAATTAATCTTGAAAATGTGAATAGAAATTTAAGTTCTAACATAGAACTCCTCTCTTATAAATTTGCAATGCAACACAAATAAATTGCATCACGGAGAATCAAAAAAAGATGCGACAACTGTTGAAAAAGCTGACTAACAGCAGAGACCTGACAGGGGACTAAACTTCATTCAACAACCTGCATACAGGATAGGATTTATAGTTTCAGCAGCTCGAGACTCGGCTTGCAGACGATGATTTAGCCAAGGAAATGGTCAATAACCGCTTTTAGTTAACCATTTGAGAGACTTGCATTCTTTATTTGTAGGACATGATGGCAATTTCATCTAGTCCACTGGCGCATCGATATTGTTCAGTACCAACTATTATTTCTTACACTATTAGCGAAATAACAGGACTCTAAATGTGTGTACACTACTCAATTCACTAACCAAACACAGTTTTAATGATAATAATAGTTTATTTTCTAAGTAGCACATTGTACATGAGAGCATACCAGTTTACAGGCATGATTAGAATGATATGGTTCGATTTTAATAGGGATTTTATAGGGAGTTATTGTTATGGAAATCACTGCTATTTGAAAATATTAATTAGTTACAAATCCAACGGTAACAAGGTTCACAGTGTGCAGCGCTAGGGTGCTAGATATATGTTATGTACTTGTAAAACACTTCCAACAAACAACCACGCGTTTTTCAGTCTGTGGCGCTGTAATCATAGAAAATGACTGTTAGCAGAATGAACCATAGAGACTATCCAGAAACGGGATAAGGCTGAGAATTCAAAATTAGGTTAAAAAAAGCCAATCTATGTGGGTTGGTCTTAAACGGTGAGTTATTGATGCATTAATTAAGTTCCTAGCCAGCTGTTTGTAGTAAGTTGCTTAGAGATCACTTCCATACGAGAGCAGATCACAAGCTCGGAGAGACAGTGATATATATAAATATATGAAATCGAAGGAAATAAAGAATTTAATTAGTGATAGCAAAATATTTAGTTTTAAACCGGAATCTTTTTTTACCGCTATCTTTTTCTAACACAACGTACATGATTGTAGGTGTTTTCAGTTTTACAACCCTAATAAGTCATTGGTGGTTGATTTGACGTCAAGTTGTAAGTCGTCGAAGATTCGATACAAGTCTTTAGATTCTAGACATAGGACTGATCAGACGTTTGAACCTTAGAATAAGTTAGTAGTGCGAATATTTTGTGTTAGTTTATCCCAGAGTTTGCTGTAGAATACGATAAGGAACTTACAGTGATGTTGTGTTTGTTACTTATTGATAAGTAATGTTGCCTCATAGTTCCAAAAATCGTATCTAAGGAGTTTGGTTTCATAAGAGAGAGAAGGCCAAGAATAATAATCCACTGATAATTGTATAGAAAAATATTAAGCTATGTCGTAGTCGGCGATGACACAGGGGTTCTAAGGAGAATGTTTTACATCTAGCCTTGTAGTTCATGTTGCTGTTAGTTCCTAGAATTTGACGTGTATAACTTTGTACGCTTTCTATACGTGTCCTGTCTATGCTATTCATGCTCGAGAAGGTAGATGAACAGTACTCGAGTATAGGTCTTACACATATCTTAAACAAAGTAAGTTTAGCTTTCATTGTAAAGAAGCTTTTAAGAAAAAAGCCTGTTAATTTTCTAGTTTTCGAGACTATAGAGGAGGTGTGATCTATGAACTTCAAGTTACCTGAGTATTTGATGTCCAAGTTGGTTGTTGATTGGAGTATTTGGACTTTAGATCCATTTAGATAAAACGTAAACTGGGGGTTATCGCTGCCTATGTGCATGATTCTACATTTGCTGTGGTTAAGTGGTGATTGCCTCTTTTGGCTCCAGGCAGTAAGGCTATCGAGGTTTTTATGAATTAGAGTCATACCTCTTTCTAAAGCATCCAGTGTGAAGCTACATAATATCTTAAGATTATCCGCATATAAATACGGTGGGCCATGTTTTATAACGTTATTTATGTGATTTATGCGAAGTAATGAACAATAAAGGACCCAGTACACTTCCCTGTATTATGCCGCTGGTAATTGGTTTAGGTAATGATAGACTATTATGATACTTTACTGTTTGCTGTCTTCCCTCTATGAAAGATGCAAACCATGATGAAGTGGGTCTTTGACCCTGTATAACTTTAGTTTAATAAGAAGTCGCTTATGCCGGACTTTGTCAAAGGCTTTACTGAAGTGGAGAAATTAAGCGGATACTAGTAGTGTTTTGTCTCGATGCGTAGTTATGTCATCCAGATAGTCTAGCATGCATGTGTCACACGACCTAGTTTTTAAGAATCCATGTTGGGAGGGGGGGAAAAAGCAGTTCGTTCTTAAGTAGATAACGGAGTTATTCCACCTTGATTATTTTTTCATTACTGTTGATACAACAGAGGTTAGGTTGATTGGGCGGTAGTTCTCTATATTTCCTACAGGTCCGGATTTAATCTTAAGAATGACACATGTAGTTTTCCATAGGGTAGGGTAGCATGCAGTGGAGAGTGATATTGTAAATAGTTTAAGAAGTGCCAGGCGGAAGTCATTACCGCCATTTTTGAGTACACTAAGCTGTTATACGATCAGTGCCCAAGGTGTATGAGTGCCTAGATAATATTTTCTATAGTGAAAGTTATCTCCCTTATTTCGCATCGTACTGGCGTAATATTTTCGTTCCCATCGATGTGGTTTTCAGTGGTATGTGTAGTGGTTAAGTGCTCATTGAATAAATCTGCTATATGGCAAGGGTCATCATATATTTTATTGCCATAGATAAAGAGGTCTCCACCCTTTATCTTAGTGCTACTGATTTTATTTCGGAGGGTCTTGAGAAGTCTTGTAGAGTTCTTTTGTATAGTAGCCTGTTTCTTTTTAGTGCGATTTTCATTTGTATACGTTTCCGCCTCAGTTTTAATACATATTTCCTTCATAGTTATAAGAGAGGAAAAATCTTTAAACTTATAAAATTCAGATACATGTCTACGTAGGCTTCTTCTTGGAGTAGTGGTGATTAGCATGCATTTTCGAATTCTGGGTTTAGTATATCTTCAAGGTGCAAAAACGTCAAATGCATTATAAGTGTTGTAGTAGAGTATATCAGTTAGCTTATCAGCATCATCTTTTGTGAAATAGTTGTTTCCAGTCATGACATTTAAAGTCAGTCATAAAGCCTCGTCCAGTTTATCTGGTGGAAGAGTCTGCTAGGTAATGTAATCGGACATTTATACGTTGTAGTTCCTAAGTTGAGGTTTCACATGACAATATTATGGTCACTACCTGATAACTGTTTCCCTGTATAGACGGTACATAGGGTAAGTTCATTTTTAAAAACTAAATCCAAGATGCTTTTATATCTGGTAGGGCTGCGGACATACTGTGACCAGCCACCAAGTTCTATACTTTCCATAAGTAAGTCACAGCGCTCTGGTGCTTTGACGAGATACAATGAAATTTCAGGACATGTCAGTCTCCACAAATAACCTTACCTGTAAAGGGTAGGGCAGAATCCAATATAAAAATGTCTGACAGTAAGATTGTATCCTCTATAGATGGATTAGGCTGGTAGTATACACAGCTGAATAAGTAAGAATCTGAAAACAATCCACACTGAATCTAGTAATTTATTTGGGCCTACTGTATCAAACAGAAGTGAGTTTAACTTCGAGTTAACATATATATAAGACAACTTCCTACAGGTTCATGTCGCCTGTCCCTAAGATACAGGTTATAATTATCTAGTGATATACTTAGATCAGAGACATTAGGAGTAGTCCATGCCTCAGTTAACATAATAATTAAGGGTTGACAGATTGATGCAAGCACAGCTAAGTCAATCATTATGTTGCATACTGATCGTGAGTTTAGTAGGCATAGACTGAACGAGTGACCAATAAGGTTGGATTAATTGAAAGCATCATAGATAAAGAGGTCAGGCTTATACTTTAGGATGAGATTGTGACTTGGGATTAATTGTTGAGCATCACATTGTTCAGATACTAATGGGTAGATAATGAGTGACTGCTGTACTAGATCATTGTTTCGGTCGTTACTGCGATCGTTTTATTTCATGCACGAAGTTTTTTAGGTAAGGGAAGAAGGGGGTGCTATAAGATTGTTTATTTAGTAGTAGCAGAATTGGAGATTAACGATATTCGGGCTCGTTATCAGTTGTTGACTTAGCAACGGCTGCAGGCAGCAATGAGTTGAGGTGAGAAGGGTTGAGAATTGCCATATGAGGATACTCCAAAAAATGGTTAGTGTGTTCATGCAAGACATAGGGATCATAGTAATTTGGTAATGAGTTTTGGGATGCAGCCAAGTAGTTGTACTTGAAGCCATTTATTGTAAGAAAGTATTTAAGTAGTATTTTCTTGTCTGAGAGGACTCATATTGGTGGTACGGATAATTTCTAAGTTGAAATTATTCTTGCAGTATCTGGTTGAGATAGAAACGGTATGGGTAGAATAAAGAGGTTTTCTCGCCAGAAATCGACCTTCAGAATCATTGGCACATGATACTTTGACACATTCGCATGTGTCATCTTACTACTATTGAAGTATTTTTGAGAGCGAACAGACTTAGGGTGAAAGGAAGAAAAGTCGCTTGTTTTTGTTCTTAGCACTGAGTTTTAAATCTAGTGGTTCAGAAATACTGTGCCTAGTGGTTTGACGTTGGTCACTTACTTTATTTCTTTGAATATCAGAGATGGGGCTATGCTGGGCCTTATTGATAGGGGGGACATTATGCGTATTGTAAGGATAGGGTGTGAATTTTGTTTCCATTTTAACGGTAGGATGGTGGATTAAATTGCATGATTGTATCCTGTACACCTCATTATTTCGAGAGATAAATGTCCTTCCCTTGGGAGTGATGTCTAAGTCTACCAGGTCCTTGCCGTTTACGTTGGTCGTAAGAGATATTGTGGTATGTGTGTTTATACTAGGAGGGGTTATGGGTATGAAATGGACTCGGTAGGCTTCTCAGTTTCCAGTATGGTGGGTAGTGTGGCTAGTCTTCGTAGTGTCATACTACTACTTACGGTGCGTTGTAGGATATGTTTTGGAAAATTCATTTGGAGTGTTTCATTTTAACTTGAAATCTTTCATGCTAGGAGCAACAGAACTGTAACGGTTGAGAGATCTACATTGCAGAGGTGGCTTATCAGCAACTATTAGTATATTTTGGAAATCGCTACCACATCTAATATAGTTTACTTGCAATCTAGGGTGGATGCGAAATGGATTTAAATTGAGCAGCTAAGTCTGACAGTCTTTTTAACGTAGTCTATTACATTCGCATGGAATCCGAGATATGTCACTAGCCTTTAATAGGATCGCTTTAACCTTCTTAAGTAGAAAATCTTCTGGTAAATTGTAGACGATGGCTTTGTGAAGCGAGTTGAGTCGCTTTACTACTTCTGCTGCAACGAAATTAAGGAATGTTTCGGCATGCTTGCCATATTTATTTCTATGTCATCATGCTTTTCAAGCAAGTAGGTTAACATAGATTGTACTTTGGATTAAAGCTAACTGAATATCTTCGACTTTGCTTTTATAGTCGACAATATCAGTGTTTAGATCAGTTAGATTGATAGCTTGACAAAAGGGGCAGGATTGTCTCTCATCGACAGTTCAGTGGTAAATAGGCCATTGAGAGAATATTCAGGGTTTTTTAGGGGGAAAGGTTAGCAAGCTTGGGCTTTTTAACCTTGTTTCGAGCTATGTTCAAATAGGATCTTATGAAATAGTTAGGGGATGTAAGTATACTGTGATTTCAGGAGTCATGTTCCATTGACTAAAGTTTGACTTTAGTGTGAGATATTTTTTTATTAGGTAACAGTAAGTATATAACTAAGGTTACTGCCATTTGTGTGAAAATGAGTTAGTTAGTTAGTTAAAAAATTGTAACGCAAGATTAAGGCGTTACAGTATGTAAAATAGAGCTAACTAGTTATCATTAACAGGTTAAATGTATTTGAGGGTTACAAAAATAGTGTTCAGACGGGAATCCTGGGTGAAATGAGGTTCAATAAGAAGTAGATTTCGAGACGTTGTTGATCTTGCTTATAAAACGGCTTGCTCCTGATATCAGGTTGTAGTAGTTACAAGGAGAATATGATGGCTATTAAGTTTGTTAAGAGTACAGCACTAAATGTAATAACCTTTTGAAGTGTATGGATAATTTCAGCTAATCTTAGCTTATTAGATATCAGCAACATAGTTTGTAGCATAGATGTCTAGTTTTCCTTGCAGTAAGATGTCCTAAAAGGTTGATAGAGCCGACTTAACCATAAATATATGAGTCCGAGTAGTTTATAATGGAGCATTTCAAGCACCATTATCCAATGTTTGCTCATGTCAAAACTATAGCACCTAACCGTAAACATAATTCAGAATTCCGCCCCATAGACAAGGGGGGTTTTGAGTTATCTTTTACGCCATCATATCTGCTGGCCGAAAACTTCACCCTCCCTCCTTATATAAAAATGTTAGGCTCGTATATTTGCCAGTTTGATAAAAATTGCTTTTTGTATTCAGTACTCGACGTCATGAGTTCTGTTTCGGTCAACCTTATCTGACCAGGCATCTCATCACAGATTACAAAGATCACTAAAACCTCTAAATAAAACCAAATGCTTAACTGTTACTACATCATCATAACGGACACTACTTAGTGAAAGTGTGAAGAGATTTTAGAGATGGAGAGTAGCAAAATATCTCGTGGCTGCACAAGTGGTTCGTAGAAGCTAGCATTGTGTTGATAGTGGTGTAGGTGTTGGAAGACTAATAAGTAAGTCGAGTAATATGTTTCAATGATATGTAGATGATACGGAATCAAAATATTATTTGGGATATGGATGAGATTGAACAGGAGCTTATAGAACAAACTTAAGTTTGCTCTTAGTCTTCTTTAGCATAACGGTTCAATTTCGAGAACGTGATACCGAGTTTCATAGTCAATTTTAGAGTTACTTTTAATGAACCGTCGTATTAAGTATCGTTGGAGACCCTACACCCTTGGTTCGTTGCTCATTTGTAGGTTGCTAAATAGGAAGAAATAGTAATAAAGTCAATGTTTTTTATGTATATCATGAGGTGTGTATCAAGATTGATTTTGGTAAACATTCCTTAGAACTGAAATTTAGTTGTCGTGATTTTGATGGTTGCATGCCTAGGTCGGTTACAAAGTTAAGTTTAAGGAAGTTCGTATTTATCAAGTGTGAGCTGCATTTCAAGTTTCAGGATACACAATACATATCCACGCACGTTTCTCAGTAGGTGACCCTGTATAGGAAAAATATAGAACGTTTAACACAGCGTATTAGGATTCTTCGTAGCCACGGCGTGTTAGCTTCATTGAAAATAAAGCAAGTAGCATGCTATGCAATGAAATTATTTTGGAAAATAAACTCGACTACCAATGGTGAACTTTCCGAAGCTCTATTTGCATAACAACCCCACATTTTCACTACTTTCAAACCTACCAGAGTCCAGAATCCATAACGATATCTTTATCACTACCCATACACGAAGTAGCTTCGTATAATGCGCCTGTCATGTTTTATAAATCCTAAAGGCGATTCGTACCCAGTCTCAAGAAAAAGATATATGTGATGGCTGGGACAAGTGCGTACATAAAGGCTTGTTGCACAAGAAAAGAAATCTATTGCGAATTAGAGCAATCCACCTGAGTTCGTTAAAGATTTTCAAGGCGAGATTAAAAGCACTAAATTAAGCTGAAACTTTCTTGTACAACGAAAGTCAAGTACGTGATGAATCCGAAATGATTATTCGAATTGCATAGTAAACACTTGGGTATAAAACTAACGAACGAAAACTTGATAGATAACTACGGATCCTTCATAATGCTACCATGTAAACTCATAAGTGTAACCTTACCTACACAAAATATTGCTGAATCAATTAGAAACTGAAGCAATCAAACACCGAAGATCCAAATTATTTAAAACCACTATTAGTATACGAAGGGTACTTTTTATTACATATAATTATCTAATTGTATTTAGTGATTAAATTACTTCAGATATGTAAGATTGAGCGAAATGTCGTTGGAAGCAGAGCGCATGGTTCAATAGCCTGCAATATCTTGCCATTGGATACCAAGAAGTTCAGATAATTAAAAGTGAATGGTGGTAGTTTATCCACAACGTACAGTACAAGTAGATCAATTTTCATTTTTTTCATTGAAGGAAATGACACAGGCGTGTCAGTGTATAACACTCTACTGTACTTAGCATCAAACAGAGGTAATTCAGTCCTGAACCCCTTTCCAATAACTATAGACAGTGTGACTAAAACATCGATCAAATCTGTCTTAAGTATCTGTCTAAGACTATCTGGAGCAACATAAGTAAGTGAAACAGAATATGAAAAACATACATTTGAGGTGCTTTAAAAATAACTGAAAAAATAACGACAATTAAGTCTTTGTTTTAACCTCTGAACACTAAGTCTGTTCCTTCAAACGCTACACGTATAAGATTCAAAACATTTAGGCATCAGCGTTGCGATGGGTATTAAGGTCGATTTCTGGGACATTTCTGTTCTTATTCTATACTTGATTTGCCTGTTTTCAACCGGATTATATGTAAGATTTTTATTTCGCTCTGACACAAGTTATTGTTTGTTTTTGCTTTGGAGTTGTGTGGAACAGTCTCTGTGAATAACTTAGTGAGAAATGAAAACAAGAGTGTTCGTTAAAGTTGTTTGTGTATTCCTAGAAGTCTATTAGTTTTTAATGGTATTTGCCTTCATTGACTTTCTAACAAAACGTTCTGTTTTATTAATTTGCTGACTATTAATAGTCAGCAAGATTTTGCTCCTGTGTAGATTATTTCGGTTAACTTTGTTAACTACTTTCTACATTTCTTGATTTGCCTTTAACTCAATTGCTTTCGCTGATTGACACTCTTATAGTTATTAAAGCGTGATACCTTGCTTGTTTTTTTTCACCAATCCATTGACCATGCAGTTGAACAACAGCAATTTATGATAATGCTCAGTCTTCTTAAAATTCACTGCTCTCGGATAAAAACATTGTCTTTAAATTTTGAATCAAGTAGGTATCTTTGATATTCTGATTCATATTTATTTATCCGGTGTTGAAGGCAGATAGTCTGGGAGAAACAATAGTCTTTTGGTTGAAAGAAGTTGATCGGAATACTCTAAAAAGTATTTCCTCAGTGAGTAGTTAGCGCTCGGCACATGTTATCTTAGTAAAGTTCTAAAGTGAATCACAAGATTTAGTCTTTAATTCACATCCAAGTTCACAAATTATTATGCGTTCTAATCTGAGCAAGTATATTTTATAGCCTACTTGGCTAAATGCCATGCTACCTATGGCTTATCAGTAGAAAGGTTCAGAATAAAAGCAACTGTCCTCGGAATCCGGCCAAATATTATGTGGAACATATTCTTCTTGTCCAGACACTGAAATTGTGATAGTAAGTAGAGATTCTTTAACCTTAAACCCCATTGTAAAATAGTGTTTTAGCTTCTTATCCTTTAAGTGACTAGTGTCGCTAATATTTAGGTCCTGTATTACTAGCTCCTGTTTGCCTACGAAGGTAGTTAAAATAGCGCTACAGAATTTATGGCCGTAGACCATGAGTATATACTTGGATACTAAGTTTCAATTTTTATGTCGTAAAGTCTGATTTCAGAGTGAGTTTAGATTCTATGTCCCAATTCGGCTAAGTTGATCTTCCAATTTGTCTTAAATATCACGTTATATATTCTCATATTACTTAATTCTTATTTACGCAGTCTTTATTTACTCACCGGCGCGGAACAATAACTGACTATTTTCTTGCTGGGAGATTTGTCACTTGGCTGCCGGTAAAACTTTTTCATTACATGTAATTGTTAGATTGGTGCTTCTCTGTTTGCTAGTAACATTGGGAGTGAACATTTTATTGGATTGGCTGGTTCAGGATCAGTGGCGGGGATTGCTGTTGGAGCATTTGAATTGAATGTACACCTTGATGTTTTTAGTGAACGGACACTTTTAGGCTTCTATTATTTTGCAACTTCTAGGATGGGTTTTCCTTCCTGTTTACATTGCTAGTGGAGTGAGTCTAATAAAAAATATTTTAATAGCTTTCCAGGTTAATACTCTTCCTGAATATATGCGAAATCGTTTTGGAGGTAGCCGTATCCAGATATACTTGGCTATTATGTCTTTATTTTTGTACATTTTTACAAAGATTTCTGTGAGTTTGACAGTGTTTAATTTACACCTAGCAGTAAGACACATCATGTTTCTTATTTGTGAAAAAGGGTCATTTACAACCCATCCATCTTCGGGATACATGATTTAGGAGCAGGTAGTTGAAATCTAATATTTTTTTAGGGAAGTTAATGTCTGTAATCAGTTTGTGTCATATATATTCGTTACGCAGTTTTAGATACACTAATCGCTAACTTTGTTTACTATGCTAATAGATGGTTAATAAAGTTTACAAACAAGCTAATATCCTTTTGCGCCTAGAAGTTATTAGTTTATGTGATTGCATACCTAAATTTTTTCATCATTTCTTGGTTTTAAGGATTTAAGAACTTTTAAAAGTTTAGTTAACATCCTAAGTGCACAACAAATATTTATAGGCGTATATTAGCGTTTGTTTAAAAGAGTGGGGACCAGTAACCAATTCACATTGTTTACACTTACCGTACTTCGGATCGACAACATGCATTTAGTGTAACTGTGAAGTTCATATAATCCTGACTAGGAATTGTATGCGTTTTTCTATCCATAAGCATGAATGTTGTTGAAAAAATAATCACTGTTGTTTCAATGAAATAGTTTAGTTGTGACTGTATCTTTTACTTCCTTTTTCAACAAAGCATATAATAATTTGACTTGAGCCTGTGGTAGTTCTTATGTGTATTTGACTAAGTGCATTTTTGTAGTTTTGTGACTGTGTGTAAAGCCGAAAACACTTTAATCGAAGAGGAGTTCAGGTTTCCTCGTTTAGAATCTAGGATATGAATAAACCTAACGGAACAATTGATATCACTTAAAAATAAACTTCCAGAATTTATTTCGTACAAGTTTACCTTAGTCAAAGGAGCGTATTTATAACCCTAACATATCACACTCCGTAAAACAGTCATACTTAAATTACTGAAATATATCTATGTATCTCTGTGACTTCAAATTGTGCATATCAAGATTTTTAAATTAAAAACACTGATTTGTTTTGTTTTCTGAAAGTTCACTTATTTATCTGCAGGTGAATTTGTACTCTGGTTCTCTCTTCTTAACGGAAGCGTTGGAATGGAATACATGGTTGTCAATTATTATACTTCTCAGTATTACAGCTATAATAACAGTTACAGGTTAGTCAACGCGAAGTATTCATGGTATAATGACCTTACGACTGAGCATCAATACTTCTTTTTTACTCTTGTTTGTAATATGATATGTTGTTTGAATGCAGACAACTGTAAGATGTCTATCTATTTTGTGACAGTTTTTATTTTTAAGTCCATTTTATTAGGAAAAGTTGAGGTTGAAAAACCTGCATTGTGTTTTTTGTATTTTTAAGAACAAACATAATAATCTGAGGTTTTTTCAGGAGCTTAATATGATCCACCGTTATTTACGAGACCCTGGTCGGAGGATTTCTATTTTTTCTTCCCCATCATATAATAACATACTGTTACTCATGCTGTAAAACAAAACAGTTAGTTCTCAGTTTTCGAAACAATCCGAAATGCTTTTATTATGTGCTATGTTCGGAAATCTACCAAATGACCCAAAATATTTGACAGAAATTTAACATTTGTCCTGGTGATCTAGACTATTAGAAAATCTTTTGTTTCACAGAAAGCGTAACATAAGATGTCTTACTTTCACTTAAAATATATAAATAATGTCAGGTTTAACTAATCAATTAATGCAGTGAATTATTTGTTTGAAGCGGTTACACAGAAGTTTATAATGCATCAGGTAACGGTGACTTATTCTATCTGATATTCTATTAAGCTAATTGTACTAGTAGTATGTAATGTATGAGTCTAGTATTAGTACAATTGTGTTTAAAATGGTGTGTACATTTAAGGTCTGTGACGATAGGTTTCAAATACAAGTAAATAGATTAACATTATATAGAAACAATTAACAGAAATACCAGGCTCAATATATACAGGAAACATTCCAAAACGAAAATGTTTTCTCGAAAGCGCAACTTATAAATAAATAGATAAGAAATATTGAAGGCATTCCAGAAACTATCAGAACACTATCATTAACGCATTTAATCTGTTAGTTGAAGAATTCTACAGTCAAATGTTGAAGAAAATCTGAATATCAAACTCCACCATATCACTTATCATTACCACGTTTGAAAACTGTTTACTATTAAGTTTACACGTTTTATCATCCAACTAGTCAACAAAAGTGTACAGATATATTGATATCCCTAAATTACGAAAATCACAGTTACAGGTTTTAAGAAGGGTACATCAGGTAGTTCATTCACTGCACTTACTTAATTTTAGAAGAGAATACAACTATAAATTTTAGGCTATAGGTCTATTGAAGTATCATAATGAACTGATCTGGTAAGAGTACATCCACGTTGGATTTTCTCTTATGAATGTTTTGTCAATGCTTTTAGTGGTTAAAGAAATATGTAAATTAAGATATATCACAGAGTTAAATGCTAAGTAAGCTGCTTGCCTACCTAATTCCGTGAATTATACATAATTTTGTAAGTTACCTTAAGTGAGCACTTCATCGGTATATATTTCTACCGTCGTCATTTGTTGTAGTTTAATCGTACGTACTCTGATTTGGTCAATAAATCCCCTCAATATATCATAGAATTTAACTTATCTGACAAAACGCCTTAGATTTCAGCATTTGTCGTTATAAAGCTGTCTATAGAAATATGAGTTCTGTTTTGTTAACTGCTGAATTACTGATTTACAAAGTATTTACTACATGAGCGTATTAACTAACCACAAAATGCTAATTGCGTTATTCTATTAAGAAATAACTTTCAACTCTTTTTTCTTTATGTCGTTTTTCTGTCTAAGGTGGACTTGCTGCTGTATTATACACTGATACCCTTCAGTTCTTCGTCATGATTGCAGGTTCAACTGTTCTGACGATATTAAGTAAGGAACATGGAATTTTAAAACAATGATATAAAAGGTCTAGGGCATTAAGTGGTTAGAGCTTCTTAATATATTTTACTGTTGCTGTCGAATCTATTATCCTATCATTGTGAACTACGCACTTTACCTCATTTTGAATTTAGTCCTAGTTATGTCATAAAGATCGATAACTTAACGCCCATAATCAACTTTGAAGCTAAGAAAGCAGCAAACGTTTTAGGTAACTAGTACAGCCGTTTCAAGTGTGTGCTTATTTTTACATAGTAGTAACATTTATTTATTTCAGGTTTCATCAAGGTTGGTGGCTTTCAAGGACTTCTCACTGCATATGGAGGAGCTATTGCCGAAGTTAATATTTCATCTAGTGACGGGTGAAAACCTACTAAGTACAATGATACTAACAGCAGAGGCGAAAAACATTACATCACTAATCCAGTTGTCTAGTGAACCGACAGTTGATTCTCGTTTAAAATGCGCTCTTCCTTCCCGGAAGGCGTTTAAATTACTAAGAGAGATTGATGACCCTGATATGCCATGGCTTGGTTTCCTATTTGGACAAACTCCTTCTTCTATTTGGTATTGGTGCGCTGACCAGGTATTTGAAAGGATCCGTTATATATATATATATGTATATATATATATATATATATGTTTTTGAAGAGCTTTCTTTGATGGAACTTTAGCATCATTTTAAAATTTCTTTTGACCAAATTTTATAAGGAAGTAAAAATAGAAAACTTATTGTAAATATTTACAGAAATTACTTTTGGAAGAATGTTTGGAGGTTAATTGTACTTTATGTGGTAATGGATACGAAATAGACAATAACCGTATTTAAACTTCAACATCTTATACACATCAACACGTAGCTTGTGTTACATGTAGGAGACGAGATCAAACTGTATTAGGAATATTTGGCGGTATAGGATAAACAACCCTGAAAACCTTAGTTCTGTTTATCACATGTCTATTAGGGACCAAGTGTGATTAAATAAACTCTGTACGGGTTTATTCTAATCCTTTTCAAATTACGAAGTGAGACGCTTTTTAACTTCTTTGTTGAATTGCCTAGTAGCACTTTCAATATAGTTTCTTTTTTAGAAGCAGCAGAATTCATCAGTTAGCAGGAATGTGACAAACCATGTGACATATCATTGATCTAAGATACCATTATTTGTCAACTAGTAATTAATGCTTAGTGATTTGCTGCCTAAAATATACATTTCACAATCTACTTTAGTCTACCAGTCATCTCATCTTCGTTGATTATAGATGAAAGGAGCGATGTTTTTAATAAGCTCTCCCTATTCAGAGTAGACATCTGTTATGACGCGAGAAATTTGGTTGGTTGATCGAATGCCGATTGGGAGATTTGCCTAGTCGGTAAATGCGCGTCTGCCGTATTTCCTCTGAGTCCCAAGCCGGAATAAGAAAAACACAAGCCGACAGACCAACCATATAAAATCATATATTTCACACATCCCTGACCATACAGTCAACCAATTAGCAAATTAACATTAACACAAAATAGGAGTAATAGTAAATGTGAACAGGAGTGCGTATACACAATTAATTAACCATAGTTCATCAGTGAGAAATGACATAATAACAGTTAATATGTCAGATGGAAGGATAAGGCAGACGAAACTGAATGATAATAGAAATAAATTGTTCACTTTGCCTATAGACAAAAATACTGAAATAGTCTACAGATAAATAGCTTTCGAGAATAATCAATCTTTTAGGTGCCCGGCATATCAGCATCCATTTATCTGAAACCCCTCTTGATAATCCATTTTTATCAACACATTACGTATGGTGTCTAGTTCTTCCTCTATGATACGTCAAAGCCTATCTTTTGTGGCCTACGTGTAAGGTATCTAACTTGATTTCTATTGTAACGCATTGAAAATAAAGCTAAATAGAAGTGTGTATTGACATGTAGAGAATTCCTCTCCATACACGCTTCTGTTTATTGGTCCGTTTTCTTGTCTATGCAAATCGCCAAAGAAATGTTATTTACTGTCACACCTAGTTTCATAATTAGAAGAGATTATTTGGTGTATATCGGTAAACTGGTTTATGAATTCTCTATTGGCCCTCTCATCGATGGGAATAAATACATTGTCAGTGAAACGGCAGTATACATCTAGTTTCTCAATTACCTCCTTCCGATATTCATTTTCTAATTTATCTGCATAAAGATAATCAATTTATTTATAAAATGTTGACGATAAAACTTATTTTCATTACACACCTTGAGAATTATTCATTGGAATTCTTCTCATGAATTCTAATTTGGGTTTTTTTCCTACTATTTACCGTTAAACCAGCTCAAAAGTTTTTTTATTGTACCATCAATATAACGACAGAAAAAACACGGTTTTTCCATCAAATTCTTAAGAGGTTTGTTTTATAATTTTACTAGGGAGGAATCAGCTTAAATTGGGCCTCATCGCTATACCATCAAGTTGTCAATTTTATTTGTTTATATGCATTAGTCTAATATGCATAAAATGCAAAACTATAATTTGCCATCAATAAAAAATTTGTGTACATACATAGTCAGAATATTTACGATAGAAATCTCAGTAACAAGTTAAGACATTTATTTGTAATTTATGAACTATTGAAGTTACGATAATAATTAATGGGTAGAGTATAAGCTTACAATTCATACAAAACAAATGCACCAAAAATCAGTTGTTTGGTGAATCTGCATTAATTATATATATGTATTTAGTGATCCTCAAAAGAGTGACTCTCACAATTTCAAACCTTCACCTATTCAACTAATCCGTACAAAGAGAATATTTAATAATAATTGAAGTAACTGAATTTTAAGGAATGATGCCAATGACTTCAAGAACTGGTATCTTGGAAAATTTTATTACATAATAATCAAGTATGAATTGTCGATGGGAATAGAATACTGTTAAGATAATTCTCTTTTTAGCCCTTTCTAGTCGCATACAAGCACTATATGTTACATATAGTATTAACTTTATTGCTAACAGGGAAAGAGAATATATAGATAATAGAGGAAATGAATGAAGAGTTGATTGATAATGACGCTGCATGCAATAGTTTATCAGCGTTGAAGATTCACATATTGTTATTATTATGAGTTATTGTCTAATGACCTTTGAAAGACCAGAAACTATTCGACTTTTAGGAACGTGGTAAATTTGTATAAATGAACTGTTCTATGTTTTCTGGTTACTAGTGGTTTTATAGACTATATCAATCTATAATAATGGACATCACTAACTTAAAGAGATTCCTTAAATGTTAACCAAGGGATTCATTTACTGTACAAATCATGTGTAAAGATTCTTTTGTGTATTTCTTGATAGTTATTGAATTGGCTCTCTTGCATATTTTATACCACATTCTCTTAGTGTTAATACGATAAGCAGAACTTTATCTATTACTATCTCTTCTCATCTTATCTCTTTTCGGTTTGTGTGTATTTATACCTGTGTAGTAGTTTACCAGACTTCTCCTGGGGTGACTTACTTGCTTATACCATTTTAAACTTAACTAATCTCGTAACAAAATGTAAAGATCACTTGGTATATTCTAGTCTTTAATTTACTCTGATTTAAAGATCATAGTCTGCAACGATATCTGTTTCATCATATGCAAGGATAGAGCATAAAAATCATATTAATTGACTAACTGGTAGTGTTTGTTATTAATTTTGTTCTCCACGCATCCTTTGTCACAGTTGAACATCTTTACACTATCGTCGATGAAATGGTTACTGTCCAATAGTAGCTTGATTTTAAATTTATTATAGGAATTCTGTGTTTTCTAAAACATTGTTATAGTTAAAAAGTAATTTGCCTTTATATATAATCAAAACATGTAATTTTGACATCTGAGGATTCAATAAAACTTGGTTTGTATGAAAGACTTCTAGCACTTTGCTTGTTCAACACAATCACAGTATGATATTTTTTACAGCATAATGTTTTATCTAAATTTTAGATGATGGTTCAACGTACGTTGGCAGCAAAGAGTCTGTCGCATGCACAGGGTGCAACACTAATGACCGGCATAATAAAACAATTTCCACTTTTTATTATAGTGATTCCGGGAATGATAAGTCGTGTACTGTATCCAAGTAAGAACATGAATTTACTTTTTATAAATTTTTCTGTAACTAATGCTCACAGTTAGCTTCGATGAGGTCAAGAATTCACTCGTGAATTCGTCTAGAAGGTGGGGGGGGGAGGGTGGTCTGTATTACTCTCATATAATGAAAGTGAATTACATACTTAACAAATGTAGTCATCGGACATTTGTTGGATTCTGAAAATGAAATAAATACCTTCAAAGTTATTCCTTTTGCTTACCCGACCTACACATTCAAAAGCAAAGCGTAGTTAATGGTATGACAGCATCCTGACGGCCATAACTTTTCAGTGTTTCTATATTTTAATTGAGTCCTCTCTCATTAAATGTACTTTAGCCTAGTTATGTAACAGCCTGTTATTCACTATCATTCTAGTCATTTGTGACCCGACATGCATTCCATGAGTAAAAGCGTGCTGATTTAATCCATAATATATAACGTAACTTTGCGTCTTATTCGTGTGATTTATTGTCCCTCTCCAAACTTTTGTGTTAGAGTTGTAATACACTATTTATAGCTTTCCTGTGAAGTTTGTTGAATGAAAATCTAAGCAGATGATGTTGATCCGTCTCTATCTTACTGTTAAACACCTATCTATAGTAGCAAGTAAAATTTTCAAGTTGTTAAGTAGTATGTCCTTACTCTGATTGATTTGCAACAACAAACCTCTCAGAGCCAATACATGGAATTGGGGCAGCAAATAGCCAGTATTCTAACTATGTAAAGAAGCTCCAAACTGGAATAGGAAGAATACAAGACTGCTGATCCAACCAGTCAAAAATCTCGGATTGCATTTCGGGCACCCGTTTGTCTGCTTGCAGATCCAGACTGTGAGGACAGCAGACCAATTAAAACAATAATACCAGTTCAAAACAACGGCATTAATTATGGGAAAAATGAAGTAATGAGTTTACAAGTAATTAATTCTAAGTGGTGAATGAAAAATTCTATAAATGAAAGTTTACAATTTAAATAGTGATTTCAAATTGGCCAACACATAAATAATATATATAAAATATTTAATAAAAATCAAATGATACCTTTGAAAAATGGCTTTAAATGGTTTTACTTCTTATTTCAATGGTCTTTTATATTATATACCACTAAACATGGATGATATTTTATAGCACCGACTGGTCACTAGGAAACTTTAACGCTGTTATCGTCATCCCGATGCTCACATGTTACAATGACTAGTAGGATTCGTCATTTTCGAATGTGAAGAATTCGCCCACCAATCGCAACGGATGGGGTAGTTCAAATGTACCACTGAATTGACTGAAGTCGAGAATATCAACCGTTAAGTTGTGGTACAATAGTCTAACTATTAACCGTCTCCTCGAATCTGGAAGGTGTTTGGATTGATTCCGTGATAAGGTCGTGGATACACACTACTGAAGTGTCCCATACTTAAACGAAACTCTAGTTTCAAGTAGTGTTGAGTCCTTGTATGAGATTCAAATACAGTGAATTTGCTGAATAAAGTCACTGGAAAGCTTGTATGAAAAAATAAGTGCAAATAAACCAGAAACAATGAAACTTTTGGGTTGTCGGTAATTTAATATGTTATTAAAATACTTGTGCATTAAGAATTGAAATGTTCATCAGATAACTTTAAATCGTTTGGAAGATGTAGCAGTGAAAACGATGAATTTGAGTATTTGTAAAGAAATTAGATAATAATTCCTAGAAATTATTGAAAACAATTTGACTACATATTATGAGTACAATTAAGTGTTGGTTCTAGTAGGTAGTTATGATATGGATTTATTGGAAACATGGTGATAAGAAAAAAAATGCTGAATGTCAGACTTGGATTTACTGAATTATACTAAAAAAATTAAAAGGATAGGATCGTAATCGAATTCTCATTATCATGGTAGTTAATGGTTAACGATTGACTGTCCTGGGATACAGTGATAAGGACTTTGCTTTGAAATTTACCTCCCTGTTTGTCCAACCTTTGCCAGTTACAACTTCTTGGTAGAGCTTCAAGAAAGTATTCAGGTATTTGACTTCAATGCCTAGCCTGTATTGTATCATCTCTGATTTATTCTTGTTAAGCTCCTGCTTTTACAAATAATATGCTTTCTGATTTTGTTTTGTAAAGTATAGACAAGAACAGCAAACAGTTTACAAAACTTCAGACAGATCAAGTTTGCTTGTCTGGGTACAGGAATTTGTCCCACTGTTCAAACTAAAGCAAACGCAGCAGGGCATACGTTTCGAAACCAGTTATTGTCAGAATCATTGTCTTATCTATCGACAGCTAGCCTTTTGTACAAATGCCTTTAATACAAAGTAGTCAATTATAGTAATGTTCCAAATGCTTCATTTCCTACAATTCATTGACTTTTAACTTCATTCTTCTTAGATGAGATTGGTTGCTTCCCTGGTTCTGATTGTCTTGCGGTTTGTGGACATCGTAATGGTTGTTCTAATATGGCTTACCCAAAGCTTGTGGTTGATCTTATGCCTTCAGGTACGTTTAGTTTGTAATTATCCGAAGCAATTTACTGTATGTATTGATTATTTGCTATATGACTACGGCAATTTTATGTTTATGCGGAGTTACGTCGGTGAGTGAATATAGAACTCCTAAGGTGAAAAAGTGAATTCTGTTAGCAACTGAATTTAATGAATCTAAATAAAAACAATTCCTTTATTTTTTGAGAATTTTATTTATGCCTAAGTATTCCTGATTTGTTTAAGGCTTGTGTAAATGTTGCCTATATGCTCATTTCATGTTATTTAGTTGGAAAGTAAGTTATCCTGCACAAGTACGAATAGTACACTAAATATCTTATAGTTTTAAACGAACAATTCTGTCATCTGTTTATTCTTTGTTTATCAAAGGATCTTTTAACATAACATAGTTTCTTTGAACATCACGTAAGTATTATAATACAGTTATTGTTTACAGACTACATCGAGTAATCTCTCTTTTTAAAATATCTGAAATAAACTTTAGAATCGTTCATTTGGTTATTCTCTTGCAATTTATCAGTGCTTTGGTGACATCTGTGGTCAAAGATAGTTATAGATGGTGATTTTTACCTCGGTTTCGAAGTTTTTAACGGTTGAACGAAAGGTATCAGCAGCTAGATGCAAACACTTGCTCACTCAGTAAGCAGTCACTGATCAATTTTGATTTGCACTGAAAAATAGGACATGGTATTGGTTGTCATTTGGGAACCGATATCTATGAGAAATCAGTTTCCCAAGGAATTCATCTAGCTGTATAGTTCATGAATACTGTGGAATAAAGATTGTAAGCGTCTATATTGTAAAACGACCTGGTTTTTCTCTTCTGGACAAAGTAATGTAACGCTAGTACAGTAAAATGTCGTTACCATCATGCTACTTGTGGAGCTATGATAAAAAACTAATTTAAGGAAAACTCTTCGCCCTATTTGCTTTTCGTTGGATCCATGGATTGTTTCAGCCAGTATCCTATCAGAGCCAATCTTAGTAAACAAGTTTCAGTAAATTTTATAAGATATCTTTGAATTCTATAATTGACTGTTTGATTAAGCCTAAAAGTCAATCTACTGACTTAACAATACAAATCATTCTCAGATGGCTGTTAACTGATAAAATGTTTACAGTTATCTTAAGCAAATTTAGGTTTTATTTACTTATGCCACCTATGGTTTAAAGTAGTTTACTGTAAGATTACTAAGCAACTACTTAATTGTCAAGGTACACATATGGTGTAGTCATTTGATCGTGGGTGTTTTTATTGCAACGTTCTCACGACTTATAGAACTATTTAGTACATGTTAAATTGTATGGATTGATAGTAAAGATTAGAGTCTGAAACCCTAAAGCTATTCTTGTTGAGATCTTTACTACATATAATTCACGAATTGCCTATCACCGGTCTGTATTTATATCATCACAATCTTCGCTTGAAGATTTGATTGATGGGTAACATGTGAGTATTCCAATTCGATGAATGGTATTCTGTATTCTGATTATTGATCAATCTTGTTAAAAGTTTGTTTCTCATTGTTAAGTGTATAAGATTTTCAACTTAAAGTATATTCTCATACTATCGAATGATGCAAAATAACAAGCGAACTAAGTTTTGATTGCCGTCTGTGAATTGTTAACTTACTGCTTTGAAAGTAATAACAGCAGATTCACTACTTCCACGATTAAATTTCTTTAGAATGATGAATCATTGAAACCTTCAACTTTGAGTAAGATTATATCTCACTATACTTTGTCTAAATTTTGTTAATTATTTTACTCTTCACAACGATTACTGCTAGGTCTCAGAGGCCTTATGTTGACTGTAATGATTGCTGCTTTAATTTCTGATTTGACGTCAATTTTTAACTCTGCAAGTACACTATTCACAGTGGATGTATATCAAAAATGGAGAAGTAGTGCCCAAAATACTGAATTAATGATTGTTGGTCGGTAGGTAATTAACACAATGGTATTTCTCATTGAAAACAATATTTTTAATATGCTTGATATACATAGCCACATTTACATTTTTGATACTTCTTAGAGTTAGGTGCATACTCATAGGTAGCCTTTATCGTAATCATCTATCTATGGTATCTGAAGTAGGGAATGGCCGATGTTATGAATCCTTTTACCCGCAGCGCTACGTCCGACAGTTGGCACCGAGCCTTGCCTTAATCTATTGCTCTGACACAATAATCCGATTGAATAATAAAGAAGCCAACTAGTTACTCACTCGCATGTATTACAACAACAATAACCAATTATATACAAGTTATATATATAAGGTTTAGCCATCGGCTCATATGTCTATCACACGATACTAACCAATCACATATCTTCTTCCAGAGATTTCACTATCAATTACATATTCAAAGATCATTTAAAGTCATAATCATGATCTCTTTCGGCAATACTAAATTCACTATTTGCACTTTATAGTTGTCTAAAGCTTACAATATTGTATCCAGAAGTTATGATGATTTGCGAAAATCTGTTTTTGAGTTTTGATGAGATAAGCTTAGTTTTTGATGTTTGAAAATCATACCAATTTACTAGCTGCTGTCTGGAATGAATGATAGATATGTTAATTTATGCAGATATTTCTGATCGTCCCACATATGCATAAAACAATTCAGTCTTCCAATTAGGATTCTGTATACATATAGTACAGATTTCGGAAGTGAGTGACATTTCTATGATTGGCTGGTTGAAGAAAGCTCTATTTATCAATAACTTAAAATCTCATCAATTCTTTTAACCATAAAAATGAGAATGATAATGACGTTTAGTGAATAGTTGAAGAGTCCCATCAATATGAAATACACAATCGATTTTAATGAAAACCTAGGTACGGATTAAAAAGTTTCTAAATGTGGAAGTTCCATTAAAGAGTAAGTTGAGTATTATTGCATTCTGCACCATTAATATTCACATTCATTCATCGAGTCATACTGTTAATGAAAGTAACTTTGATCGTATACCATGACGTGCATTGTCTACAACAATGAATGTAATTTCATCCAATTAGGCATTTAGTTAAAATATATTTACTGTTCACCATTTGCATAACTTCCACGAATGTATTGTTCCTATTTATTTAATTTAAGTGCGTTTGTCATAGTATTAGTCGCGTTGAGTGTTGCATGGATTCCGATAATACAACATTTTCAAGGTGACGAATTGTATATTTATATTCAAGCAATTGCGGCTTATCTTACACCTCCTATAGCTTCAGTATATTTATGCGCTGTACTATGGAAACGATGTAACGAGAAGGTAAGTTATCTTCTTAATCAGGTTAGTCTCCAAAATAGTTTATGATGTTACAGTTATTTTCATTTTTTTTTCCGATATTATTTGGCGAATCATTAGAAATGAAGGAATGGTAAACCATTTTTAACCTTATATTTAGGACTTTGAAATTATGCAAATCGACCATACACTAGCGGATTCAGACGTTTAGTTTTTGAAACAAGTGATATATATATATATATAATGTAAAATTTAGATGAGAGTTTAATGCGAAATAAGAATCCTCGCAATATATAATAAGCTGTATTTTTAAGAGCATAGATTTCTAACCAGATCATCCTTTACAGCTTTATCATCACATAGAACGTGTGCTATATACAGAACAGTTAGTGTTGTATACTTTTTTTGCGTGCATGAATTCTAATGTAGCTGAATCTCGTTCTGTGAGAAGATTTACATGGCGAAAGATGTAAAGAAGTGGGTTGTTTTCATTTAATAGAATAATACTAGCCAATGTTTAACCACAACCATATTCATAATAACATAGAAATTCCTATCGCATACTCTACTGATAGTCTTCTAAACTCTACGCAACACCACGTTGGTTTCCTCAAAAGTCCGGTAAATACATAATGATGTGACAAATATGCAGGGATTGACTGAGTTTTTATTTCAGAATTTCCAATAATGCAAATATTATGTGAATTCATATGGGTATTCAGGTCTAATTTATGTCCTCGATTAGCTATTTGACATATGACATAATAATATGTAATACCATTTAAAACAGACCATCTTTCAATGTTCTCTAAGAAACCATCCATTGCAGAACAATTTGAAGAGGAAGAAACATCGGATACGTATATTGTAAAATTATCTCAATACTTAACAAAAGTAATTTCCGTAAAAGAGAGCAGGTCATGCAAGAAAAATAAGAGAAGAAAAGGTGAAAGAACTTAACCTTGAGGTATAAAAACTTGTGTTAATAGATGAGTGGAGTACATCTCCTTATGGACAGTGCACTGTTTTATTCCAGGGAAATATGAATGCAATCAGATGATTTCTCAGCTCTATCTTTTAATACTCGGAAAACTGCTTATTAATATGGGTGTAGTATTTGAATCAAAGGCGGAAGTATAGACGAGTAACTTACTCCGGACATATTTCTTGTCTTTTTCTAAACTAAGACAGCTGTCGTATCTAGGGTGCTTCTATTTCATTAGCATGCAAGCCGATTTGAGTCGATGTTTTTTATCCAATGCAGGCTGAAACTTACGTAGTCACTGTTTTCCTATAGTTTTGAGAAAAGAGAAGTTATAGCTATTCGTCTAAACTTAACATTCTCACCATTGGACACGTTTGTTGGCATAGATAATAATTTTATTTTGTTCCATGCTTTTGGTGTAACTTTTGAAGAGAGAGATTTCTTAAAGATATCAGTTTCTGGTAGACATATAACATTAGAATATTTCTTAAAAATAAGGTTTAATGTGTCATCAGGTCCCACACCTCATCATGCGATACCACAATGGTTACTTATTATATTCTTCTGATCAGTTGGTGGATAATCTAAATGTCTTGCTGAATACTTACTCAACTGGAACTAGTATAGAAGCCATTTTTAGTACAAACATTAAATAAAATGGCATTTTGCTGATCGGTGATTAATGTCATATCATGTTCTTATTGTTGATTGAACTGAGTAGATTAATTTTCTGATGCCAATTTGATTGTAATGCAATCGGTTGGCTTCGTAGTTTAGTTACATGAAGTCCGAAAATCAAGTTCTTATTTTTTAAGTTACGTAAAGTTTCTATGCAACAGTTTACCTGCTGGTTAAAATCTGTGGCTCTCTTGAAGTAAACAGTCTACTTATCCATTTTTCGTTTGAATCATGCTAATATTGTCTTTGTTTGTTTTGAATTATTAACCACTGCGGACTTGTCATTCGTTTGTTTATTGATTTTACTTTATGCTTCACTAATGAATTGATTAATTTTTAAGGGTGCTTTTACTGGTCTAATATATGGATTAATTATTGGTCTAATTCGAATGATTCTTACACTGGTTTATGTTGATCCAATCTGTGGTGAAGCTGATACACGACCGTGGTTCATTAAAAATATTCACTATATGTATTTTGCTGTATTCTCATTTACATCTACAGCTATTTTAGTTATTGTAGTATCACTGTTCAGTGCACCACCAACGCCAAATCAATTGCACCGTTTAACTTACTGGACAGCTTGGAATTCAAACAAAGAAGATGGTAACGATGAAATAAAACATTCATCTGGTTCTATTGACTCCCAGTTACACATTGTTGATTATTTAACTGCCCCTGGTCTCGTTTCTCCTATAGATTTCAGTGAGTTGAATTCAATGCACTTTTTGTTTGACTAGATTCATGACAGTTTTAACTTATTTTCCATCATCCAATTCATAATCGACTATTGCACTCTATTTTAAAATCTAAAACTGAAAAAAAAAACCTAAAGAAGGAAACTACTTTACTACCGGAAAAATGAGTATAAGTCTTTACACTTAATTGATTATAATTGACGTTTATTAGTGTATATGTTGAAGTTTCTTCAGTAATCGACATTTTTCAAAATTGCTCAAGTGAACCTTATTAACATCTGTCAAGTTAACTGATTGCTTTGTCCATATATGTTTGTAAATGACATTAGCCTTCTTGTTTTGTTCTGAAGAAATAGGTCATATAATTGCTTGAAGAGCATTACTGAAAATTTCAGATCTTCTAAGCTGATATTAGCTAGCTACCATAATACTGATTGGATGCATATTATTTGTCACTCTGATTATTTTAACCATAAAATAAAAAAAACAATCATACGATCTTCACAAAAATGTTCACCTTTCTGTTATTTATATATACAGTGCAAGGTTGTAATGTCTCTTCAGTTTGTGTGCTCGAGACACACGTACACACACACACACACTCTCTATCTATCTATATATATATATATATCGTGATATTAGCAGTCTTTCTTTTTTATATTTTGTTTATCTGTTGTTCTACTTAGATATGTATATCTATTACTGAATCAATGATAAGTTGTATAAAGATGACATCTTTGTCACTAAGACAAAAGATATATGTATGATTACTTTTATAACTTACACTGATGTTATTCATAACTTAAAAAATTATTACCCGAACTAAAGTAAGCTTCTTTTTCTTTCAATTATCTCTCAGTTTCATCATAGCTGTTTATTTATTTCGTCTATGCAAACCATCCAATTGATGCGTATCATTATCACTTTCAAATAAGTTCAATTTACCCAGTTGTCATTTAAACATTTGGACTACTTTCTCACGTCGTTTGATAGGCTAGCAGATAGTCATACCCTTGCCTTAGCAGTAGTCTTACTCAGCTTCACGATAGTCATCCAGAATAATCAAATACCGAATGAGATACGTTACATACACATTATATTAATATTATCATGAGCAGTCTCAAGTGGAAAATTCACATATACAAATGAAAAGGAGGAATATATAAGTTACATCTCTGTCCACTCAATTATAATAGGCTACATACCTCTATGGGCTCTCATTAAACAAATCAACAACTAAACCTGACTTTTCTCATATTAATGCAGAAGTGCTAAAATTCTTGGAGATTCCTAACAGTTTAGATTTTTCGACTTTTAAAGATCTTTAACTAGTACTTATTATGTTAACAGTTGAAATAAAAATGTAGCTGACAATGCAGAAAAAATATATCGGCGTGAAGCCCTAAAATGGATGTACATTATACAAATATCTTATCGCAAGAATAAATGAACTGTTACCTACTTCTGGATTCTGAGTAACTAGAAAATGTATTCCATCTCAAATTAAATTCATAATAAATTAGGAAGATTTAAATGGAATATGAAAGTTAAACACAATCAATAAAGGTTCAGTTTTAACACGATAACTGTAGTATACAAAACAGTTCTTCTATATCATTTCATTATGTTTACATAATGTCTCATCTTATGGAATGTAAAATAAAATGGCGCAAATAGTTTTAAGAAGAACCAAATCGAGAAAAATATGCCTTAGGTAAAGAAGTTATTATTCTTTACTTAGCTAGTTAGCTCTGATGTATGTATGTATGTATGTTTGAACAACAGAGCCTGGCACGTGTGCATCCAAGTTGCTATACCTCAAAAGCACAACATGACTAACACCAAATTAGTGTAAGTTACTCCAATTTTAAAAATAAAACTGAGTGGACATATCAAGTATGATCGAAGGAGAAATAATTGGTACGCGGAAAGAAAGCCATGAAATAATTTTAAGCTCACAATTTAAGTGAGAACAAAGAGTAATACACCTGCGCCACTATAACCGATTCTGAGCCGTGCCCCCATAAGTTTCCAACGATTGGCTACAGTATTAGCGCGGACCCAAGTAGATAGTCTGCATCTGCCTATACGATTCCAGCTAGCAGTCGCTGACTTCATTCATTGATGCCACGTTTTGGTTTGGTCGCCCTTAACTTTCTTTAATCTTACCCCTATATCAGTCATTATTGCGCGTCGTGATAGTCGGTGGTTAGGCATACATAACACATGTCCTAACCTCCTCAGTCGATGAAGATTTACAACCCCATCGGCTGACTTACTATCTTTTCCTAATACCCAGGACCTAACCTCGTCATTGCCTGCTCTGTGATCTCAGCTAAAGCGAGCGATGTTTCAAGAACATCGATGACCAAATACACATAATCTACGAGCGTCGTCTACGTCTTGCCACGTCTTACATCCATACAGTAGATAGAGCGGAACACTGCGCAGTATACTCTTTCTTTCGTTGACAGAAGAATATCTTGTCTACACCATAGGTGATGTAGGGTTGACAAAAGCCAGACGAGCTTTTTGAATTTGTACGGATAGTTCATCAGAGACCAACTCATCAGGGCTAATCAGACATCCAAGATAAGTGAAGTGGTCGGCGTACTCAACTACTTTACTCCTTATCTTTATCTTAAGTGTTGACGAAGACCAGTATTGAAGTTAAAGTTAACATTTAAAAGGGGGGCAGAAACCCATTCCGGACACGCTTGTGATAAGTTTGCTAACTAGACATGATTCGATTCCTATCTCCTTCGGATAACCCCTGGTTACATCTGCACTGCGACTTGAATACACAGAAAAGACACGAAGCACGAGATGAATCGCTTTATTGCGAGATAACTTTTCTGTTTAGAAAAATGAGGGGATTTATAGAATTACAAATGACCTTGAGTTTCTGGAGAGTTCGAGAACCCTACTAAATATATTAGCTACATGATCAGTTATCTAATCAGAGTAGTGCCACGTTGATATGTTGGGAAACTAAAGGAATAACAAACTTCCAGAACTGTATTTTGGAGGACTATTTCAATTATTTTGGTTGTATATAAGTTGTCCCAATTAACTAACACTATTTCCTTAGTTCTACATTAGTGTTAGCTTCCTAATTGGTTGACTGTGTGGTCTGATTTTGTGTATATATAAAGGCATGATTAAAATACAATTCGATTCGATTCTGTTTGGTTGGTCTGTCGGCTCGTGTTCTTATTTCGGCTTGGGACTCAGTGGGCATAGGGCAGACGCGCAATTATCGACTAGGCACACCTAATCGCCATTCGCTAAACCAACCCAAATTTCTCTGTCATAAGACACGTGATTCTGCATTTTCCAGATGTTTCTGCTAAGGTTCTATTCAATGCTAATTGGATGAAACGTTTCTGGATTTCCATAGACTTGCATAAGGAATATTTTGGGAGTCCCTAACAGTTTGCATTATTGCTTAATGCTATCGTAGAACTCTGCATTTGACCAGCGTCTTCACCAAACAGGACTATATATATGCGTAATCTAAGTCAGTAAGGTGATTCCCTGGTATTCAAACCTGAATGTTACGTTTTGAGTCAAATGTAATTTATGTGATACTAATTTTGAAAATCCGTGTTTGTCTTCACTTAAGGTGTAAAGTGTTTTGAATACCATGACTTTTGTATCGTTCGTGTGTAAAGTTCTATTGTTGAACAACTCTTATAAACTAGTTGTCCTATCTATCTAGTTCACACAAACCTTGTTTCGTATCCGAAGAATTTTACAATAATTTAATTCTGTTGCTAATCAGACTACAATTTATCATTAACCACTCTGTCTGTCAAGGATTTTATGTAACTGAACATTTTCTAGTGTAATATGCTAAAGTTCTGTTACAGTTATTACCTTCTATGCCCGAATATTGTGCGACAAAAATTTCGATTTTAACTCCAGAATTATGTTACATTGCATTTTAATGTAATAAAGTAAATTTGGTAAGTTACTTTGTGAGTTTTTCTCTTTGTAAAGACTTAAAACTGAAAACAGTGGTCATTTACTCCTTTAATAACTGTCTTATTTGTTTTAATCTCTACTGATTGTTTACATTTTTGATTTTTCACAGGAAGCCATGCAAGCATTTAATAATTGTGCTTCACATACTTATGTTATACTGTTCTCAGAAGGAAGTCTTACACTTACTTTGATGTGCAAAGAAACAATTTATTCTTTCCTTAGTTTTTAATATTTCGACTAAATGGTTCAATCTGTCGTCTTATGGAAGCTGATAAAATCATTTATAAATTAAGAGATTGATGAATACAGATTTCTGTTGAATGTAACGATGTTATAGGTGGTAAGACGATTCATATAAGCTGACCATAAAATTTTACAACAAGATAAAGAAATCAAGTATCTTTTCATGTAAGTACTAAATTGTAAATGAATAAGGCCATAAACAAAGATTGCCTAAATAGGTCATCATTACTTCCTTTTTGAAAACGAACCTGAAATAAATTCAATTTATTACTGAATGATCTTAAGGTATAGTATTTAATTTTGTTAATTTGTTGTTGTTACTATTTGAAATATTCACCTTCGTTTTGTTTTAAAATTGTTATTTTCACGATTATAATCATTTATTCTAGAGACTACTGTCAATAAGCCAAATTCAAGAATCACATTCAAATTCATTTGTTTATGGTTATGTGGTATGGAGAATTTACCTTGCTCAAGATTTTCTGAGATGACTGACAAAATTGATGAATCTAAGAAACTTCATTTTATGCGTAAAGAAGAAGCACTTACTAAGGCTCGATTGAATAGTATAACCAGTCTTCATCAAGATCCTCGAGCGAAATTCGGATTATTAATCGGATTAATTGGCATAATATCCTTGAGTATCTTTGGTTATATATTTTACTCTTTATATTTTGGTGAAATAGCTATAGGCCCAATTCCATTAGTAGGCAATTCAACCTTAATTCAAAAGTACTCAAAGTATATTACTCATCTCCAAAATCATAATATAATAAAATTTCGGGAGAAATAATCACACTAATGCATAAAATGATTTCATAACGATGTTATATTAATGTACTTCTATTTTTTAAAGAAACCTTTATAATGAATTAATTGTTGATTATTACAGAATATTATATATAATACCTGTTTGATGCAACTATGACTTTTTATGTTACATATACTACTAAGTTGAAAAGTGTGAGGCATATGTGCGGCTAATTACAATAAGCGTAGGTCATGTTTAATTCGTACATGTGAATTAGAGTGTAGACGTCTTTACTAATAATGAAGCAAGATATTTTCGAGTCTTATCAATTTCATTCATCATAATCCATAAAATGATTAATACAAAGGTTATTTTTTCAGAACAATCATGACAGAAGTAGTTATGAATTCATTGTACACCAATAAAAATTTGACAGTTACCAATGTAATTAAAACTCGAATTAGTTAAATCATAATACAGCTTCAGTATGTTCAAACAAGCTGATCGTGACTACACAAAGTTGAAGAGTTTCTTGTAATGTAAACTATAGTCTTTTGCAAGCTCGATTATTTCCTAATATGTATAATGTCAACTTGATTTTAAAGTTATTAGTAATACTAGTTTATGATACTTCGTATAACGTTACTGCTAGTACATAATACTCGTTAAAGCCAGTAGTCGGAAATGATTTCAGAAAAGTGACATTTATATTATATTTGTTTGAATATTTCGGTGAACGAAATTGACATCACATTTATACTTAGGAGATGGTAGATATTCAGTGAAATCAAACTAGCAAGTAGACTTTGATTAAGTTCTAGTTAGACTGGATGCATTAAATAGAAAGTTTTAATCAAGAACTTTATCGATCTTCTCTGATCATATGTTAAAGTTCTCAGATTTTCACTGAAACTTCACGTAAGATGACTATCTCTAGTATGTAATCATGCCCCTTGATAAATGTCTAATTCTCAAGAAATGGGATGATTTTTTCTACAACCATCTTTAGTTGTACTTTCATGATTATCCAGTGAATGTAATACAGACAACCATTATAACTGTTGATTAGAGAACATAATGGTGATATCTGTTTAGTGAACTAGTCATTCAGAATCCATTTGTTATCTCTTATTTGCAAAAAGTAAATGCTTCAAGTCTGAAGAAACTGAACAGTTTCAAAACGACCTTTACTCAGGATCGTAAATGGGACTGTAGGCGTTTTCACTTCACTCACACTGTTGCTTATATGTGTAGTTGTTAAGCACACATCATGAAAATGATAAAACATCAGACTGTAGGTTATATTCAGGCACCTTTAGATATCTGAAACAAACAATCGTGCTTATAAACCCACCAACGATTAAAGTTGATTTTTCGGAGATGACTGCAACATAGTTTGTGTCACAAAATTATTACTATTTTGAAGACTTCTACACGACACTGATGCCATATTATAACACAACGAACTCCATCTGATCAGATCAACATCACTGAACTATTGTATAATCCTCTTTCTATCTAGATTCCTAATTCCTCTGAATATTTATGGATTCTGCAGCAAAATCTTGTAAATCGATATCTGAAGCTGGACTAGCTGTATCATATAGTTTCCCTAGTACATAGATCGTTTATTCGGTTCCTCCAAAATAATAAAGAGTAGTAGACTTATACTGTGGATGGTAGTTGGTTAATCAAAGTTATAAATGCAGACCATTCAATACCAATTAAGATTGTGCACAATCTGTGAAGTCATGAATAATCGTTACTGTTGAGTTCCATAATAGAAGGAAACAAGTATTCCGTTCTTTGATTTCCGATGATTATTTATCTACAATTTTTAATGTTAATTATAGCAATTTTTTATTCATATGTTTGTTTGCATTTCATTGTTATCAATCTATGTAACTACGTAAATTCACGAGAAGTTAAACACCATTTGACCCATGTTTCAAAATATATTGTAAGCTAAGCAACATACATGACTCACTATTGACCATTATGCTTTCTTATAATATAGTCAATAAATAGTCATTTGCTTTTCTTTCTCATAATGCTTGTAGTCATAGTTACGGGCAGACCTTAACAAGTAGTACAATACACAAATAGACCAATCAGAACCAAGCGTCGTTTTGATATTAACATAAGTTTTACACTCACTCGTATACAATTGAATATTGTAAAGCCTTTTAATATGAAACATTAATCTGATTACATTTTAATACGCTTAGAAAGAATGTCAGTTACAAATTACAGACTAAATTATCCAAATGTTACTTACCAACAGACAAATTTTGGTCGTGATCATGGGAGTAATATCAGTAATGATTATTATGCTGAACATGTAGATTATAATATTCAATCACAGACTAATGAAAGAGATAAGATGCATAATGATGATAGTGATTATAATAAAAAAATAAAAAGTGATCTGCTAAATGATGTCAGTGGATATACAAATGATGTAATAGATTTTGAAGGAAATGAAAGAAATCATAAATCTCATATTTATGATCCATGTGGTGGTCCACTTTATGATATGGAACCAGAATTAATGGGATTTGTTCAAAAGCATAATGTAGTAATGGATGATGGAGCTGTTGTCAATAAAATGGCTATGCTTAAAAAAGCTGCAATGGATAGAAATGCTCAAAAGTATGTTATTTATTGTTTGTAAAAGTTTGTATCTTCCCTTTGTTAATATTAAGCAACTGAAATCGATTAGTCTTTATTGACAAACGTACGTCTTTTTGAAGGATTCATAACTGTTATAAAAGTGAATGATACGCTATTTAGGTTCAATAATTCAATGAATAATGTCAACTGGACTGAGTTTGTGTTCCAGTGTAAACACTAACATTGGGATCTAGATGAAATGAACGTGGAAGTTGATGGCGTGAAGGCAAGATGCAGGACGACCGAGGTAGGCGTAACACTGACCTTGTGTTCTGAACGGACTTATTAGGTCTACTCCCATAATCTATACGATCTGACTACATAGACGGTGTCAATGTGACTACGCTTTTTCAAAAGTAGAGAGTGGTAGAATAAAGCACCAGCAAAGAGGTAGTACAAAGTCGTGTAATTGCATATGAACAATGACTTTTGTATTCCACGTTCTGGACTAGTCAGTAATGAGTAATGCAAAATACACTGAAGACTGAACTGGGAGGAGTTTCATACTAATGATGGAATAATAGTTTCCTAGTAAAATTACAATGTCTCGCGAAGGAAAATATATAAATTACAATCAATCATAGGTTTATGAAAAGCCTACAGGTATCATAGTTACTAAATGATTTACAAGTGCAGCTTAGCAGCAGGAGTCCTGACGAAATGAAGAATAAACTTCATAGGTTGTAATCCACTGTTCATTGTTTCGTTATAAAACCTCTTCTTTTGTGAAAATAAAAGTTTCTCATGTGAATCTCAGAAGTTATTCGATTACATGAATGTCCAAATATCTCCATTAGGTAAAATAATATTTGTTTCTCATTTTGAGAATACCATCGATGCCTTCATAAGATCTTTTCTTTGGGTCAATCTGAAAGCTTGCTAATCTCCATCTTTCCCGAGTCAATCTTCTAAGCAAATGTTGATCTGACTTAAATGCTTCTTACATCATAGGCTTTTCTATAGAAAAAAAGTGTACAGTAAATTTTCGAGCATTAATTTCCAGTCCCTCTTTTGTGTTGTATCTTCAGCCTCACGTATATGGTTTATATAACGAATTCACTTCATGTTTTTTACCTCGACTTCATAGAAAACATCCGTTTAAGTATGCTTTGGGTCGTCAATTGCGGAGATGAAAATAGAAAATCACGAACATTCATCTCCTGGTTTATACTTAATAAACAATATCTTGCGCCGCGAAGGCAATTTAAGTAGGCTATCATCCCGTATTTGTCGTTGACTTTATGTTTTAGTTGGATCGCATCCAACGTCATCCTAACCTTTCTACCAAAAATGATATCTGAAGGAGACAACTATTCTGACGCTGATGGATTAGAGGTTGCGCGATATAGTAGAAGGAAATCATCTAGGATCTCTTCTATTGTCCCCTCTTATTTTGACTATTTAAGAACATTTTTAAGGTATCCACAAACCTTTCAACCAGTTTATTTGGACGAGATTGATATGGTGGTTGTGGTGGTAGCGTGTGGGGGGAAGAGGGGTGAGTGATTATATATGACACCAAGTTTGTCGCAGAAATTATCAAACACTAACGAAACAAACTAAGTGTTATTACCAGAGGCTAATATATCTGGGAATTCCAAACAACTAAACAGCTTTTGAAGGTGAGACAGTAGCAAGTGTAGTAATGGAGTTCTCGGGAATCATTTCCTACCACTTAGAATAAGTGTCGACCCGTACAGAGAATAGATACCACAAATTGTACCGGAGAAACCGACGAGTAACGGCTAACTACGTTGTTAGTACTACTATAATTCAAGAGATATGATATATAGAGGCCATCCTTTCTGAATAAAATTTGATACTTCCTGCAGAACATGATTAAGAACAGTATGGTCAGCAATTTGAATAGCCGTCACTGGGAGCATGAATACAGCCTGCAGCAATAATTTGCTAACATCTTCGACGGGAAATGAAGCAGTGGCATCAAGCTCGCTTTCCGGCCTGTGATAGATTATCAACCTTGATAACACGTTTGCGTAACCGAAGTCGGCAGTACTTTTGTGCTGTATCGTAAAGTCATGCCACAACAACATCATGACCCACTGCTGATAACAATTAGCAGCGTCAACTAAAAAATCCTTCTTAGAGTCAAATATTAACAGTAAAGGTTTATGGTCCGAATTTTAGGTAAATTCCTCTTTGTTAAGCACTTTATGGAACTTTTCAACCTCAAAGATAAGCACTAATCCTTCCTTTTTGATCTGACTTCAATTGAGTTCTTTTACAGCTGAAGCTCATGAAGCATCTTTGACAGCTTTTCTCTTACTATCTGCAATACGATGTGATATTACAGCACCAATACCATCCATAGCCATTTTTATCAAAAACAAAGTCAAGATATTTTACTTAATCCATGAAAAATGTACATTTGTCTTCTTTGATATAAAATCTTAATCCATATATTGTAAGTAGAATAGTGAGTAATAGATCAAACAATTTGGACTTACTATAGCCAGTTATATAAACTTCGTCTAAGTATACAGCAATTCCAGATAGATTTAATAACTTTGTAAACATCATTTTCAGTCACTGGTTTTATACCGAAAGGCAGACGTGCATACTAGTATAGATCTCTGAGCACTAATCGTTAATAATTTTCTGAAAACCGAGTCTACTTCTATCTGAAGATATGCATTAGCAAAGTCGATTGTTGCAAAATACCTCCCCCCCCCCACCATTAAGTTCTACAAATAAATACTGCTGAATGGGAAATTGATAAACATGATCCTCCGAACCATCAGGTATAAAAATCTGCACATAAACAGATAGAAACACTTACTTTGTTGACAACTACCAAGAGAGCAGTACATGATGAGTGAGTGAGTGAAACTAAACATCTGTAATCTATCGAGTTCGTGGTCAGCGAGAGACAGGGAAGCATAAAATACTGAACGCTACAGCTAAGAAACAGGTTTGGCGCTTGGGTTTAATGAAAAAGATGCTTGAGTGAGTTTGCAGAAACCCGGTGTGTTCTGAAAGTCAGAAGCATACTTTTGGTGTCAGCGATTGTGTAGTTTCTCGTGATGCATCGGCAAAGTTTATTAGAAAAGTGCACTGGTGAGCATATAGAATTAGAATCAATAACTGACTTCGGAAGTAGAGCTGAAAGGAAATCATTTATTTGTAAAGATGCATTGTTACACACATGAGGTGAATCAGTAGTGGTTATGGAAGACACATGAGATGAATCAAGAACCACTGGTAATAAAATATTAGGTATTAATGAATTTGGAAGTAAGTGACATGATTGAAGCTACGTTTTGATTTTCCCACTTATATCTTTCTTTCACTTAACTATGTTTAAATGCTAACATTACACTGAAAAATAGGCAGTGGTTGGGAGTACGCAATCAATGACCCAACCTCCTCAATCGACTAAAATTCACACTGTTTTGCACTGATTCGCTATTTTCTCACAATATCCTACTTTGAATCTCAACGCTGAAAACAGAAATTGTTGAATGTAAGAGTTGTTTGTCAGTTTACTGCAGTCATATTACATCAAAACACAGGAGACGCAATTTCGAGTCATCTAGACATATAACCACATTGCGACTTAGTCGATAGGTGGTATTCCATCATGACTTAGGGACTAGACAGGGATGACATTGATCCCTATTACGCGATTAATCAACAAAAGTATCTCAGCTTTACAGTGGCAGGTTAAACAGATCAAAATCTAAATCTATACACTTCTCAATGTCAACTAGGCTAAGCACTTGACAAGTAACATATACATTTTGGATTCGACTTCCGGTACGTTTGTAAACATTTACAAAACAAGAGTTCTTTGTGTTTGATTTTTCATCACTCTATAAAAAATGTTAACTCTTTCTTCTAACTATTCTTGTTCGCCCGCCTCATTTTAATATACAGAAAATTTCAACCACCTGGAGGTTTAAGTAGAAAAACCTTCATTATTTTAATCGTTGTAATCGCAGTGTTGTTACCACTGATTATAATTTTATTAACAATTGGAATTATCTATGCATATAAAGTAATTACACCGGATTTACCAAGTGCATCACCGTGGTGGCGTCGTACACAAATTTATCAAATTAATATTGAAACATGGGCAAACGATGTACAGGGACCTATTGGACGCTTACAAGACGTAATACCACGTATGGAATATTTATCTCGTCAAGTAAGTTGATTTCATCTCATCTGTGTTGTAAAGAGTAAGATTTAGTAATTTTAATAATTGAAATTTCAGCTGAACGACATTTGTCGAAAACTAGGAAAACACATTGAGAATGTTTCGTTCTAGTAAGGAAGTTGATCAAAATTGTGATGTTTAGTCACCTAAAGCTTATAAATATACATATTTCTTGTAACTAATAGATACAGAGATAAATTCTATTTTTTTTCTGTCTTTTAGTTTGAGACTTAGGAGGTATGTAGATTAAAGATTGGGAAAACTAGTACCTAGACTAGCGATCGTTAGCTTAAGTTCAAGTACGACATTTATCACCTTAATTCATTAATAAGAGTTTCCTAGGTTTACACTTACTAATTATTGTAATCTCATTGTATTGTCAATTATTAAATATTATTATTCTGTATAAGAATTTGGGGTGTGCACTACTGAGGAGTTCCACATTAGAACGAAACAGCTGTTCAGAGCTTCCTGGTTTTTCACTCGTACCCTACCAACATCAATCTGTGATATATTTAATCAACTACATAAGAATTGTTAATTTATTACGTGCGAATAATTCACAAAGTTACTATCTACGTATATAATGTTATTATTTTAAAAGTAAATTGATATGGAATTCATTGAAAAAAAATTTTCGCTGAAATGTCTTATGTCTTTCTTAATTGATACAATTAGTTTCTTTCGTTATTATATTAATATGTAGTTTTATTCAATATATTTTCTTTCCAATAACATCTAGATTGGAGCAACAAGTATCCTTCTTACTCATTTATTGAATTCTGATGTAAATGGTATTATTGATTGGGAAACAATTAATCAATCTATTGATCCAACTGAAGAAGCATTCAGTAATTTTCTACCTCAACTTGTACAAAAAGCGAAATCTCCATTAGGTAAACTAAAATCTAGTAAATCAATTAAAATTATGATTGGTTTGCCAATTTATGCAACAAGTAATCGACATGAATGGTTTCGTTTCAGTCAATCAAATAACAACGATGCATATACTTCATTTTATATGTGGACTAATGTTGAAGTGAGTTCATACATTTTTTGATGCAAACATTTACTTGACGACTGATGAGCCTGAAAAATTTGTTAAAGGATATGGGATATTTAAAGAATACAATTACTTTTCTCTATTTTTCTAGTCTAGAAGTGAAATGACGCTGACTTACCAACCTAACTATTTCAATTCTAGAGACACGTCAAACAAAAGTACATGGAAGTGGTAATCCTGACCTAAAAATTTTGAAAATCCTTTTCAACCTTGGGTATGATGATACATAGACTATCCAAATTACACTAAATTAGTCGGCATTTAGTGTCTGTAAATAAGGCATGTACTGTCCATAGGATAATGTGGACAGATTTTAATTTCAAAGCTTTCTATCGGACGATAAGTAAATAATATAAGTGATCCTGCATCTTATGTTACTTTGAACTTTTCACGTAAGATCCGACATAAATTTCAAACACATAGGTAATATTACCAACAGATAGTACATTCACGCCTGGTTGAAGATTTCAGGTAGCAGATGCTTGTTTTTGGTTTATAAATTATTGAATATATTCATTAAAATCGTCCATTTAGTACGAAAACTAAGTGAAAAGTTGAGTTATCGATAACTTATATGACAGTAAACAATAGGCTACGTAAAAAGTACCAAATCAAGGGAGGTGTTGATAATAGTAGCGATGAACCCATCTACTAAGTCCCTGTTATGCCATATCATCTGAGGCTGATGGCTATCCACCTCGGTAAGTGGTTATTAATTACGATGTATGAAAATATGAATGGAAACGTATTTATATTGATCCAAGGACTCGATCATCACCAAAGTGTTAGACAAATAAGGCATCGATCTCTACTCAGTGATTAATCAATACCTCAGTCTTACAGAAATGTGGCTGCTATCAGCATAACTTAGTGCCAACTGTCGAAGAGTCTGGAGCTAGGCAAGGGTGGGTTCTGATTCTTTGGGGAAGGTCAGTTTTCTTATGAGTGTTGACTACCGCTTAACCCTGGTTTGTCGCTATCTCCTCACTAGTTCTGATTACTTCCCGAAGACGACTATTTTATAAAGAGACAATTTTAACGTGTCGTTTATTCTTCGATTTTCATTGAAGTCACGTTTCTGATCCACCTATAGGACAAAACCATGTTATTGAGGTGTCATAAACACCTAAAATGATTTTTATGTTGTGACTAAGTATACAAATAGTTCACATTAATTTATTTGGTACGTGGTTTGTGGAGTCTGAGTTAGTGCTTGTATTGTAGACTCAGCTATGTACTACAAAACCTAAAGAGTTCTCGAGAAATTTTGACTGTAATGATGTGACTGGATTTGATATGGCAGTGATTTCAAATATATCACATCACTGCTAGTAAACAGTTCAAGGTTGGAAAAATGATGGATGTCTTTTTAAAAGTCAGCTATGTTGTATCACTGTGACCATTTATTGACTAATGCATTCTTTGCTTGACTATAATTGTCTTCTTCTTTATCAGCACCGGTTGATTGTAAACAAGATATCTGGAGCTTGATATCTGTCTTATCATACTTTTCTCAACCTTGTAATTTTGATGAGGCCGACTTAACACACGAAGTTCAATAAATTTGTAACGCACAAAAGTGACTGCTATAATTGACTTTAGTTAGAACTAACGCGTACTGACAGAGTAGCTTTCCTGTTGTGACGCTTATTGCCGGTGGAATTATATGTCATTATCTATTTTTTTTAACTGTTTACTGAAAATAATCTATTCGCAGTTTAATAGTAAATGAATTCTAAACGTCATTTATGCTTTTAGCCTTCCACTGATCAACAAAAAAGACACTATGCTTATGATTCTATTCGTCGTGCATACTATAGACATGTACATGGTAATCCGAATAGTCCTTTGCTGAATTTAACTAATCCTAATGTAAGTAGTGGTTCATTTTGTAATTTGTTTTTTCATGTGAAATGTTGTCGAAGACTTCGAAATCATGTGTATCATATTTATTTTGTTGAGCTTTTTAATCAAATGAACCTATTTCTAGGCTCGCAATATCGTTCTAGAGAATGTCATCAGTGCTGTTATTGGCACCTACAGAGACAAGTGACAGCTTTGAAATCAATCCAACTGGTTTCATCCTAAACTATGGAATAGTGGGGCATTTATACTTTGTCTTACATGCATGAATTCTTATGTAGCGGCATCGCGTTCTGCCAGAAGATATACAAGGTGAAAAATGTGAGTGAAGCGGGTTGTGGTACTTATCTGATAGGAATAGAACCAGATAGTTGTTTGCAGGATTCCAAATCTCAGTCTACAACCGTGTTCATAATGATGTCGTGGTTCTCACTACACGCTCTAGTAACAGCTTTCAATACTCTACACAACACCACATAGTTGTTTTTTCAAAAGTCAGGGAAAAAATAATGAGAAACAATATGAAATAATCTGTAATATGAATGAACTGAAAATTTTAATAATAAGTGCTTGCTAATATCCAAACAAAGTAGTCGATCCACGTAATATATTAGTAGAAAATCTTCATTTGATATAAAGAAAACAAGCTAAGACCAAGACAGATCAGTAGTAAAAGTTACACTGAATATGAGTAACATTAGACGTAGTTTTAATAATAGAATCTCCAGTTTTGCAGACATTGTGCGAATTCAAAGGGTATTTAAGTCTTTTTTATGTTTTAAGCTAAAATTGTCTATTTGGCATTTGAAAGGGTAAGCTGGAGACTATTCAAACTAGACCATCGTTCAACATTCGCCAGAAAGTAATTCATATCACTACAATTTAAGAAAGAAGAAATAGGCATACAAATAGCAAGATCATCTGCGTACTCAACAAAGTTACTTTTCACCAAAGAGGGCAAGTTATAGAAAAAAATGACAAAAGAAAAGGGGAAAGAACAGCATTATATGATAAACCAACTTCCGTTAATAGATGAGTGGAGCATTTTCCTTTGTACACATCATACTGTTTTCTTCTGGAGAAATAGGAATACAGCCAGTTGACTATCCAGCTTTCTATGTTTATATTCTTAAGTTTACTCAGTAATATAGGTCTAGGAATAGAATCAAAGGTGGATGTATTATTAAGAAACGTATTTCGAATATGCTTTTTACCCTTTTTTAGGCTAGACACCATATTATGATGTAAGACAAATGTTGCGTCCAGTGTACTTCTATTGCATCTGTTTACAAACTGATGTGGGTCGGTATGCTCTTTTATTGCAAGCTAAAATTTACGTAGTGGACGTTTCCCATAGTTTTGAGAAAGAGAGAAGTTATCGGTATGGGTCTAAACTAAAGATTACTAGCAGTAGACACATTTTTAGTATGGGTGTTATTTTTATTTTCTTTTGGTATGACATATGTAGAGGAAGACTAGTTAAAGATACCTGTCAGTGGCTGATACGAAACACTGGTACATTTCTTAAAGAGAAGGTATGGAATATCATCAGGTCCTGGACATTGTGATGGTTTCCAATCGGGTAGCCAGATACATGCAGTGGATTGGATAAAAGCTTGAACACATAACTTCTGAAACAGTAAATGACTAAAGTATGTAATTTGTACGTGCATTTAAGCTGCATTTGTAGATTACTCCGAATGATTAATTTTCGAGAACAACCTAATCAGAATTGACGAGATATTCAAGAATTGATTTACCAACTGGTTAGGAATTACCTTTCGATAACAAGGCAGGATATTGTTCGTAGATCTGTCGTCGATATAACCTGGTGAGCAAGAGTAAATAAACTAATAGATACTGACTTAAGTAACCTAAGTAGGTTGTTTGTCCTTAATACATTCATGAGATAGGTGAAGACCAGATAAGATAATCTAAATCTCATCGAAAGATGGCTTTTCAGATGATTTGATTAACATTTCTTACGGAGAATTTTTAACAATTTTTGACGAAATTCAACATTTATTGATAAAATAGTTATTTGTACAGTAGAACATTTCATAGTTTGCCGTTTCGTTTCCAATTTACCGAGCCTAGATGTATGGTGGTCTTTGATAAATATATTTACAAGTCGATTCAATCTATCAGTGTCCATGTCTTTAAGGTTTATCCAACTGACTATGAAGTATAGGTACACAGAATCAACTAATTGCACCCTTTTGAGTAACCGACCTTAATCAAATTTCATAGACCTTCAGACTTTTTTGAAGTGTGGGAGGATTCACTTAACCTACTTTACCAATATGAGGTAGTTAATAGTAATGAAATCCTACACAATTTAGACATGTTGATGGGAGGCACCGACATTCCTAGCTAATTAGAACAATCAGTAGACATAAAAATAATTAAATGATGAATCAAAATATAGAGTGAAAAACATGTTTCACAGTAGCCATGACTACTTATTATAAAATTTCACAGATCCATCATATTGAGAGTTGACTGAAGTCGTATATATGAACCAATGGATTCTGATTTTATTAGCCAAGATTTGTCTTAATTGATTGCTTCAATGAACATTTGAAGTTATGATGAGCACTATCAAAGAATCAAAAACAAATGCAAAATATCTGACCAGTATTGTCTCGTTTTTGCCATCAATACGTTACCAGCTGATCTCGTAAGGTATTTACAGATTAAGACCAATATCTAAATATTAAGTTACACTATAGTTATCATTAAAATGGGCATTAGTTATTTTATAATGATTTGTATTTCGCTATTGCTGATATTAAAGACTGTAATTGATCAATTTCTTGAGATGTATGAATCCTGTTCGGATTACCCCGATACTACCATTCACTTAGAAGTTTTAGTCAGTTTGAATTACGATTACCAGTCAAGTTCCACATGTATGTTTCATCATATTTAGAATTTGTCAAGTAGATTTATTAGTATCTCCATGTTCACGTTCGTTTCAATGGAGTTTGAAGTGACAGTCATTGGTTTCGAATCTCAGAAGTGAACAAAGAGTAGAGACAGAGTAGAGATACATATAATCATAGAGGGTTAACAAATAGAAACGTTAGTCTAGTATTGCACTCCTACCTACAATCCGATTTTGCAATACACTAATGATATTAAAATATTTCAAACAAACTGATGGTGAATATACTCACTCACATGAGTCAAACATATTTTTAATTCCACCAATCAAGAAATCATTATTTTATTAAAAATTTCATTGAAGCTAATCACAACATTTTCTGTATTTACTAGATGTAATGTATCCCGTAGCTGAGATGATTTTTCCATTCACTTAATAGGTTTACCCTGCATATTACACTGTAATTTTTAATAACACATTTCAAGTATCTGAAGTTACCCGCGAAATTCTGCTGGATGAACAACTATAGACAAAGAAAGCTATAACTTGAAATGATTTCTCTAATGATAATGACACTCCATACAGTACTCACTCACTGAATGGACAGAAAATGACTGAAAAGTACTGGATATTTGACATATAATGAATATTGAAAACGTTGCGGATAACGTCAATCAAATGTTTCTTGAATTCTTTGTAGTTTGATATGATTTTTACTTCATCCTCTTAACTATTCATGGACACAATTATGAAGATGAAGAGAATGGACTGCGTAGGCACTTACAGGTTATTAAATGGTATGATAGATCCATGTGCATTCATATGTGACCCAGACAATGGATACATCGTTTGTGATTTTGAATACGATAGTACAATAAGATTTATCACTGGTACCCACCTACGCTTACATCATGTGACTTATAAAGTCTTGTCTAGATTGTTTATTTTATGAATTTTTCAAGAGATTCTTTAAACTCGATATCATCTAATAAAGTAGTACAGTGTTAAAATTTACTCATGTTTTACATTATACATGATTTCAAAATATTCGTTACTATAAGGCAAAGTACATTAGCATATTTTAGTTAATTATAGCCAGACTGTGACACAAAAGTTAATTTGTGAGAAACGTGAATAGCATACTGTAAAATGTAGTGTACATTAATTAAGTGAATGGAGTGTGATTAACAGTTACATATATAAGTAAACAGAATAGAATAGAATAGTTATCAGTGGTGAACTGATAGTCCCCGCATGAGACAGATAGTAATCGAGAATTAAAGTCAGTCAAGATAATAATGGTCAAGTGCTTAAAGCCTAATTATTGTGATTGTTTATTTAGGGGAAATATCTACATATTCAGGTTATGAAGTTTAGTTTTGTACGAAAGAAATCGAAAAGTATGACGGAAACCGTTAATAAGAAAGATCTACATAAAGTAAAAAGCATATTCAAGATATAACTAAGAGTATAGAATAACCTCATCATGATCCTTACAGTTGATTTTAAGCCTTATCACATAGACGGACAAATATCTCAACGATTCAAAACAGGACTAGCAGTTATTCACTTTATGGAAGGGTGACACTTCTTGTTTTAGTAAATTTTAGTATTTTTATAAATTTATCTAATTAGCATTTCACTGTTTCAAAAGTGATGGGAGTTACTAAAGTAGACATTTTGTTTAAGGTAGGTGGTTTTATAATAATCAATTCGATGTGACGACTGACATTGTTTGGTACGTGGTGACGATATACATGTGTAAAATGCTGAAAATCCCTCAACTAAGATTAAAATAAATTATTCGATGCGCTGTTGCAGACGTGATAAAAACGTCCTTATCACTTCTTCCCACTCACATCTTAGGTAGGTGGGCGGCATATATTAATAGTTACACTTGAAACATAGTTCTCTTATCTCAATTCGTGTATGTTTACAGACCTAACTAATTATATAATAATTAGTCAGGTGTAACAGTTCCTCATCTTAATACTTTGAATGATGTCTCGTCATATACTACATATAGGTACAAACAAAAATGATTAATGTCATTAAATTTTGGAAGCGAAACCTTGGAATCAGTGGTGTTATGATAATGAACTCAAGTAATTTACTTGATGAAATGGTTCCAGGTATTAGAAATATTTTAAATACAGATAGTGACGGTAAGTCATCATCATCATCATCATCATATTATTATTATTATATGCTGAAAATAGTTAGTAAATCAACGCTATTTTACGGACATGATCAAATTGATATGAAATTAATGGGGCGCCTCAGCAAGTTATGGTTAGTTTTCTTTAAAAGACATGGTTCACAGACCTACATCGTTATGAGCCCTTCAGAATGATAGATAATTTATAGAATGTAGTAATTTTGAACTAGTATTTCATTGCTAAAATTTCCAAGTTGTTACTTTTACGAAGAGGAAAGATTAAGTAGTGTAGTGTTTGACGACTTTTGTTCTTTACAAGGCAAGTCTCATGATCTGCAAATATAGCAGATAAAATAAAAACGGTAAACGTAGAGTAACAATTACAATATTTTGTACAGTTTTGTATCTCTCAATTGTTAGCGTTCCGGAGAGCAATTGATCAATGTCTGTTGAAATATATACATCTTGGAAGGATCAGTTCGATTAAGCGTTATTTCGCGAGTTTGATTAATGTTGAGTTATGATTGCTAAGTGAAGGACTGAAAGCTCATTTCATCCTATTCGAAAGTTGTAAACTATGTGTATATGTGCCCATGTTGACGTTCACACTGAAATTTGAGCTCAGTCAATTCCCTTCAAGCACCATCGCATTATCCACTGAGTTACTATGAATATTAGCACTTTGACCCCAATATATCAATGTGATAAGTGTCATGCAGGATGAAACGTACGTACTGAGTTTTACTTACTAGCCACAATCCGACTTTACGCAATAAAAGTTGCATAAAACTTATAAAGTAAGTGTAATGAGTAGGATAAGGCTCGGAATTTATCAGATAATTGGTAAGCAATTTATAATGCAATCTTGTAATACAGCGAGGAAACAAAGTAACATCAATAAAGGAGGTTTAAGGTGTATTTTGTACTATATTTGGTCTATTGCAGGTTATACATTGAAGGCGTAGAATAAAATGTCACTGTAAGGTCTATAGTAAAGGTCTATATTATCCTGAAAAGGTTACTACATTTTAAAATAATTATTATTGCTTCATGTAACTGTGGTAATGTTATCAAACTGTTCAGCGACAAACATGTTTTAGGAAGTTAGTAAGTTTTGATTCATGTATCATCAACGGGATGTATTTTATTTCTAGGATAAAATTCTCCAGCAATACTGGCACATGACCACATCAGAAATTATATTCTGGGCCGTCGTACTTCATGAAAAGCATAAAACGTTCAGACTATAAAGACATTTACAGTAATTTAGGCTGAATTCGATCTTTTGGATGTTAAACATTTCTATATCGAATGTTTGATTCATTTTCTCTACTGGTTTCTAGACAACAACTTGCTACATAACTGTCGATTGAATTCATTATGTGTGTGTACTAAGGTCTGGATTAACATTGTTCTATCTGTACTGAAGTATAGTAAGGAGGAGAAATCCTTCTCAGTTAATAAAGTCAGTAACTTAATCAGAATTTCAAGTTAGTTGATTTAAAGATATTAGTGATTTATTCTATTCAAAATTAGTAGTCGAGCAAATTCAGTAGGAAGACTGTGCATCCGATATTTGCTGATAAAATCCCGATACAATGGTCGACTAAAATGTTACTAGTGTATTGTATAGAATAAAATAACATCCTATCATGGAAGTTATTTCATTTTTCATCAGCTGATTAATCGAAGTAATCTAACTCTAAGTTAAGCAGTTACTGAATGCGCAAATTCAATTATTCAATGAACACAGAACCTTTATAGGTGATCCATTGACACAATCAGTTACATCGCTAACTAAATATTCCTAAAGCCTGTATGTCATACTACTAGTTCATTGTAAGTAGAGAGGAACCTGAAGAATGCCGAAACGTGTTTTTTCAGAAAAACAACATACAGATCAGTAGGCAATCATCGCACACATTGATATCACATTCAGTCAATGAGTAGCCACTACTCAATGGTCAAGTGTACAAAAGTCAACAATAAAACATTAACAAATTTAATTAACAAGACTTACTAAGGCGAACTATCACTTAAATCAGACAATCAGGGCATATTGATTTAACTTTTATGAAGTAATTGAACAGCCCACTTCAAAATACAGAATATGGTGGTGATGTTGTTCTGAGTTATTATGGTTATTTGGTAGCTAGATCCTCTAACTCAAGGAACAAAATGTTACTCAAAGATTCTCCTTTAATTTTATGCCGAACTGTATTTACGTAAGATGGCTTTAATATTCTTTACTTAATTCCCCTATCCCTTCCCCACCACAATTATTACTCAGATGAATTCATATGGTTTGCTGATGAACCGAAGATTGACGCTATAGTGAATATTGAAGAAAAGGTGTGTTTACAGACACTTACGATTAACATAAGAGTACCAACAAGACGTAATGATTTAGACTCACAGATTCAACAAGGTAAGTTAGTGGTGTACAAAATATTAACACTGTTAGTATGCAACCATATACAGCACATTAAATGTTATTTCATACTACTTATTAGCAGGTAAAACATATGCTTGTAAGCTTTTTGTGTCCAACACATTCTGCTGTCGGTTAGGTACCAGTGAAAACAAGAAAGTAATAGACAGCCGCTTTGTCACATTATGAGACATCCTTCCTTCCAGCAGTGTGAACGCTTAACCATATATACTATTGTGCTGGCCCACACCTAATAATAGAATTCTCATCTCCAATAATGTGTGATAGCACGATGATCGTTTAATGTCACTGGTGGTAACCGTCTCATTCCCGATAAGTCCGAACACCATCAATTACGACTTCTCATTCGAACTTGGTGACAAAGTTGTGAAATTAATCGGTAGTGAGCTGATTACTGGAATTGAACTGATAAAGTTTTGCTGAGATAAAACGACAGCGCTGTCTAGTGCTCCCTGCTTTTTATTGTTTCCAAACAAACAACATTCTATGACGAACACTTATTACAACCTACATCATTATCATTATCATCATCTTATTTTAACTAATTTTTAATTCGAAAATTGTGTAATTTATCAATAGCCGGTCACCATGTTAACAACCATGCGTAACTAGTTGCCTTCATCAAACTTAAGGGTTATAGTAGGATGAATTTGTATATTCCCATTGATTTGTTATAGACTGAAGCTGGTCAGTCACTGTTGCTATATGTGCATCCTGAGCGGATTGCCTCGATATAGCGATTATTCACAAGTATTATTTAATGTGTATTGTGACTGGCAAGTGGAATCTAGGACGCGCGTTTCGTCCTGTTTGGGAATAGAAATTGTCGTGTGTTCATACGTGCAACAACAGTAGGTGAATCCTTCGAAAGATCAAAACGGGACGACCTTTCGTCTAAAATGGAGTAAGCAAAGACTATCAAGAGGGAAGATCTATCTTCCGATCTGGACAAAATGTAAACTAGTGAATTTATTGACACCATCATTAATTCATTCATTCATTTTCGTAAATTCTACTGTTATATTACAACTTCAGTCTGTAGCATCGATTACAAGGATACCATCAGCTAAGCAAGTTACGTTAAGGTCCCAGTTCTGATTACAACTAACCATTCAAATTTATATAAAAATAATCAAATAAATTCCTTGAATGAAAAGATAATAAATCCTGCTTAACGTATGTAATTGCATTTTTAGTTGCTTGACTCTCTATCGTATCGGTTAAATTTTTTACCTGATGATTTCTTGAGAATTAAAAAATTACAATAGCAAGAGTGAGATAAATTTTGTTAGCTCTTAGTTGTATCCTGAAAGGCTATAATTCACAGCTGAATCTATAGACTTTTTTTCAATAAGTAAGATCCATTGACTCATTTTAAAATCGAGTAATTACGAATGACCAAGATGAGGCGAAGTAATGAACAACATAACATAAATTGGTACACAAATACAATGAGACAGAATTCAAATCAGTTATGTCACCATATTTGGCAACAGAAATCATAATTCACATTAAAGTGTAAAAATCGTACGACTTTCTGTATAAACTACATTCCAGTTTCTGACAAAAAAAAGAAAAAAGTGAAGTAAACAAAACAAGTAAAGAAGCCAAAATTTTTAATAAAATAAGAGTAGAAATAACCATGAGCTTTGATTTTTATTTCAATGACCTCAGTCTACACTTCAACAAAACACATAAAAATGCCATTTTTAATTTACCAAAGAAAATTGAGCACAGAGTGAACTTATACTACTGATAAGGAAGTTTCATTGTGTGATATTAATGAGTTAGTAGCTTGATCTCCTATGACACATCGTAATTATTTTCATATTTAACATCGTGGATTTCATTTGTTAAGTGATTTAAAACAAATTGTCCCTTGTTTATGTAATTGACCATTCATCTGAGAGCCTTTTTGATGGAGTCATAGATCAAATTTTAGAAAGTTGCTTTTGTTAATGTGAAACTAGCTTACACATTATGAAGTTTACATTTTCCTGCTGTTATTTTCCCCGTTTAACTCTAATCAATTCCATGATACACAAAATTAATATCCTTTTTGTCAAATAAATAAAATATTTTCGATCATCAGTAGTTGAAAACAATTCACACAGATCAAAGTCTCTAATGTACTAGAGTGATCTTTCCAAATATACTGACACTGTTTAGTATATTTATCGAGTTGACACTGAAAAACAAATTAATATTTTAGAAACATATGTAGCTAAAAATTACATTTAAAAAAAATGCATTAATTGCATGGACTCTACTGATTATTTCAATGGCAACATAGATCACCCGACAGATTTGCTTTGACAACATGCAAGAAATTTTGTTGATTTATGGATTATAAAAATGTCTACCACATTAATCCATGATTTAAAATTGTCACTTTTTAATTCAGACTTTCTGTCACTAAAATCTCTGTTTGATATTCTATGAAATAATAGAAAGTCTCTTCACAATTAGTTGGAAAGAGTCCCGAATTCACCTAGATTTTGTATAAAAAATATTAAACGGACTGAATATCTCAGGATTGTCCTGTTACTCACTTTGTGACAGTTACCATTGAGTTACCCAATCCTCTTTTAGAACTGGAATTTTCACTTTAATTAATGACTAAGTAGAAAGTTGATCAGGTGTAAATCAATTAACCCGATGAAACAGTTTTACAGACATTACTGTGGATATTTTTCATTATTCAATTGTTGTAAATTTAATTCTCACTTATTATTGATCGATAAACACTTAGTAATTCATGAATATCATTATCTTTTCGTTTACTTTTTCTACCACAAAGCTATGAATAATACACAATTAAGAAAATGTAGTCCAATTTGGTTAGTGCATCAATTAAGCGAAGATAATAAAGATTTTGCTACAATCCAAAAATTAGCTTATTTTCTACCAGGCAGTTATTTAATGTTAGCTGGACAAGAAGTTGACTTAGTAAGTCCAAGTTTATGTAATACACTTGCAAAACAATACAATAGTTGTTTATGTAACAAGTTAATATTTGTTCATTTTTCGATTGCAATGTAGTATTGCGGCATTCTTGGAAGATTTTCAAATTGTTCACAATCAAAGTTCATTGAAGTAAATCAGTATAGACATTTAAAACAATTTGAGTATACATACGAACCATTGAGTCTCATGAATTTATGGTTGATTTCATCCATTGAGAACGCAGTCACTGTACATGAATGTTTTGTTGGCATAAAAAATATTATTAGGTTTGGTTTGCAGATCATCCATGATTAGGGTTTCTATCCAAGCTTTCGATACATTCTAACTTATTTATAGATCTATACAACACCTGTGTTCTCTTACCTATAATATACCATAGAATTACTTCTAGTTGGGGTTTACAGTTGCTATTAAGCGACATGAGCTGATAAAGTTATGCAAGAAGGGTTGGTCCCATGGACAAGAGAGATATTAAGAATTGAGGGTGGGAATTGACCTCGAACAAGTTGATCTCGTAGGCTATTAGAGGTATTTGGGCAGTTTTCCCTTCCTGGCTGCCCACACCATGGATAGATATTACTTATTGAAGAACATGAAAATGAAACTGGGTTACTGTTGGTCATAGTGACGTGAGAGCGCGATCGCAGAATTCGAGAGACAGTAACTTAAGGCTGTTTACGCATGACCTTGTTATGGGAAGTTTTTGAAGTGTTAACTCCGTTCTTTAGAAAGCCTTACTGCCGGAGACGGAAATCCGTAGAGTGAAGTAAGATGTAACATTTTTGGATCAACCATTTCTAACCCCTTCCTTCCTTTATGAGAAGGCAGCCTCGTTGCATATGTTTGTTGTCCGAGGAAACACCTTACAGCTGTCACACCCCACTGCATCCAGCAGCACTACTTAACCCTCAGACTTTAGGTTGCTGCATTTAGCCTAATCGCTTTCTAACAGACCTGCGTGGTATGGTAGAACATAGTGAAACATGATTATACGAAGAAAATACCGTATCACAAAGTTAACACGGTTGAAACTATAAGATAGCTGTAAAAAGAAGTAAAAACAAAGGTGTGTATCAAAGATTACGGGAACTTAAGCTACACAAAATGATTAAAATTGAATACACTTGTATAACTATAGACTATTCTGAGCCATATTATCCAGTGTTTTAAGCCACTGATATCGATTATTAACCAAATTTTAACCGGATTTATGACTATATCGACCGATTCGCCATATTTACAAGCACTCTGTTCGTGACATATGTATTACTATGTTGGTCATTTTCGGATGGGCGAGCAATGCTTCGAAGCCATCTACTATCAAACAGCTTTAGTCGACGTATCTTCTGTTTTAGTAACCCGTATTTCGCAACCATTAGACGATACTAAACAGAATGCAGCACAGTATACTCGTCCTTTCGTTGAAAGACGGAAACTTGCCTATTTTACAAGTAAAGCAAGTTGGTAAATACTAGGTGATCTTACTAAGCAAATGATAAGATTTTATCAGATAGCCACCCAACAGGGGTGATGTGACTCCTAATTTAAGCTAAATAGTCAAAATGCTCAACAATGTTACTATCTATGACCAATATGGGTGATAGTAAAGACCAATCCTCTAGTAACATTTTGCATTTATACATTCTAAATTGATAAAAAGACTTCCTAATAGGAAATCAATTCTTGTAAAGTTAAATGAAGCAAGTGAACTTCTTATGAGAACTTGTCTGAAGAAATTTAATGAAAGAAGAAATAAGAGGCAGCTCTGACGACCATTACTTGAGGCTGATTTATGTATAGTGTTGATTTGTATGTTCAGAATGTATTAGGTATTTTATGCATTTAGCACTAAAAGTATTAAAATCTTATTTCAAAAGTAGATTTTTTAAAATGATGTTATACTTTCTGAACGCTGATAATCTAGTCCTGATACACACCGTTCTTCCTAGGTAGTTAAATATTACCGTATTATAGTTATTGTTCAAAGCTAGTGTGAGAATCATCTAAGCTTTTTCTCATACTTTAATGTAGCTATTGTAATTTAGCTATTTTTAAAATAACCGCGGCGAATCTGGTCAGCGTATCTTCTTTAGATTTGCCTTTCATGTAAAGCCCATTGTGATACAGTGGAAGACAGTCCAAATTATGGTGGCCGCCTAGTACAATCACCTTATTTCATTTGGTATGCTGAAAAGTTTGGATAGTTCATCGTCGATTGTACTATTACTTTTTATTCGTTTGATTCTTTAAGACGGAAAGTGGATTAAGTTTTATCTCCCACTCAACTGTGAAAGTCCTTCTATAAATCATGATGTTAATTTGTTCATAACAACTGCTAAAATATGTTATTATGGTTTGTATATATTTATTTTATACAAATAGAAACTGTCGATAGTAGCAATATATTTCTTTTAGATTTGTCGTTAAGTGATTAGTTAGGAAAACTAGTAGTGACTTCATTGCAATTTTATTCATTTTGCTAGCAGAATTCATTATTAAATTAGAACAACACGTATAAGCTAATAATATTGTTTTCAAGAAGATTTTCACCAGGCTCATCCAATGAAAAAAGTACATAGGATGTACAACCAAGTAACTTATCCAAATAAAGGAATGAACTTCTTAAAGCGTGTTTCAGTAAAAGATAAAGAATTAGTATACGTAGCTCAGTCTCATTTGATAATTAGTGGTCATGTGGTATAGAAAACAATGTCATTTAAAGTAATTTACCACATACCATCAGTTTCCTAATCAATTCCATATTAATTTAATACAAATGATAGAAGCTATCGAAATTCGTACTGACAACCTTAACCTATGTGTTCACAAGTGATTCGCGATATCCATTCTCCTTGATCAAATATTTTCATGAACTCGACACATCTTTTGTTTGATGTTTACTATATTTTAGTTATGTTTTCTTCACTCCTTTCGTCAATTGTTTTCAGTACCTATATCACTGAGACTTTTATTCACACACTTTCTATTTAGTAATTCCACTACTATTACTATTCGTTAGTTTTATCTTAATCAGCTTATTCACTCGAGTTTTGATTTACAGAAAAAGAATGAAATAATTATTCGAATCGTTTCATTATTTTTTATCATTACTACCAGTAAACCTATCCTCTTACTATCAATTTACACTGTCCATTGATTATAATCAACACTTATGTAATCCGTCTACGCTGATTCAAAAATTGCTATGTATAGTTTAATATGTTTCATTTTCGCAGATAAATATTACTGTATATTAGAGTAAAGCCTAATGGTCGTCTACTTCAAAACAATAATACTTGCTTATATATGTTGTCTGAATTTAAATTATGGACATTATTAACAATAATCCACTTCAATATTCTTGACTTTTGACTACTATATGATGATGTTTAAATTGTCAGCATATTAAATTATAAAGTTAATTTTTTATTACATTTTTAGGTGACTGGAGATAAACAACTTTTAAAATGGTCATTTGATAACTATTTAGATTATACAACATATTGGCCTATTAATATTAACCTACCAAATAATGGTAAACAACGACTACATGATTGGAGAGTATACTGGGAGAAATCATATTATATCACATTGTTGAATACACCAGTTGAGAAAAACAATGTATTAATCTTTACTCCAAAAGGTACATACAATTTACTTAGCGTTTATCGTAATTATGATGCAACAATATATCGTATTTATTTCATTGTTAGCTTTCAAACACTGAATACTATTGTACACTTTCAATCTATTTTTCATGATTTAAATAGTTCTCCTAATGTGGAAGTGATTTACGATTCAAAAAGTGTATATCTGGGAAGACGACAATTTAATGATGAAGTATTAGTTAATAACCAAGTTTTATTACTTTATTATTATTAATAGTACTATAATAATAGTAATAATAATAGGTAATAGTAGTAATAAAATTCATTAAAAACAACATTCAAACTATCTTCTTTTGGATATGTTGTTAACACTGTTCTCTACTAGTAGGTTATCTATAAATTTAATTTATATCCATGTAAATAGATTACTTTTACTTCATAAATTTTATTCTAATATTTTAGATAGAAGTGAATAATCATCTTGTTGATAGATTAACACTTCTTTATTAGAGTCAGTGTTGACTTGGGAGGAAACTGAATTTCAATAGATTATTCAATATTCTAGATAAGTGTACTACCTATAAATCACTGAATTCTGGATTGTATTGTCTATTTTAATAAATTTTCTTAATAATCAATAACATCCACTTAATTTGTCTTATGTTCAACATACTGGTGAACTCAACTAGCTATGAAATCTTTAAAGAACTTTAGATATTAATTGTATTATTAGCTAATTTTGATGGGATACGGCTTTGTATACTTTACTAACTGTGAGAATCAGTGCTGAATCTTAATGATGTCACTTTCCTCGTCTTAGATACATTATCCTTGAGATAAATGAGCATAAAGTGGTGCATTAATATTAGTTCGCATTAAAATGCTTTCTTATTTAAGTCAGTTTGCTTAATACATGGTCGTTTCTATTGCTCAAAACATTCTTATAATTTTTCAAGGTCAGACTCTTCATATTCCTCGTTATTTAGTGTACATTTTGTATGTGGAAGAAAAAGATATCACAGAGTGATGGAATTACGAGTGAGAAATTCTGTGATAATAACTAATATTTGAGTAGACACATTGTCATAATGCATAAACCCTCAAGCAGGAACCATGTAAAGGCTTTAGATTCTCAATCTATCCCTATCCCCCTCCTACAATCTAGAGTGAAATTCAAAGAGGGAAACAATAGTAGTGAAAAACATAAATATGTATCAGACCACTTTTCACACGTAACTCAATAAAATAATCGTAGTAATAAGGGCACACACTATCGTTCGTATTTATACCCTATTTTTAATCTGTAGAAATGTTTACTCCCAAAATCATGATAACTTCAATATAATTCAGAATAAACCTGAGACAAATATATTAAAATCATCTGTGAAACTTACACCGATACTGATTTAATTTCACGTGAAGACAATATGATTATATTACGGATCCTGATATGAAATTTCACACTTATCAACTGATTTTTTTAAGTAAAATCTTTAGTACACATAAACGAAACACGACTTAATGACTACGATGTAAGGGCTCTTGCTAATATATGCCAGTATTATTGGATACACTTACAATGCACTGTTCGTTTTTTAATTTACTCAGACCTTGTTTCGTTTTGAATTATATATCACGAAAGGGTTTGAGTTATACAACCAGTGAGAACAAGGAAGCACTGAATAACTGTTGTGTTCAAGTAAAGGACTATTAAGCGGTGTGGATTTACGACCCCAACAATAAATCGGGCAAAGGACTTTCAGCCTTAGTGGCGGACACCTAGTCATTAGGCCTCTGAACCGGCATCAGTGGATTCTTAATATATTTGTGCGACAGCATGGACGAATTAATTATACACTCAGAAAAATGATATAAGCTATTTGTCTAAAGCTCCTCCAAATCAGTCCGTCGCGTAGAAAGTAGTTACACATGTGTATTGGTCCAAGTTGTCGAATAGCATTAGCACAACTAAATGAATACTAAATTAGTAGTAGTTATATCTGTGACAGTAAATAAAACGTATGGACGAACAAAATATGAAACAGAGAGGAAAAATTACTTCGTGAAATAAGAGGAAACAAATAATTTTAAGCATAGAATTTTCAGAAAGAAGAGAATTTAACTTCCCCATTGTGATAGATTCTGAACCAAATCACCAAGTAATAGAAACAATAAATGTCATTGAGGTGGCATTTATGTGAGACAGTTCTCACTAATGGCACTGAATGATCGTAGCATTATATTACAAACTGACTAAAGTATAATGCGTACCATTGATCACAAGTTTAGTCACGATATGATGGTTATAAATACGTAGTCCTAATGAGTCCTATACTAAGAAGAAACAGCTTTCCAGTTCTCCCTAATTTTTAATGTTACTTAACTATAATCAGTTTGTGACGAAGATATGCAACAAAATAAATAACTTGCTTTAATTGTTTATAATAATACATGATTTATTTGTTATTATATATATATATATATATATATATATATATATATATATATATATATATATATATATATGATACCTCTGATATTTATTTAGAGGTAAGAAGTGTAATAAGAATACAAACACAAGAGAATACAGGCAAAATAAGAACACATCAAGAAAAATAAAGCATGAAGGAAGAATTAGAAAAAAAAGATAGGAAATAAATAAAATAATAGACATTATTAAATTTTTAGTAAAAAAGAAAGAAACAGTTACATTACCATATACTCATTTATACACGAAATGTCAGTAAGTATAGCGAATTACATGAATAAAGTAAGTAACATGAAAGGAAAAACCTAACTGGAGAGAAAGCAGACAAAACAGAAAGATAAAAAACATACACCATTGTTTAACAATTCACAATGAAAGAAAAAACAATCCAATCAAAAGTAACTAGATACTAATCATCTCCTATTATTATAAGTATGTTAGCCTAATCTTATTTAATCTTGTAATAGATAATCCATCATCATTATACTATATGCATTGAATGATACATGATGAAGTTTATGTGTATACATCGATAACAGATCCAAGTATTAACTGTAGAAGTGATTGAAAGAAGAAAAAAGAGAACAACTAATAATAATAATAATTAACACATGTACGCATGTATATACGTGTATGAAGACAAATGTAAAACAAACAAAAACAATACGTTGAATGGAAAGAAACAAGCAGAGTAAATGACATTGAAAATAAAGAATCAAGAGTCATTCTGTTAATTATTTTAAAAAGTAAACAAAATTAATGATTGCTTAACAAAAAAGAAAGAATAATTAATGCCTAGATTTATTATGTAAAAGAAAAGAAAAATACATTTATTTTAAAACAAGAACAAACTGTTGAATAATTGAATTTGAAAATGATGTGATAATTTTAGAAAGAAAAAAAAGAAATCAAAAATGTGATTAAAAATATGCATAATGATAATAGTAATATTATTATGATTGACAATAAGTAACTTCATAATTACAAATGAATATATATTAGTGCAAATGTGAACAAAACAATGCTGTTAAGGAATGATTTTATGTATTACCAGTGAATATATATATGTCTACACTTATGTATATTCAGGAACCATTAACTATTTATTCTGTTGACGAAATTTAGGTGTCAGTGAATCTGTGTCTGTATGTATGTGTGATAAACAGAATGAATATATATTTCAAAACTCTATCCACTCTAATTACAAGCACTGAATGAATAGGTCAACTTTAAGATAGAAAGAGGTTCATGGGAAAAAAGAAAACAAAGTAAACTTTGGATATGATCATCAGCAATTTTAGTAATACAATGAAAACAATAGTACACTAGTCAACAATTAGTTAGAAAACAATATTAAACATTAGATTAATTTTTAACAACAATGAAAATAATTTTGGAAATAACCCGAGGGAAGAAATTAACAACAATCAACGGTTGATAATCTTCTAGCTAAGCACCAATACACTATACTAAATACGAACGAAGAAGCCAGGTAAGAGTTAAAGACATAACAATCTTGAAAGATTTCAGAATGAAATGATTAAATGTAAAATAAATCCTCACATTTGATCATTATATATATATATATATATATATATATATATATATATGGACCACCCGACAAAAACCAAATGTTCATCATAAAATATGCCAGTATCTCAAAGAAATCTGAGAAAGATCATGAATACAAAATGTAGGGAAAATAATTAAGATAGAAATTTATCACATAGGTGCATAGCATGATTTAGAGAATATGTATGTATGAAGAATCTACAGCTCGGTTTAGTATGACATACGTCTAAGCAGTTTGTTTACGAAAAAAATGAGAAGAGAGTAAACTGAAAAGAAATGCAAAAACAAACAAAGCGATTGAGAGCATATACAGAATAAACAAGAAATTGTCCAAGTGAAAAATATATTGGAAATGATTATTACAGCAGAGAGAGTAATTACGTCATACTAATGTGTAGTCGTTGTCTGGATTACTTAAACCAAGTTAACAGTTTAAAACAGAAATTATAGCTAATAACTTGCAAACAGGTAGGAGAGAAAACCAGACCATAATCAATATATATACAGTATCTAGATAGCTTTCCTATATTCAAAAAGAAGCAAGATCAATTTTTCGTGTTGTATGCTATATACTACCTATTAGTAATTGGAAAATCATGGCTAAGAAAACCAATTGTGAGCACGAAAAAACATTAAAGGTAAAAATCCTTATTAAATTGTTTCTAGAAGATACTCAAAATACATGACATTTCATCATCTATTATTCCCTTAAATTGAGAAGGAAAGAACGAGGCAAAAAGACTGCGTTACAGAACAAATGCGTTAGAATGTCAGGCTTTGTGGTGGAGAGAAAAAATAAAATATTTGTGGGCTTACATGTATGCTTTATAGGAATAAATCATACTGATCATAACGTATGTTCCGACAATAAAAAGTATACACATATACAAATCACAAGGAAAGCTAACAAAGAACCCCATAGTACGACATAATGACTATAAGTATTTACCCATATGTATATAAGGAAATTCACACAAGATCAGATTAGAAAACATGGTGATTTGTAAAGTTTAGACAAGTAAGCAGAGAAGACGAAAAAAAAAATAACAAAGTACCTAGGTGATATTGAAGAAACCAGTATACTGTAGTACAAAGAAATCTCGGCATCTGTTATACGCACACACACACACACACACAGTGTTTATATAAAAACGAATCACTTTACTCCATGATTATTTTCATCACTCAATATCTACATGATCACAATTATGAATTATTCGTTGATACATATTTATTAATTTATCAATTATTCTCAATATTATCGGAGAGGATGTATACGTTGGAATCGGACATTGGATTATTAGCTGGTCGACTTTCAACGACAATATTCCTATTGAAATGAGTAAAAAAAGAATAAAGAGATGGGTAAAGAAAGCATAACTATTTAAAGATAAAAAGATTTGACTGAAAGTAATTGGCAAGAAACTCTGTTTCAACCTCTAATTAGTGTGAATCACTATTCACCAGCACAAATATACCTGCAATTTGAAAGTAATTGATGCTTCATGTGATTGATACAACTCAATTACCATAAGACAAATATGATTGGCACATGTCAACACTTGAATTAATAGTATAGAGTGACACACTTGGGTGAGTAGACCATTTCGCCTTAGTAAGTCGATGACTGATGAGATCTCGACACGGATTAACAAAACCCGTTTCAACTACGGCGCATTACATACCACGTAGCATCGAGGAGATAGCAGACTATCAATCAGAAGAAAATAAGTATATGGATGCTATACGATGTCTGTGAGAAGAGATGACATTTATAAGTTAATCGTGCTTGATCACAAACTTCGGGACCATCGAGTAAGAAATGATGAGGTCAGACACGAGGGAGAAGAAAATGGTAGTAAATAGGCTGGTCAGATTGTGGATACTAAATGGCTAAAAAGCTTAGGAAATTTATCAGGTATGATTAACCAATGTTTATGATAAATGGCATGGGAGTAGAATGGAAGAAAACTAGGAGCGGAAAGCTGAAACGTGGAACCATCTAATAAAGTCGATGACTGTTGATAAGTGCAAACTACCTGAGTAGATGCTGATCTCTTGTCATTATTTGGAGACTTAGAGTGATATGCCTCAAAATCGGTCGCGATGATGCAGAGGCATTCATTCTTTTTTTTTAATCCTCTATATCCGATTCTTTCTATACTACTATGGTGAATACTACTCATAAAGTTGTCCATAAGTAGTAGGTAGCGGAACGTCGCGTGAAATTGAAAATAGAGAAACAGCGTATGAGACGAGTTGCGGGGTGGCAAGAAGCAGAGTATGATTAGAATACATAGGAGGATCGATGACAACGAAGGAGGAAAATCTACAATCGACACGAATCAGGGAACACGAATGATATGCAAATTGATGATTACAAGTAATGTATATACTACTTTATGACATTCTCTGTTTCTTGCCACCCCGCAACTTGCCCCATACACTGTTTCCTGATTCTTTCTGATTTCATGCGACGTTCTGATGCCTACTACTTATAGGCAATTTTATGAGTAGTAACCACCACACTACTACTGGTACTACGACTAATTCACATAATAGCTCAGTAACAAGATTTCAGACAGGAAAACTAGCTGACTTGTGTCGCAATTACATGGAGAGCACCAGCACCCTTAAAACTGCAGGAAAATTTTGGAGACTAATGCCACTTGGCACGAAACTTAAAGTTAAAACAAGTTACCTAAACATAGTTTATGGGACGTCGATGCATTTAAAGTAGTGATAACATTGTTGCTTGATCGATTGAATCTGATCAAAGCTAAATAACTAGACAAACTAAACACCGATCAACCTTGATGATCTTCAAAACAACATACATAAATGATGCTTATTTGATTACTAATCTGCTCATTTCAAGTAGATGTTTCCTGATTCCTTTTCGTATTTAATGTAAATTGTAATTTAACTCTTAGACACTATTTAATGAAGATTTTTTGTTAGAATTATGTGCGTGAGGTAGTAGTTTGTTCCACATTGATACCTTATGATATGTAAAATTATCATATATTTCAGAATGGAAAATGTTCTTTACGCGAAATTCAGTCAGTAGGGGAGGGGGGGTTGTGACATTCAATTTTCAAATGGTATCAAATGTACTTCTATTTGAACCACCAGTGACTCAAAGACCAATAAGCGAATATGAACTTGGTAAACGATTTACATCGGCAGCTAGAAAGAACCCTAGTCCATATATCTACATTTACTGAAATTAATCTAATGGGTTTTTTCAATATTGTTACAGACTTCAGATAATGAGTCACTATAATTTCACCAGCAGGTAAGATCTAGTCAAACGATGGCGATTTCGGTAAAGTTGGTCGACAGAACAAGGTGTAAGATATTTGCTAAGAAATTCTAACTAATTATTTCGACATAACTATTTGTGCTGAAGTTGCTTTGAAAGAGTACTAATGAAAGCATTTTATTTTAGTGAACGCAACTTCATTAAAACAAAGTCAAAACTGAATTGTAAAAAGAAGAACAACTAACCTATTGTATCCTAATAATCGATAGATATTCTCTTGGTCATTAATTTCTTGAGTTAACTAGTAGTCGGAGAATCGGGAGATAAGATAGGGTGGATTAATACAATTGCGAATGAACGTATATTAAAGTATGTTGGTATAACGACGTGATTTGTGCGTCCCAGTCGACAACAAAACCAGATGCACAAAAGGAAAATAAAAGCACAAAATACAAACCATGAGGTAACGTTTAAAAAAAATATATAAAATCTTTTTCTTTCAAATATAACTGACTAAAAAGTACTAAATAAAACGAAATGTAGGTTCGTAGTATTACAGTGACTACCTGCAACTATCTAACATCAACTAGAAACATTGTATGAAATGTCAAATAAATTAGTAGACACTACAACGAATTTAACATCTATAAATATCATACTTAAAAAGATGCCATGCACAAACTGTTAGTCGCGTTGCGTGACTGATATAAGAAAACATAAGGACAGCCAATTCGTCAGTTCTGTTGCAAATTCTTTCAACTCATTCATATATATGTGCACATATAACACTTTTTATGGTTCGTTTATCTTATAACTGACCATCTGTCTTACAAAGAGAGATAAAATTCAGATTACTTATAATTAGGTTGCATTTATAAAATAGCAGCGATGGGCTCCTGATTTTACGGAACTAACGCTATATTTTTTAAACTCTAGAAGTCAATGTGGTTGGGGTCCGCCAGATAATTGTGATTAGTGGTTACAGATGGTGAGTGACATTACTCAAAACCAGTCAGAGTTGAGCTAAGGTATTCACTGTTTATCTTCCACCAGATCATAAATTCCAGTATTTCTTAAACATAAACCTTCTTCATCCATTCACCTCAAAACAGATACATAGTATTCAGTCTATCTAATTATCATCGCTATTACCATTATATTATCTGGTAATAACTGTTAATAACAAAATCATGTCAACTTAGCTATCCAATTTACGCATACACCAGAACATGGTTTTAAGAAAACTGTTGTCCATATTACGTAAAAGTTCATATTGTAACAAACGTTCAGGCGTTTTTTGTTTGTGTTGTACTACTTATAAATCGAGATAATTAAACAAACACTAAATACATAAATACGGATGCTAAAATAAAATTTCCATAGAAAACCAAAAAGTGAATAAGAGACTAACCTCTCCAGTAAAACTTTTTCCTAATAAACCATGTGGATGAAATGCAAGTATGCTATCTCTAAAGCAAACTATGTAAATAGAGAAAGTGAGTAATAAAAAAGATATATAACCGTAAATAATAACAGTGTGCACAGAAATTCAAAGCAAAAATATAGATATTCGCAAGTAAACATTAATTAATTTGTGTAAGGAATTTTGGAACATATAGGTTAAATACATGACTTTTAATCCATAAGATATAAGTCCGAATTTCATTCATCCCACAGTTAGCTGAAAAGGTTTCCATCACAAAGTGACTTTACCTAGTGAACCACAACTTCTACACTTTAGTATGACACCCCACAGTAGTGTATTATCAAGACGTTAATACGAATCGAGACTAAAAACTTTACGTACCGTTGTAGGTTTATGATATAGTTATGATAATCATTCTGTGTCATTGGCCACACCTGCATCAATCTTGGTCTTATTGAATTACACGACTTCTTTCAAGAAACTCAAGAAATAACTTAATAGCTTCAATGAGATATTTTGTTGTATATGCTTATCTTGAACAAGTGAACCTTATTTTATTGATTGCATTTTCCAAATCTTGTCTGCCTATGTTCAATATTTTCTAACCTTTTATTCATCACAATATTTGATCTACTTCCTTATAAGCTCTCTACTCATAATCGAATGACCAAGATATTAAGAGACTTAACAAGTCTTATTTAGTCTGTATTAAGCACTTGCTCTAACTACCTATTTTAACTTAATTCTTAATTTTGGTTGCATACTAGCTCTTGTTGTATTATTCGAATCGGTTTGAACCATTGTGTATAGGGTATTTCTATAGTAAGAAGTGCTATAATCGATGGTTTGAGTTATTTACCCTAACTATACTTATTTACTATAAAATAGCAATGACAATGAGGACCTACTTCCTACATTTTAGACCAATTGTCGCAATTTCGTGAATTTCTATTTTGAATTTATTTTTAACAAAATATTGTATTTTTTTATTAGCGCTTTAATCCATGAGTCATTCTTAACTGGCCTTGTTATTAATAAACTTGGCACTTTTTCTTAAACAAGCAAAAAGTGAAATTTACGGTTAAGTAAATAGGATTTCAGTTAATTTATTGCAAAAATGCAAACATAAGCAGAAAAGAGTTACAGTAGGGTACACATTCTTGTACCTGGTTTTACGTCAAATGAAAGAGTTAGAAGCCATGTTGGTGATCACAAAGAAAATCACCAGAATTGACTGATTTAACTGAAAAAATAGTAGGCAATAATGGTGTTTTCTAGGTCGACTAAAAAGTTTAGAAATTAATTAACTATCTACATTACAGAACATAACACTAGATGAAAGCTGCACGTATGAGCTGTAAGTGATTGCTACCATTTTAGAACAAAAAAGCAGATTTATAGTGGAAATATATTTGTATTTTCTCGTTGACTGTTGTGAAAAATCAGGAAGAGCAACAAACTTTTGGAAGCGTGTTTTAGAAAACTATTTCAATTACCTTAGTTATGTGTAAAATAAACATTTTATTTCTATGATTATTATGTCCCCATCGCCTTACTCTCCTAATCGACCTTATTGACTGCTAGTATATCATCTATTTGTGAATTACAACTGATTAATTGTGTATACGTTACGTCAACTCACTGCTACTGTCTCCCTTATTTTGTACTGATGTTAGTTTCCTAATTGGTTGACTCTGTGGTCAGGATTTATGTATACATAAAGGAGTGCTTGATATACAATATGATTTTGTCTAGTTGATTGATTGGATTGCGTTCTTTCTCGTCCGGCCTGCGATTGAGTGGACATCGGACAGATGCAAAGAGATCGACTAGGCATTCGTATTGGTATCTGTTACTGTAATTTTGTCGGCAAAAGGTCACGTCAATTAAATGGTCGTACATCCCAGTTCATAACAATTTGATTACACAACAGACAGTGTTGATTCACAAGTAAGATTAAAGTTCGATTATGGCTGGCGAGTGGAATCTATGATCAGCCTCTCGACATCATTAAGATTTACCATATAAACGTATCCGACACAATAGTGTTGCTGTTCGCACCAAGGCTTGAACTAAATCCATTCGCATCAAACGCCAACGTGATATCTGAACTTCATAACTCAGTGTATAATGTGATGGAGTTTCACATAAATGGAATGAATTCGAGTCTAAGTGTAAACACCAACATTGATGTATTAAAAACATTTAAATAAAAAGTCTAATAAGGACAGGACGCAAGTTCTGGATTCCACTTGCCAGTCGCAATCCAACTTGATGAATTCATTAAAATTAGGCTGACGCAGAATAACAGTTCAGAGGTTAGATAGTAAAAACAGATACAATCCATTCTTAATTGATAACAAAAAATGAAAAGATAAAGATACTGATAATGAGGTTTGATGCTACTTACCAACAGATTCAATTGTAATTCCATTGAAGTCTAAAGTTGTGGCACGATGACGACTGGATTTAATCTGACCATTTAAACTGACAACTTTAGCACAATCTATGAGTGTAATGGAAAATAAATAATAGACCAACAATAATAAAGCATACAATTAATACATTGTATAGTTTCCATTTATAGAATAACATTGAGCTGAGGATCAGTGACAATGCACATATGAAAGAATGTTGGAATTAAATATATCGAAGAAGATAAAGACTGTGTAAAACGTGGCTCATGAAGAACAGGCTGGTTTTCGACCAGGTCTAGGATGCACTGATACTATTCTCATCCTCTGCCAAGTATTCGAACACCGATATACTGTGTTTATTGACATCAGAAACTCCTTAAATTCGTTGGATTATTCACTCTTTATCTTCCTAGAGATCACTAATTCCTACATTTTTTCATGAATGGCTTTTCACTTCATCTTATCAAACATCATACTCTATGTTTAGTCTATTCATTTATCATTGTTATTACAATTATAATATTCATCTTGCTAGTTTTGTTTCATGTTTCCGATACGGTATAAAAAAATTAAGTTTACACATACATGAGCCAAGTTCAACGTTATCCATAAGTGACCGAATGATAATCAATATTTGACCTACGAACATCTTGACTAACTGACTAGCTCCCCGCGATCCGCACATTAAATCCTCAGCTAGTGTTACAATATCTGTCAACGAGTTTTCTTGAGATCATTCAAATGATGGTAGAACTCATCCCTAATTACATCCAGGCTGTAATCAGTCGGTGAGTAGGCGGAGATTACGAAGAGACATTGTTTCTAATGATAGTTCCGTTTCACTTCGAAGTAACCTTCTAATATTAAAGTACATAAGCAACTGTTAATGGGGATCTAGTCCTATTAGTGCTCCCTCCACTCTGGCGCATAATGTGATGCTGACGCCGGCGGAATCGGATACCGATGCTACAGTGTCTTTAAATAAAACACGTGGGATACGCTCTCCGAATCGACAGATTGGGGAGGAGACAATTTGTAGTACGTTACCAGAGTCCCACATACGAGTCTCAGATAAGCAAGAAATATAGATGTTAATGATTTCTAAGGACATAGCCAAACTTATTTTTTGTCCTATCTGCATCAATGTGCGAAAGTTAAAAGTCGATTTAAACAGCATGTTTGGTCTCAGAATAGCTGTATCACATGTCAATATCGGTAGCAAAAAACAAAAAATCTACCATTCAGGAATTTCATACCAACCTGAAAAGACAGAATTTTTAACAAATAAGTAAAGACAATAAACGATAATGTTCTTGAGGCTTCTTGAATAAAGCACACATCAAAAGAACTGTATAACTAGCTCCAAAAGACCAAGTGGATTGAAAAACGTACACGGAAATGGATGATGCATGAACTTATTCTTTAAGCCCCTACTGAGTATAGGACGACCAGATATTAAAAACGCCGTTTGAAGGGAGTTCGAAATGTTTCTTTTCAATATCACCACTGAAATAATTATTCATGGCAAATAATATCTTTAGTGTAGAAGTTACATGTTTCAGCTACATGGTAATGTGAACGAAATTCAGTGAATATCAATTTTTGATTTACATTTTGTTTAAGAAGTTTAATTCTTCTATGATGTCAGGATTTCGAATTCAATAGCTTTGTGTGGTAAGGGATATAACTTAACTCTTTTTCTATAGATTAGAAAACATCCACTTCTGAGTTCATTTTAATAGTATTTTACAACTGCTTCTTTTCCCCATAATTACTACTCTTAATACGCTGAAATGAGAGGAACTCTTTACTGAACAGTTTGCTTGTTTTCATTACAAAATGAATAGTTAGACAGCAGCACAATCTAACTAAGCGAAAACTGTACCCAACAAAAATTAAAGGCTCCTAGAGTCACAGTTCACATCAAAATAGATGGTACTACTGCTATCATTATTGTCATTATAAATACTGAACTAATCAAAACTTACCTTGAAAACATATTAGTATAGTATTGTGCTCCAACTGAACTGTCTCTACAACTGGTAAAATATCCTCGGCTATTTAAAATATAAAGAAACGATAAATGAGAAAAAAAAACGAAATCTGAAGGAATAAAAAATACAATGCTAGAAACATTAGGACGAAAACTAACAAAGTTTTTTTGAAAAGGTACAAGGTTGGGGATTGCGTTTTGAGCTAATCATCCGCTTGGTTGCTTATATTTGTGACAGATTGATCTCAGTGAGAATTCTACCGCTAGGTATCGTCTAGGAAAAAGGTGATAGTGGTTAAGCATTCAATGCAAGATGTGAAAATCATGAGTGAATACTTTCAAAATAGAGTTCTATAATAGAAGAAAATAACTGTAGTCCAGTGCTTTGTGATTTTCAGTGGTACTTAACGGAGATATGTGGCGGATACAAACAAGAAACTACACCCAATCTCTACAGAGTAACTTCAATTTAGTCACTACGCCAAAAAACCGTATATTCATACTAATTTTGCTTGCTCTATTTTTAAAAAGAGCTTTCACAAGTCTACTAATCTTGAAGACGTTATTAGTCCGGTTAGGTTATTGTCTGATAAAGTCATGTATGCAAGATATTGTCTGCTAAACAATGTTACTTAATAGTTCGCTCTATATTACTTTCTAGTCGTGATACATGATCTGTGAAGACAAAAAACTTGGGTAGGCTGTATTATGTTGATCATAGGATAATAAGTTGCGCATCTTAGTAGTGGGCGATGGTGATATAGACATAAATTACTATAAATGAAGCGTTAAAGTTTTATTGACTTTGACATTAACACATATACCTAAACAGCGCCGAACACGATGGGATTAGGTTAAGTAAAAGCATTGGGTAGATTAACAGAGACGTGGAAAAAATCTTTGAAGTCATTGACTGGTTGAGATGTGTTGTGAAATGCAAGCTGAGATCGGCGGACAAAAAAAACATAACCAATAGTTGGAAACATCGAGTGGAAAGACTCAAAATCAGCTACAGTGACGTAGATGCATTCATTCTTAAAGTCCATTTAGAACCTGATTTTCAAAATTGTTTTAGACCTCTTATTTTTAGAAATCAGATTTAAATAAGTACGAACCGAAAGCTACAGATATTTGTTTTAGGAAAAGTACTTACAACATAAAACTATGCTACTCAATTCATAAGAAATAGTTTCGACAAATTTTAATGTATTTTCGCCAAACGCAGGCTGACTACTGTATTTAGATGTACTGAACGGAAAACGTAAATATATGACTTTAAATAAAGTTTTTGATTAGTAATCTAGTCAAACTTCCTTAATTATCCTACTGTTGTATACATTTAACACACGTTACATCGTGTTCAATTTACTTCAATAGTGTTGATTATACATGACCTAATTAAATAGCTTACACTTATATGTGGATGTATAGTCAACCAGTATTTTCACTATTATGTCCCTTGCCCGTATATTTATATAAACAAGTAATGTAGTTAGATTGTTTTCTAGTAACTTACCAACATATCATCAGATTATGCTTAAACAGTTCATACTGCATACACACTCTGATTATATTTGTTAGTGAAAACTAAATTTATGACAATGAATTATATATGATTACATTCATTCAGCTAGATGATTTAATTGTGGCGTTTTCGTCATCATTCTGGACAACCTCATCAGTCAAAGTCATCCAGAATGATGACGAAAACGGCACAATTAAATCATCCAGCTGAGAGAATGCAATCAAACCAAAACAATCATTCCAAAGCTACAGATTTTTTCTAGCATCTACTAGGTTTTCCGAATTAAGATGATATCTTAAAACCAGCTAACATAAAACCAGCGATACAATAACAAGTGGAGCTAGTTATTCCTCTGCATCTCCCCCACCCATTTCAGCATAGCTAACTAAAGGAAGAAGTCCAGCATCAGCAAGAAGCGTTTAATTCTACAAATAGCCCATCAGACAAATAGTAAGCACTCAACCCATATATATATATATATATATATATATATATATATATATAAAGGACGTCCTTGGAAGTGTCACAAATAGTGTAGTAAAGTAGACAGTCAAATTTAACACTCTACTGAGTGGAAAACACAAACTGAAGGTGAAAAGGAGGCGTTTTGGAGCTAAAACGAGAAATTCGAATTTCCACAGATGAATCACAAAAACGATAGGTCTACTAAAAGAATGCTGGGGATCTAGCATATGCAAGACCATCTTTAAATGATTTATGTATTTAGGCACTAAAACTACCATAACGCGAATCGTACTTAATCATTTGGAATTAGGTGGCATGTATTTGCACCTTGGAAACGTAAAAGCATTTTTGCAAGATTCGTAGCGACCTGCAATAATAGTCGATTTCGTGATAGTGTGTAGTTGAGAAGTTTGGGATATCTAGGTAGTATCGTGGGCGCAGGTGACGGAGTGATAAATAAACTCAATATACACATAATGAAAACCAAACTGGGCAGTAGTTGGCTGTAGTATTCAATTATGCTATTAATATATCAAGATTAGTGATAATATCAAGGCGCGGAAAACCAAAACAGAATGAACAGTGCTTGGGCCTAGAATGTAATACTTTGAGGTCATGTATTTTAGAGATCGAGGGAGAACCACCTAAAACATACAGCCCTAAGGATCTTATCGATCAGATGCAACAGGTGCGTATTTTTCGACTTCATTTTCTGATTCAACTTTGAGGAATTATATAATATATCATCGATAAAGATAGGCACCATCAATCTCAATTCTAAAGAAGTAATCAGTTAATCCACCTATTATAGTAGTGGTATTTGAGTGATTAAAGAGTTTGATTTTTATTAACTACTTTACAGGTTTGAACCTGTTTCATAATTAACTTCAATCTAGGTAGCTGGGTGATGTAATTAACCTTCACACGACAAAAAGCGTGGCTTAAAGACAGAGCAATCGACCCTTTAATTGATGAACGAGTAACATTATTACAAGTTCTTAACTAAAGTAAATAATATGAATGAGTAGCGACATTCATAAGAAAAGAATTAAACTCACATAAAAATATAGTATTCTTTCGTTGCAATTCCGCTTTTGTTTGATCTGATTTACCAATCGCATGCGTTTTATAAGTCAACTTATTGTTACTTAAATTAACTGATTCATTTGGTCCACAAATATGTTCCGCTTGTGATATGACAGACTGAGGAGATAACGATGAATCAGCAACTAAACATGAATAACTCGGAGACACACAAGTAGCAGTAGTGGTAGCAGTTAATGCCGAAGGCGCAGAAGTAACAGGGGATAGTGAAATAGAAAGAGGAACAGATGAAGTCACTGGAGGCATCTGTGGTAAATTTGGACCCGAACTATTCAAGTCAATTAAATGTAAACGAAAACGTTGACCTTCTCGACCTTTACGAGAATGGTGTCTATAGACTCCAAGGCATGCAAGTGGTAGAGGCAGATTTTTCACGATTAATAAATCAAAATTTAATAAAGGTGAAGGCATGTCTGGGACAAAAATCTATTCGTAGAGAAATGTAAAAAAAAAACAAAATAAATAAAAAAGGAAACGGTACAGTTGCATTTAGAATATTGAGAAATGTTGTACTTACACTTTTTTCTCTATAAGTGGAGAGGTTCTATGATAATATAGTACAACAACTTGGGCTAATCCATATTTGTGCTAACATTACCATTAAATTTTATTGACTGATTGACAATAGAACGGCTAGACCATTATTATTTACACAGTAGCTTTTCAAGATACCTCAAGAATAAGAAATCTCCTACGGTAAAGGCAACCGCGATATGGTAACTACTCGCATACCTCGAACATCCGCTGATTGCTGACTAATTTTTTTATACTGCTACCATAAATGTTATGGTTTAAAAGTAGGAGTAATTATACAAAGTGACCAGATTTTTGCACGTAAATCATCAAACTTGGAGTCAATCTCTACTGTAAGACTAAAAGTTGCATAAAATATCTCTGGTAGCCTCAAAAGGTGAGGATTTTGCCAACTAGCATAGCACAAAACAACTTTTTAAAAGCATGAATTTAAAAAAAATTGAAAAGTACACCGGCCCTCAGTAGTTTCATTTTTTTCATCAATAAAGGTCAACAAATGATCATTTACGTAACAGAGCCAGAATATCATTCGGTAGTCAAATACAAGATCTTGAATTTGATATTAAGTTACGCTTTAAGCTAATGATACTAATGGTCAACTTAACCATAATTAAAAGAACCAAGAACTTAAATATCGATTAAAACAGTTGAAAATCAAGTATTTTAATTGATTAACAAGCGGGATTTATAAAATGCATACTCTTTTAATCTCAATAAATGATGATATAGGATTAAACCATTCCATCACTAAAATTTCATTTGTCATAGCTGCACATAAATATTTGGCACCATTGAATGGATTACGTGTAACATTAGCACATCGACATCCTTTTGTATCAGGCAACTTTTTCGATGGTGAAAATCTCCTAATTAAATAAACAGAGACAAACAGAAGAGAAAATATTGAGAAAATAAGGCGTTGACAAAAAATAATGAAGTAAAATCTTAAAACAGAAAAACGAACTCAGAGGATTCATAACGGCCTATCTACAAAAAGTATAGCAGTAGATTGGTGACTAGAACACCCAACTTCAATTACTAGGGTTTAAGTATTAGAACCTTGATACATCTACATCAAATTAAGTAGTCGTCGCAAAAAATGTGGCATAAACATCAATATTATAAATTTGGCAGGGTTACAAGTTCATTAGGAAACAACATAAAGTATAAAGATGGGTTAAACAATATCATCATTAAAAGCAAGACAACATTTGGCACAAATTTGCAAATGTTCATAAAACTACATAATATAAGTAAAGCAAGAGAAATACTGAAACAAGTAGAAAACGTAAAAGCAAGAGTGGTAGTACACAAAGATCAGATATAAAAAGTTAGAGTCAAAAAGAAAGTACCAACATGTGAAAATAAGGCTACAGTATATTCCTGAAGGTCAGGAAAATAATAAAAATAAGTGGATACATCTGCACAATTGCAGTTGATTCCAAGCGGTAACAAGCAACAGTTCTAACAAAAAAATAGCAATCTACCAAAAAGGATGCAAGTCAATAAAACCTATGTGCCTTCAACAAAATGTTTATAAGTTGCACCATATTCTCCCACAAACGCATACACAAAACTACATGGGTTTCACCGGACCACAATACCGAAGACCAAATCGACCACATCTGCATCAATAAGAAGTTTAGAATAACCATGAAAAACGTAAGAGTAAGCAGAGGAGCTAACATAGCTTCAGATCACCATCTGCTGATGGCTAAAATGAAACTGAAGCTAACGAAACACTAGACAAGTGGAGCAGCAGTATTACAAATCTTTAACACAGCCCATCTTCCGCATACTAACAAACGCAAGGAATTCAAAATAATTCTCAATAATAAGTTCCAACCATTTCACAATCAACTAGAAAAAGGTGGGACTAATATGGAGGACAACTGAAAAGAGATTAAGGAAACAATAACTTCAGCATGTCAAGAGGTTTTGGGTCTTAAGAAACAACACCGTAAAAAATGGATTTCTGTTGATATAACAAGAAATAATAACAGACGGACAAGAACAGAGAAAGACAAGGCACAGGCCGAATACATCCATGCCAACAAGCAAGTGAACAGGAGCATCAGGTTGGATAAACGCAAATACGTGAAGCACCTAGCAATAACGGCGGAAAAAGCTGTGAGAGAACGAAACATAAAGCACCTACACGATACAACGAAGAAACAAGCTGAAAAACTCAGTAACCCAGAATGGTCAATCAAGAACAAGGATGGCAAACAAATCACTGAGGTGAATCAACAACGAAACAGGTGAGTAGGACACTTCGAAGAAATCTTGAATAGACCAATCCCACTAAACCCACCAGTCATCGAAGCAGCAGCCACGGATCTCCCTATTAACACCGACCCACCAACGGTCGAACAAATCAAAATGGCCATCCGACAAATCAAAAGTGCCAAGTCAGCAGGGCCAGACAACATACCACCGGAGGCACTCAAGACAGATATAGAAGCAATTGCAAAGATACTCCACATTCTCTCCAGGAAGATTTAGGAGGAAGAACAAGTGCCAGCAGACTGGAAAGAAGGATACCTCGTCAAAATACCAAAGAAAAAAGATCTTAGCAATTGTGAGAACTACAGAGGCATCACTCTTCTTTCAATACCAGGAAAAGTCTTCAACAGAGTGTCATTGAACCGAAAGAAAGACCAAGTCGACGACCAACTTCGAGATCAACAGGCCAGATTCCCTAAAGACCGATCGTTTACCGACCAAATCGCGACTCTGCTGTTCATTGTTGAACAATCAATTGAATGGAACTCACTACTTTACATCAACTTCCTCGACTACCAAAAAGCACTCCACAACGTGGATAGGAGAATATTATGGAGTCTTCTTCGATATTATGGTGTAATCGAAAAAACAGTCAATATCATGAGGAATTCTTACGACGGACTACACTGCAAAATCCTGTATGGAGGTCGGTTGACAGATTCATTTGAAGTGAGGACCGGTGTTAGACAAGGCTACTTACTCTCACCCCTACGCTTCCTCCTGGTAGTTGACTGGATCATGAAGATCACTACATCTCAAAATACTCTCGGAATACAGTGGACAACATCGATGCAACTAAATGACTTGGACTTCGCAGATGATCTAGCTCTTCTATCCTATACACAGCATCAAATGCAGATGAAGACGGACAAAATAGTAGCAACATCGGTAGCAGTAGGCCTTAACATACACAAAGGGACAATCAAGATACTCCGATACAAAACAACGAGCACTAACTTAATTTCACTTGAAAGGAGAAATTCTAGAAGAGCTAGATTCCTTTACATACTTGGACACCATCATCGATAGACAAGGAAGGTCTGATGCAGATGTGAAGGCTCGGATTGATAAATATCCTGCATGGAGGTCGGCTGACAGATTCATTTGAAGTGATGACCAGTGGAACTTTAAACTTATCAACAGAGTTACGTGATTATTAATGATCAGCGATGTTAATATTTAGGAGGCTTAGATACTTTTTATTAAATAGAATAATCACAAAATACATAAAATATAGATAAAGAGTGAAAAAATTGGCACTATTCTAGACAGTTTTTAAATCAAATCAATTTGGATGACTACTATTGCAAACAAAGATTTATTAGCTATTTAGTTTAAATATACTTTCCCTGATGTGAAACTTGGCAACTGAATATAGTTGTATATCAGCGTCAATGATCACACTGGGTCTTAATGAGATTCCTGTTAGAGTTTGGAATGGAAGTTAGAGACTTGAGTTTCAATGTGAAAATCAACATTAGAATGCAGAAAGTGTGTATACACGATGAATCCCAAATACGATGAAACAGATGTCCCCGATTCCATTCACACTGACAAGACAGCTTATTCAATTTGGAGTTTACGTTTTATAAGTAAACAAAGAAATTAACTAGTATTAAATTCTTAAAAACTTACTTAGGAAAAAGTTTGACAAATTTGCCGAATTTTGATGCGGCACTAAAATTGGTAATACCACCTCCTCCACCAATTGAAGTGCCACTACTACCATTTACTGAATGTCCATGAGATTTTAACTTCATTAAAGATACTAAATTATGTGCATATAGCTGTGGATGACGTCCAGATAATGACATCATTGTATCTCGAGTAACAGATAACCATAAACAACGACGTGGAAATAACTTGAAGAAAATGGTAAAACAATAACCGAATAAAGATAGAGAAGTGATTACTCAGTAACTTCAAAATAATGAGTAATAAAATGTAATCCCATATTCCGTTCTAGAAAGACTCTGTGAATGCTACAGAGGACAAGTTACGAAAAATGAGAAAATATCTTCAAACCATTCTTCCTAAGATAATTATAGAAACGTTATTTGGATACTCAACAAATACATTGGTCCTATTGTTTGTTAATATTTCCCTTATTTAGAGGATCAAAGTACAGCCTGTTACCAAATTATTTTCGACTCATGAACAAAACTAACTATTTATGTACCTACCTCCCATACCGATTTTCAGTCAATGAAGCTCATTGCTTTAGTTGAAATTAATATTCTGTATTGCTATGTAGTCTGGACATCTGCACATGCATTTGAAACGAATGTGTGAAATAAAAAAATTCTGACTCCAGACAGCATGACCGATAAACTACCAACGTTTGTTATCAGTTGAGTTCTTAAGGATATTGTGACTTACTGATGAACCGAAAAGTTATATGGTCAACTTTGAAGGTCATTGGATCAAATAGTCACCTAAATATCAAATCATTGGCTAGTTGAAATTATAATTAGCGATTTTCTAACTCCAAGTATAAGAGACACGTATTACGTACGACAAAACATTGTCAATCTCGACACATAATGTTGGCTAGTATCCCATCTGTAGGACGGAAGAATACTAGAATTGACCAAAACAATATTAAGTATTGGTCAAGGAAGACACTGACTATCACAATGAGTCATGTTAGTAGGAACAGAATAACCTGATTGCGGTCTATGTGATAATCGCGAACAGTAGTTAGGGATATTTAAGGCTGACATGTCTCAGAATCTGTGACATCAGCATAAACGTATTCACTCTTAATTATTCCCATTTGAGTTCCTTTACTCTTTCAGATCCTTTTTGTCGAACTATGTTTTGACAGTAATCACAACAACTGAGGCTCATTGTGTTAATATGGCATAACACTTTGAGCTAACGAGCACAAATGTACAATGCTCTACAATAACTATGAATGACTGGTCCTTAAATTACACCTTCCGAAAAACAACTCAATTCTGAGCAATAATTTTCAGTCAACAGTGCAATAGTGTCGAAATTGAGAAAAAACGGAAGCTACATATTTCAAATAATGTTTTGCAGTAATTACTGCAAACAATGTTGACTACTGTAAACACTAACTCTGATAGAAATGTATCCATTAATTATTTATATATCATATGGCAACGCATAGGTTTGAAGCTGTAAAACGTGTACCAATAAATTACAACTGATTGGTTCCAACCGTATAGGTCGAATAAGATAGTATATTATGGATGCATTTAAGCTACGCCAAACGAAACTCAATTGTGTCGGACCTTCTACAATAACTTTATTAGCCATATGCAAAAAGGAAAAAGAGAGCCACACCTAAGCAAACAACTAAGATCTCATTACAATTTGATGACATGCGATTCAATTTTTTATGACAGTGATCACACCTTAACAACTATTGAGAACCAGGCAGTACCAGCTAGCTAATCGTCTTAGTAGTGACTCAGTAGTACTCATCTACAAACTAAATACGGAACAGAGCCAAAAACTTCATGTTTCGTTGCAGAAAAAGTTTAATCTCAAGACCACTGAGTCAGAATGCAATCAATTCACGATAGTCGTCATATGTCATTGATGGGTGCCTATCACGAAATTTTACAAGTAAGCACATGTTGATTATTAGAATTTGATGTTGTGGATAAAAATTGTTGAATTTGAAGTGCAAGTGCCTTTTGGTTAAAAAGTAGTTTGTTTAGTTAATGTTAACTAATGATGTTATACTATAAAAACCTTGATCAGATATTTTTATAGGTAGACGTTGTAGTTTCACCAGAAATTCAAAGTAGCTATATTAAGCCATTTCAACTTACTAATTCTAATGAATTCTCAGAAAGTCCTTTCAACTGTAAACAATAGATACCGTCATTTGTACCAAAAAGTATAACTTGACCTACGAAATAAAAATAAAATGTGCATACAAAAAAAGCAAAAAAACCGAATGTGTGAACCATATGACATCAGAAATAAAACTGGTCTCGTTATCAATAAATAAAAATGTAACTAGTAATTCTGAATTATCAATGATAATATATCTGAGCGGTACAGAAAAATGCAAACTTCTTGGTTAAACTCAATGAGATAACTTAGGCTTACGTCCAAAGACTATATGTTATGTTTAAGACAATTGTCGACGTTTAGCTAGCAAAGTGCTAATAAAAATCATACTCATCTTAGTTCGTTTTATATAGGCAGGTAGCATCACTAGTTATCAAATAAGTAAACTCATCAAGTACAGATTTGTATATTTAGCTTTCAGACACACACTAAGCAACAGAGTTTATGATAGTACTTGACTGTCTAATCCCAAGTACATACGGCAAAATCAGGAATTGAAAAACATCGCTAAATAAGCAGGAAATACAAATGCACTTCATTATGGAGTTATGTTAGGTGAAGCTAAGTGACTTTTATCTGAACTTTAAGAAAACCACTAGCATTATAACTGTTTTCCTTCTTATTGGTTCTATTTACCATTAAATCTCGAATATTCCGTCCCCAGTTAACATGATTTGAAACTAGAAACATGAGACAACTAAACAAGTTTATTGCAATTAACGTCAGCGCAGTGTACTTAAGAAAGTGCTGTTCCGGGTAGTTGGTTTAGAATATCTGGTTAGAATCTGTAGGATAAACAACCGGTAATTAAAATGTTAGGTGATATGATTCAGGATCGATCGATGGGATGCAGAATCATTCATTGTACACAATCAATATTTCCTCATACATTCTTTCGAACAATATTCACTATGTTTGCTCTTTATTATAATAATTGATATTACCGCTATTTTTCCCTCTTCGGCATTTAGATTCTTACTTTCATCTTTTGTCATTATGACATGGTGACAACATAGATTACTGCACAATTGTGTTACCTTTTGCATTATTAGCAGACTTAACGATTTAATGGAATTTAAAAGAACGTTACATACATAAAAATGTTATTTGAACCAAAAAATAATCTTCTATAGAAGTGAGAAGGTAATTTTAATTAGGAGTTCAAAGGCTAGTTTTCCGCAATTAAAATAATATTTGAATAAAAAGTTTTTGTAGATAATTTCATTCAGTGAGATTATTCACAACTACATTTTATTCAAACTTAGTGCATACACTCAGCGCCCATGTTTTGTGAATCTATTCGTTGTATTTTTGACGGAAATTTCTATAAAATAATAGAATATTTACTGGTTAGGCGTAGATATTATTTACTAAATGTCGTCTATAATGAAACAGTCTGCATAACATTCTTCTCTGGAATGTATCCAGTCAACCAAACACAAATGAGTTAGGCTATTTAAGCATACCACATCAGCAAACAGAAGGCAGTTTAATCAGATAAATAGAATAGGAGTTTAAGAAAATAATAGTAGCACTATTATTATCAAAGTTATAGCACTGCTAAAATTGTTCAGAACGGATAGAATAAAAAGGATGCTTGAATAAATACAAGACAGTATTTAAATTAGAGACCGTTGTACAATATAATCAGGTTAGTTTCCAGTTTTAGCCAAGCTTATATATATTTCTTACTACACATGATTTATGTATTATAGATGGCCCCCCTAGCATTCGACAAGGTGAATAACTACGAGTTTACTGAGTTGTTATTGAAGTTTGTATAATGCTCTTATTTTTATTTCCTTTCTAGGATTTATTTTCTTCTCAAAAAACACCAACTATGCATCATAAAGTCATGAACAACGAATAGACTGTCACAAGTGTCCGTTATCTCAAAGTTCCATACATAACCAAAACGAAAAAATAATAATACAACGACCAGAAAAAGTCAAAACAATTGACAATCAGGGAGATGTAATGAAGAGATTGTATGTGGCTATAAAGAAACTTGAGATATAGATGGGCATAACTAGTGAATGTTCCTATGACATTCTGATCCATTATGAGCAATGTCACTCAAAATCTTAAACAACTGACAGCAGTGATCACAGAGACCTCAACTAGAAAGTTCGTACCAACTAGAGCAGATTTTTCAATAGTCGATCAGCTGGTATCAAGTATTATTTTTGATGATTCCAACCTTTATTCAACTTACTCCAGCGCTAGGTAACGCCGCGCAGCGAGAAAGGTGATGGATGGAATACGTATTAATACACTACCTATGGGAAAAAATCTTGTAATAAATTGAAATTAAACATAAGTCCGATCTTCATTCAACTCTAGAGTAAAAAATAATAAGGTTACAATAAGGTTTAAATTTATATACGACTTACAACAATTACTACTATCTAGATATAAAATGGTATTAGTTTAATTAAAAATTATTAAACTTAACGAGAAAATTGGCACTGTGTGAATATATTCATGGATATAGTGTATTGTGTTTGTTTCTCTCTTTTTATATATTCATAAATCGGAAAAAGAATTTCCAATCATTAAGTCCTTCCCTTAACATAATCAACTTGTCGTATAGGTTTATATATATGTCTGTGGAAGCAATAATAATAAAGATTTGTTCGAATCTTGTTTTAGACTACAAGGAACATTGGCCAAAAAAGGATTGATTTGTGTGTGCCCTATATACATATCTAGAAATGTATATGAAAGTAGTTACAAAGTTTCTCTTGATATCCCAACACTCTCTTCAAATGATCAACGTACGAACGAAACGATTCAGTTAAGACTAATTTAAAGGAGGAGAGTTACATGACGGTAACGAAAGAATAGCATGATTCAGCTTCAAATTTAAATACGTAAATGACTGAGTGACGCCGATCTAGGCACAGAAACAAACAAGAAAATGGACATTAATTCTAAGAAATCAGACAAAACTTCTACTTTGAGAGTAATTCTCAATATTATTATATTAAGAATCTATTTACTAGAGACAAACTGGTACACATTCTCATGGCCAGTGGAACGTAGCAATATGAATCTAGGCGACTACTTTCAGTCACTAAACATTTAGACAAAATGCGCTAGATGCTGAATCGCTTAGACAAGTGATTGTGTTACAATGTGATCGATAAAATGCGATACGAATTAGACTAATAGACTATGCTCTACGATAAGTGAGCCACCTTGAAGAATTTATTCATCAATTAATTCGTTATTGAAACAACTAATAATTACCATTATTAACTGGATTAATCCATGTTGCAGTAGAATTTATCTTCAATGGACAACCTTCGAATACTAATGAAAAACGAGCTCCCATCATCTACAAAAGAAGTTATTATAATAACAAGTGATATCAATAATTATCTACATATAAAGTTATTGAAAGTAATTAAAATAGGCTCAGTTTCTTCTAATTCGTCAAGGTAATGTTTTCATACCCAAAATATTGCTTAATATTTTACTTGTTAAAATGTGAACAAGTGAAGAGACTATTAGGAATGATAAAATAGAAAATTATGGAAATCGTTGGATTTTTTAAGTTAATTCTTACGATTTCATAATAAATATGTACCTTTCAGCAATTAACTTCGAAATATAATTCCTAAAGTTCCCAGAGAACTGTTGATCAATCGAGTAAACATAAAATGAGGTTATTAGCTACGAATGGAGTTAGTTTATGGTCATGCGATGTAGCAAGTTGACTGAGGCTAAAAATGTAAATTATTAAAATAACAACTCAGTGGTCTAAAGGTCATGAGGACATCGTGAAACATTAAAGTCTTGGATTCGATACCTGATGGGGTTTTGGATATATAGTGTTGAAGAGGCCTACAAAAGGCCGAAAGTTATCTAATGCATCATGGTTTTTAGTCATTTGTCTAGTTACAGCTACCCCATGATGTAAATTATAAAACTAGGTACCGTAGTTGAATGGTTTCAAAATATTCGTGAATTCAACTACCGCAGTTAGATCTCCAGACTAATAGCATGAGTAATCCCCTAAGTCAATAATATTTGACCCGACATCAAGTAAATGAATTGGGAGTAGATTACTAAATCTCACTAATCTGTATTACGATTGTTTTGATCGGTGTGAAAAAATCGTTACATTTATGATCTACTATCATATTTTTTTGTAAATTAGGAAACATTATAAAACAAAAGTCCGATGGACATCTGACGCATCCTATTATGGGACATTATAACGGTGTGTATCTACGAGGCTATTTAAAGTAGAATCAACAATCCTCAGACGTCGTAGAGAGCACTTAACATTCAGACCAAAGTTTTAAACTAATGATTTACGAACGCAGCTTAAGTCAACTTATGAGATGAACTATGGTGTTCATAGCTTCCTACCACAAATCCAGAAAATCTCTCGACGCTGATCACTAGTGATCTAATGATACTTTTAGCGAAGAGGGTTATGGACGTTGGCAAACCGTGTAATCTTACATTACGAACAGGTAAAATACTGGCATTATTTCTAAGTCCGGCAAGCTATTCTTCATAAACTTTCAATATAATTCTGCAGGAATAGATTATGTATCATTTTCTGCTTAAATAGTTATCATTCTGTTAGTCTGACACACGCCCAGGAATCTTAAAACTTCAAGGTCACATATAATCATTATGAAACCCTAAATCATCTGAACAGAGACTAAAATTGGGAGTAAAGTTTCGTATCTGTCCAGAGAAGAAAAGTTAAATGATTCCAGGGACCAAAAAAGAGTTAGGAAGTCGTTACCTAAGCGTACAAAATGTATCGTAGATGATGGTATAACGGTAGTCAGTAAAAAACTAACATCAAGGTTTTGTGCTTATTGTCACTCACCATCAAGGCATATATGTAATCGTAAAAAGCTGATGCTCCTTCACACAAGTCACCCTATTTTACTTTGTGACCGTTGTCACGGTAGCCTGAACAGCTCAGTGGTAATGTTTCAGCTGACTACCTTACAAACCACGTTACATCATAACATTGAGTATACGAAGTCGAGTCACTTAAACTATCCGTACTATAAAACATGACATTGATCTCTTCTAAATGGCATACATATCATCGGTATTAGTAAAATAACATGTATAAAAGTTACAGCTTACATTTCCTGGTGGTTTAGAAAACGATGGCTGAGAGATCGGTGAAGGAAGCGGTGGTGCTATTGGTGACACTATTACACCAAGACAAGAAACAGCATCTTTATTAGGAGAACTTATTAATTCAATCATTGATGAACGTGATTTTTCAGTTTCATTTTTATTAACAGGAATTATAACGGAAGAAATTAGTGCTGGTGAAGTGGATATTTTCGATAATACAGCATTAGAAGTAGTCTTATTAGCAGAACAATCGACAGTAGAAGTAATCACAACAGGTTCAATCTCGTAATTATTTGTAATTGCAAAGGCTCCTGTACGCCTCTGCAGCTTCACCGATGAGACAAGTGGTAAGTTTTCTGAGAAGTTGCCATTTAGTGGTCGATTGTTAATGTCACCAAGCAAGTCAGCACTTAATTTTATGCTGGAAACTATTTTTAAATGAGGTTGTGATGCTACAAGCTGAGGTGAAGGTAGACATGATATGGATGCAGTGGTTCTCATATACTCTGAGGTTATTATTGGCGACGCTTCAATATTTGACTGTGGAATATTACTACTAGACACTATATGACCCTGTTTATTGTGAGTCATCTGAGCATCTAATTTCGACGAAGAAACTGTCACAAGTGATTTATTTAATGATATTGACGACGGAAATGAATGTATATTCACACAAGGCGAGAGACTAGAACGATAAAACGACCGCTTTTTATTCTTCATCTGTGGTATCAGTTGCAATGACCCACCAATATGGGGTTTGTCTTCATGAAATATATTACTACCATCAACATCATTATCTATATCGACATCAATTAAGTGAATATCATCAGCTATCGATATAGGTGTTGACTTCATTAACACATCAGCAGAAGGTGAAGTGGTCGTGTTAATGACTGGTGAAGTAGCACGTGGAGTTTTCACGATATTTATTTTGGATAATTCTTTATCTGCAATACAACAAGGAGTAATTGTTGCTGCTGTAGTGGTTGTACATTTTGTTGCTAATACACCCGTAAAATATGCAGAAATTGTAGTTGGTGGTAAAGATTTGGAATTTCTATCACCAAGTTCCTGTGTCTACAAAGTGGGAAATTCAAACTATTACAAATATGAGACAGAAAAAAACATTTATTTTCATATGATTAAATACTTTCTGATTAACTGGAACAGCACAAAATGAAAATAAATATATCAATATATTTACGATATGATTGAATACTCTATTTAAACTATAACATTTCACCAGTGACATTCAATGAAGTCTTAAACTCTTCGTTCGAAACGACTCTTCTCACAAATCAACAGCAAAGCATTAGGATAAGTAATAGCTGCTAAACTTGAAATCTTCACTGTGTAGTATCCAGAATTAATGATCATTTTAAAGCTTGAATAGACAGAATACGCAGATATAACAGAAGTATTATTTAAAGAGAACATTTAGAGACAGATAAATCGACAAGTTTGTATTTCCATGTAAAATAACGGGCAGCACTAGATAAAAATTTTCATAAAGCAGTCGGTGAAAACTCCGTAACACAGCACCGGGTCATTCCTACACATCTGCATCAATAAGAAGTTTAGAATAACCATGAAAAACGTAAGAGTAAGCAGAGGAGCTAACATAGCTTCAGATCACCATCTGCTGATGGCTAAAATGAAACTGAAGCTAACGAAACACTAGACAAGTGGAGCAGCAGTATTACAATTCTTTAACACAGCCCATCTTCCGCATACTAACAAACGCAACGAATTCAAAATAATTCTCAATAATAAGTTCCAACCATTTCACAATCAACTAGAAAAAGGTGGGACTAATATGGAGGACAACTGAAAAGAGATTAAGGAAACAATAACTTCAGCATGTCAAGAGGTTTTGGGTCGCAAGAAACAACACCATAAAAAATGGATTTCTGTTGATATAACAAGAAATAATAACAGACGGACAAGAACAGAGAAAGACAAGGCACAGGCCGAATACATCCATGCCAACAAGCAAGTGAACAGGAGCATCAGGTTGGATAAACGCAAATACGTGAAGCACCTAGCAATAACGGCGGAAAAAGCTGTGAGAGAACGAAACATAAAGCACCTACACGATACAACGAAGAAACAAGCTGAAAAACTCAGTAACCCAGAATGGTCAATCAAGAACAAGGATGGCAAACAAATCACTGAGGTGAATCAACAACGAAACAGGTGAGTAGGACACTTCGAAGAAATCTTGAATAGACCAATCCCACTAAACCCACCAGTCATCGAAGCAGCAGCCACGGATCTCCCTATTAACACCGACCCACCAACAGTCGAACAAATCAAAATGGCCATCCGACAAATCAAAAGTGCCAAGTCAGCAGGGCCAGACAACATACCACCGGAGGCACTCAAGACAGATATAGAAGCAATTGCAAAGATACTCCACATTCTCTCCAGGAAGATTTAGGAGGAAGAACAAGTGCCAGCAGACTGGAAAGAAGGATACCTCGTCAAAATACCAAAGAAAAAAGATCTTAGCAATTGTGAGAACTACAGAGGCATCACTCTTCTTTCAATACCAGGAAAAGTCTTCAACAGAGTGTCATTGAACCGAAAGAAAGACCAAGTCGACGACCAACTTCGAGATCAATAGGCCAGATTCCCTAAAGACCGATCGTTTACCGACCAAATCGCGACTCTGCTGTTCATTGTTGAACAATCAATTGAATGGAACTCACTACTTTACATCAACTTCCTCGACTACCAAAAGCACTCCACAACGTGGATAGGAGAATATTATGGAGTCTTCTTCGATATTATGGTGTAATCGAAAAAACAGTCAATATCATGAGGAATTCTTACGACGGACTACACTGCAAAATCCTGTATGGAGGTCGGTTGACAGATTCATTTGAAGCGAGGACCGGTGTTAGACAAGGCTACTTACTCTCACCCCTCCGCTTCCTGCTAGTAGTTGACTGGATCATGAAGATCACTACATCTCAAAATACTCTCGGAATACAGTGGACAACATCGATGCAACTAAATGACTTGGACTTCGCAGATGATCTAGCTCTTCTATCCTATACACAGCATCAAATGCAGATGAAGACGGACAAAATAGTAGCAACATCGGTAGCAGTAGGCCTTAACATACACAAAGGGACAATCAAGATACTCCGATACAAAACAACGAGCACTAACTTAATTTCACTTGAAAGGAGAAATTCTAGAAGAGCTAGATTCCTTTACATACTTGGACACCATCATCGTTAGACAAGGAGGGGCTGATGCAGATGTCAAGACGCGGATTGGTAAGGCAACGGTAGCATCTCTACAACTGAGAAACATCTAGAACTCAAACCAACTGTCAGTCAACATTAAAGTCAAAAGTTTCAATACAAATGTGAAAACAGTTCTGCTGTATGGAGCTGAAACTTAGAGAACTATGAAAAGCATCATCCAAAGGATACAAGTATTTATAAACAACTGTCTGCGTAGGATACTACGGATCCCTTGGCCAGATACCATCAACAACAACCTTCTATGGCAGAGAACAAATCAACTTACAGTCGATAAAGAAATTAAGAAAAGATGCTGAAGGTCGATAGGACATACATTGAGGAAATCACTGAACTGGGTAACAAAACAAGTATTAACATGGAATCCTCGGTTCCGAAACAAAGAGGATGACCCAGCAACACATTGTGTCGGTAAATTGGAGACTGACATGAAAAGAATGACCAGCACCAGGAAAGAGCCGAAAAGAAAAACCCAGGACAGAGTCGGTTGGAGAAGGCTAATCGGCGGCCTATGCTCTACATGGGGTAACAGGCATTAATTAATTGATTGATATGGGTAAATCAATGTCGAATTAAATTTGTGGAAAGGTGGTTTGGTATATAAAGTTTTCAACGCATAACCACAGTGTTTTAACCCTGCTCAACCTATTTCAATTTAGGTATCCCGTCAGAAGAATCGCATGACATCATCTAAAATGCGGTTTAAAGCCGATTATACGAGTCTGTACAAGGAAGTGAGCTAAATCTATGGTAGAAAGTAGGAGCGAAATATCAAACTTATCAATGGTGCAAAACAATATCACGTAATTAACAATGTGCATACAGTTTATTTCTTTCGGAAAAAAATTCACATTGTAATCCGAATGTGCTTTTTTCTTGGTGTTTGGGATTTTTTTATTCACATGAATTGCACAATTAGAATAGTATAATTAAAGCATGTGATTATTCTGACAAGATTTATCAAGTGCTATGATCACATTATAGACAGACAAATCATGGATACTGTATTTACGATATTACAGGTGATCAAACCCTTAACCATTTCGTGAAATAAGTGAAGCTTCATGATTTATAAAATCAACTAGAAACGGTGTGAAGCCTATGTCCACTGAAAAGAGATTGATGTTTTATGATGTATTTGAGTACAATTTTTATTGTACTGTTCTCGACGAATTATGTAATAAGTCAATCACTATTGTACTATGGAATATAAAATCAACCAACTAGAAAGCAGCTATTTTCAGACAATTACGTACTACTGAAAAACTTTAAAGTTATGAAGGAACATTAACTCTAGACAATATAAACAAAAAAATAATCCTGAAATTATCAATCGTTACGTAAATTGCATGCAACAATGAATCCAATTCGTAATCCCAAAATCTAAAATAAAACCCAACAACAACACAAACTGTAATGCTAAACATCAACTCTTTACCTTCTGACTTCAACGTTAAATTCCATTTGAAAACAACTTAAAACATTAAAACACTCTTTGTGTATCCATAGAGGTAGGAGAATGAGAATGCCATAAACTCATTTATATAAAAACAGAGATTATAATGTTCTATTTCCAAAATTTAAACATTATAGGCATGTAAAGTCCTCATAACTTAGTAACAGTAATGTTTTTGCCGACGAAATATTTACTTACTGCCACTGACCTCCGATTTGTTAACAGTCAGTAAAAGATATGTGATAGCGACTAGCTGGTTGGTTTATATGGATTTTCCAGATCGATGCTGATAAGGTACAATGATTATTCGTCTTAACAACTTAAATAGCTAATTAGCGAAAGGAAGTTGTACTTTTGATGAATTATATAGAGCCGGTGGTTAAATTGGAATGTACTCACTGCTACGCACATTCCTGTCTCTGTAGATTTTAGTTAAATAGACAATAGTAACATGGAACATGGCACATATATACAGACACTATATCAGCTGCATCAGCACAAATAAAATTATTTTGATGAAGACTATGTAGTGATATCAGTGGCACTCATATGGAGATTAAACACAGTAAATGATTCGAGAAAGATAACTGAATTCAAAAATAAAAAATATGTCAAAAACTGAGAATCTAAGAAGAAAAACGCGAATAAACCTTCATCACTAAAACAGGTTTAAGCTACATTATTCGCCATCACCAACGACTAATCACAATACTAGCAGCAACGTTAACCACGTGGTCTGAATTTATTAATATGGCTCAAATTAATAGTGATTGACTTCATACTTTGATTCCACCATCTCTAGCTTTCATCTAGTGAATTTCGACGCCACTTAACATCATGCATCGTGGCAAGCAGTGAATGGGTATACGTAATGCATGTCTCAATCGCACCAGTCAGTCTCCCATCTTCCCTTAATACTTTGAGTATAACCACAGTATTAGTGTGTCTACGCATAAACCCGGCAACAATTCGCAAGCGATAATATATTACATTATTACAATTTAAAACCAAAACGATTATAATATAGGCTAACGAGCATATAATCTAACGAGTAAATATCACATGAGTATTAACATAACTAGCAAAATATCAACTTATGACTGTCAAACAAGAATGTAAGTATGAATATTTATCCATCAATTAACATACAGACATAAATGTATGAATACGATGAGCGCATGCATGTAAAAAATATAGTGCAATATGGAAAGACAAGTAAGGATTTCTCAATTCAACATTCACTAGTACGCTAACAACACCGACGGTGACACACCCAATTTTGTCAAATTACAGATGCATTTAAACAACATATGTGTGTAGAGGTCGGATGTTACATAATGTGTACGAAAATAAGTCTTCAAAAGTGATAATTATGTATCAGATGACTTTATAAAAAGGCTATCAAAATAATTATTTTATACCATTCGTTAATTTGCACGTTATCCTCATTTTTATGATGATGCCTAACAATAAAACCTAGACTACTTAAGCAAAGAAAGATCGACAACTCTCTGTAATCGAACGACGTTGCTTCAATCGGACAATCACAACTTTCTGGTTGGAGTGCTAGAAACGATGGTATTAGATTTAGCTAGGACATTCCGGGTTATATTTCCCACTGAAATGTGCGACTTACGCAATCTTTATATCCACTTGTTCAATTTTTATCATTTTGACAATGACCGCCCGCTCTCTTTTACTTTTTTGCAATACTACCTGTAATTGTGTAGTACCTACATTATTATGGTAACCATTCCTAATAAAATTTCATACTTGAAAAAATAATACATGCATGCTTGACATAGTTGAAGGATATTAGAAGCAAGGTCTTAGAAAAATCTTTTCAGAAAAAACGTAACGATATGATCCCAATAGCAATATGAAAAACGAGTACATCTTAGCCACTATGACTGATCTTGAGGCAAATCAACCAAAATCTTCAACCATCAATCGCGGGGACGGTAACCAAGAAGTTCGGTTTAAATTAATGCTGCATATCCATATCAATCTACTCTTACTTCGGATACTATTGCATGTCAATGCATTTAGTGGCAAGACATGTTTTACATGATTTAAACATTTCAGTGAGTAAAGAACAGACTTATCATTCAAGATTGATAGAATAGCAAACAAGAGAGCTTAACACATTTTCAACAGTCAGTAACCTCCAATATCAGAGAACAAGCAAGTACTAGTATTACGATGCAACATACATTTTCCAATCAATTGACTTAAATTTAGTACCATTTGAAAATTTAAACAGAATTGTATAATTTTATAAACAACGAAAACAATAACTAACTTGATCATTTGAAGCAAATTCAGATGTATTGAACACCTGTTCATTCTGTTTCTGTTTATCAATTTCATTATTACTCGTATCAATTTTTTCCTTTACCTTATTTATACCTGAATTTGGAGATGAATTATTTCTGTTCAGTAATGTTGAAGTATCATCTACTACATAATGATGCCGCATGAATGCAACTTCTTCCAATGACTTCCTATAATTATCATCACGTTTATTATCCTTCTCCATCTGATTAATATTATCATCTCTATCTTGTGTTGTAGGGAGGTTCACTTCATGAATAGTATCATTAAAAATACCATTAGTTAACGACTGATTATTATAAGTATTAGTTGTAGGTGTAGTATTTAATTTTGCTGGATGAAAATTAGCCAATGTAGACAGTGTTGTTGGAAGTACTGAGGCTCTAAAAAGAGGAGGATAAGGTAAAGACAGAAAATGATATATATATATATATATATATATATATATATATATATATATATATATATATATTCGCCAGCAGGTCTTGTTTACTTATTTTTCTCAATCGTACAAATATATGTTCATTAAGATAGATTTGTGGAGATTGGTTTCAGATACCTATTTGGATTCGTGACAGACTGATCTCGGCTGGATACTACTGAAATCCACGGAGCACTGAGTGGATGATTTGTCCTAGTATCGGACTCCTCAAGAGTGCAGTCCTAAAGTCCCACTTTGGATCGGACTTATGGCATTCTGGCTTCGGGGAAAAACACTTAGCTGCTATCATCACCCAGATTTACGATAATATTTAACCGAGACCATTTCATGAAGAATAAAAACAACAAACATTTTACTGTTAATCTCCCAGTTTTGTCAAATTTGTTTAAACTGATTGTAAAAGGTAAATGCATGCGTACTTATTTGATACTTAAAGAAATCTTTAGGTCCTGAGAATGCTGACCAAGTGACTAACTTGTTAGGTTTTAATCAATAGGCTGCCAGTTTAAGCCCTTACGCCACCTACTTCTCTCTTGGTACCTGGTTGCAATCTTTAGCCCACATTCACGAAACAATGTGACTGAAAAACGGAAACATTTTTAATTTTAGTTCATAAGTACCCTAACAATAATTACTTAGAAACTCAGGTGTAAAAAAACAACAAAGGTTGTTGAAATATTTATCATCTTGCCTGGCCTGAATTAATGAATCTTATAAGCGACAGATGGACAAAAATATTTGCAACAGTTAAACTGATGAAATAAATTGGCGACTAAAAATCGGTACCAGACACGTTGATGAGAGTGTGTAAAATAATTATAATTCGAATCTATGTTAAACGAAAATAGTGTCGGGAATTATTTACTGTAAAATTATTGTAGAGTATTGCTGTAGGAATCATAAACCCTTAACATAACACACTGACTTTGGTTAGACACCTACAAGAACTAAGAAACACTGGGTAACTGATTCATCTTAGAATAGCACTATTCATTAGTAAGCAACCAAGATCCCAATAAGGATCCAACTCAGAACACTTAAGTTTCGTAGAAAACGTTTACCATTTAGACCATTGGGTCGAAATCCAATCATTTATATTTCCGACTTTAGTAAGTTGTCAATATTATGAGACCTCATTTAACGCCATTGACGGACGATTGTCACACATCATGTCAGATGTGATACCTGAAAGTTCTAGATCGGAATCCAAATAGGATCAGGAATAGTCATTATTTAAAAGTTTCCTCTCAACTTCGAGACAAATAGGAGACAATTCGTTACCACATAATAAACAAAAAACATTTCCCAAATCCCATCCCGATATCGTTAACTAAGACTAGCTGACCTATTGCATAGTATAGGGAACAAAAAAATACTTGACTAAGTAAACAGGAGAAATAATCATGGACTTGAACCTATCATGTGATAATAAGTGATCTCTGAGTAATAATAAGTAAGTATTATTAGATAGATACAGTAGTTAAGTGGATGTGCAAGGAATTTAAATGTTAAGAACTGAGGTTGAGCCTCTGTGAAAACACCAATAATAAAATCTTTCAGGATTATCCAGGTAACGAGACCTAAACAAAATAAAATGTGCTTCCTGAATTCCAAGTTTTGGCAAACACTTAACTCTCTGCATCCCTAGTGCGGCATCCAGTGATAGAATTCCCATTTCCGTCAATTTGTGATATAGCGCGGTAATCACTACAAAACCACTTATATTTTTATAATTATTAACTTCTCTATTAGGTACAAATGTATGCACTTAGCTTCAAATTACATTTGAGCAGGAGATTTAGTAGTTGAAACTCTAAGCTTAACTACCAGGATACCACTCAACTAGCATACATATGTCTTCCATTTCTACACCTTATGTTTCGAAGACAGAGTCGGTTGCTACGTGATACAATCATCCCTTGAATGGGAGATCGATATACAGCCTACACTGCAAGCGAAACAAGTTGGAAGAAGTCGAAACAGCTTCCGAAATTCTGCCAAAGATTTATTCAGACACCGACCAAACAAGGTTGATAAGATTCCAATATAAGTGAAATGACCAAACGTATTCAACTTCTTCCCCGCCTATGATGAAGCATAGCCATAATCCAAACCAATTCAAAGAGAACTTTGTATTTAGTGAGAGAGGGAAACGTATTTAAATATGCTGCATCTTTAATTTAGACGTTCAGGAGACTGTATTTTGTCAGCACCTTCAGCTAATAGGACTATATCACGTGCATATTCTAAGATACGTGAACCTTCTAGAAATAGATCAGCACACTTTCTGATTTTACCACTAAATTACCACTTATAGCAAGAAAAAAAGTAGCTTGATTCAGTGTTTCAACTTGAGAATTTAGATAACCGTAATAAAATCGACGAAGAAACAATAAATGAATGAGTTTATTACAAAGTACTCAGATTTGCAAAATAAATGTAAAAATAAGTGATACTACTTGGTAAACACAATCGAAGAAAGTGTAGAATGGTTCAAAACCGTTGAGATAAACTTGCTAACTTTATTTGCTATGAGTAAGTCGTTGTAAACGCTCATCAACAGATCTATCCAAGTAACAATAATAAAAAACTCACCAAACTTACCCAGATAACCAGGCGAATTTTTGAGCGAATTTTAATTGTCTTAATAGAGACATCAACTCCCTAATTAAATAGGAGAAAGAAGAACGATAAATCTGTCAATGAAACATAGAAACTTAAAAGCATGAGAAATTTCAATCACATTAAAGAGAGAGAGAAAAAAACTTCTGTTTGCATTCATCAAAGACTGATCTCGATGAGGTACAATTTAAAATCAAGACAAACTATACAGCTGTTTTAGATCAGCATGGAACTAAAGCACTGAGCATTTACGACACTGTCCAACCTAAAACCTTAAGGTTTAGCGGCGAACACAGCCATTTTGGACACTGAGCTGGTGTCCGGTGGTAAAATTCCCACTTCAAACAAATTGTTATTTAATGCAAAGATCATTTGATGCTCTTAGCAACAACTGTCTCATTCCGCCCCCCTCTTTGTCTGAACTTCATGAGTCACTACTTCTTATTAGAATATCCTGTCGTAAAGTCACTTATAGGCTGATTATTGAGTTGATTTTGTAAAGGTTCATAATAGTTAATTATCCCAATATATCAGAGATGATAATAATGGAAAACAATCCGCTAATAAAAACAATCTATAAATGCATTAATTGATTTCCCTTTTCATTTACCCAATGAAAACATTTTCTTCTCATTTTATATTCACAACAACATGGAAAATATAAAGGGTTTTGACAGTAATTATATGAGAGGAGAGAAATTGATGTAAAGAAAGGCAATCAATGAAAGCAAATAGGAGTGAAAAGTGATAATATCAATAATTTGGTACAAAGGAAGAAAAATGACAATGTACAGTAGAAAATTGATGTAGACAAGGAACTGATGATTCAATGAATGAACATTCTGAATTCAAAAAGAGATACAGAGGTACATTTAGGGATTTTTATCAAATGAGATCCTGAAACGGTGGCTCAATGGCTAATGTTTTCGACTTCCAGTCAACAGGTTCCAGACTTAAATATGCTACAATTTATTTACGTTTAATCAACTGATTAGGTATAACTAGTATTTATATTTCAAGACTGTGGCTGGCAACCAAGAAGACAAATAATCTGTGCATAAAAAATGGAGAGAATGGTTCTTGGTGATTGGTTGTTTATACAGCTAGTCAAATATACATCCAAATCAATTCAAAGTACAGAGAAAAGTAATATGCAACTTATAATTTGGATGTGTTATAAATGACTGAATTTGACCAGACTCTTTTGTTTACTGTGTATCCTAAAAGAGTTACTCAAATACAACGTTAATGAATAAAGTTGCACTAAAGGTGATAAGTAGAATCTAAGATAAGTGTTTTATTTGTATTAGTTGAACACAATCTCCTAGCAGCTGGTCATTTATAACTATGAAACATTAAAAAAAAGTTCGCTGAAGAACTAATAGTCTTCATCGTTGATTAATTCATATGTTTGATTAAAGTCGAGATATGGCTGGTAAGTGGGATTCAGGACTTACACTTCATCCAGCCCGGGAATCGCAAGATGATTATAACTTCACACCAAAACTGGAACTCAGTTTATATGTGTCACAGACCATTGAACTATTTAATAATGGTACTGATTCCAGATAGTTACGCTTATACAGTAATCTCCTCAGGATGGTAACGGTGACTGACCGATTCCAGTTTTTATCAACATATCCTTAAAAAAATTATCTAACTACAACCAGAAACGAGAAAAAAGCTGCTGATATAACAATTGTCTGTGTGTATGTGTATGTATATTGATCGGTACATGTGACTGAGAATGTAAGTCACGGCATAATTAGCCAACTTAAGCAACTATAAATAATAACACCATTCAGCAGAGTCTAGAAATAAACATATTGAATGAAGCGATATAGAGATTGCTATAAAAGATAATTTGTTATACTTTAGCAATATTAGTGACAATTTAGCGCACATGTTCCAACTAATTTGACAACAGCATTATATGCATCATCAGTAACAATGCTAATAGTAAATGTAAACAGAAAATACCAAAGGGAGTACGTATTACCTAAACAAAAATGAAGTAAGTACAGAAAACTAATAGGCGAATTCGACAAATAGAGTGATTTTGAAGATGAATCCAGAAAATGATAGAACGTAGGGGGGAAACAAAGAAACGGAGAAATTTAACCACTTTTAAGACAGTGATAATCTAACAAAACCAAAACATAGCACCAGACTAACAAGGCTTTGTAAACGAGTTTCAATATAGCAGCGTACAGTTAAAATAATGATGCAGATATCAGAGTTTGCTTTTTGATTTGAATGAGTGATAATGACATATTTCTGAAATAATAGAAAGCATCGAAAGATATGAAAGAACGAAATTATATATGAGGATGGACGTGACAAGTATGTATTCCGATGAGAACAATATTTTCATTAGGATGTTTAGTGAGTGATTAGTATTTAGGGTTATGTAATTGCACTATAGTGGTTAGGTTAAAGATTAAAGTTGTTGACATGTAGTTCGAAAACAGTTATACAATCATTCAACCTTAATGTTTCTTCGTTTGATAAAAAGTCTTTTATTTGTTAGTAACTATTTTCATAGAGATGAACAATAGGCTAACACAATCTCAACTGAAACTCTGATATCAACTCTAAATAGCTTTAAGATTCGTTAAAGCTTAGATCCAACCCTTTTATAAACTAACCATTTTCATAATGTGTTTTAACTGACTAAAATTGGCACAAAGTCACTTTAAGAATAGTATAAAATCGGCGCTATCATTTAGACCAACTAAAAACTTGATTTAGATACTCAAGACAATGATTCGAGGTCAGATCATTCATGTTTAAGACTATCGTCTTTTGAATCTAAATAGTCACACTTGTGCAGCTGGAATCAACACTGAAATGCAGATGCAACAACCTAACGATTCCCAAAATGAACCGAAACTCACATCTTGGATTCGACATTGTTAATCATTATCCAGAAATATATTCAAAACAACAAAAAATACATTTTAAAAAAGTAAATATCACTTACTCTCCTGATTTCTCTGGATAAAATTCATGACCAGTAGAATTAACAATGTCATTTAAATCTAATTCCTTTTGACTAATAAATGTACAATGATTATTGTTAATATTAATTGTAGAATTTGTCATTGTAGAATTGCATTTGGCATTCATATTTGATAAACCACCATTATCATTATCAGTAGCATGATTCATCTGATTGACAGTCATCAACTGAATATGATTAGTTTCTTCTGTTGTTGATATGCTTAATTTTTGCGAAGACATTATGTCAGTAGAATCACCATTTATATTCATTTGGTTAATACGACTTAAAGTTGGTGAGACACCACTAACATCGATTCCTGCGTTTGACGACAGTTGACATAAATTCATCATATTCATAGCGGATAAATCATTTGGTATAATTATTCTAAGATGAGGCGTAATGTTGAAAGAAAGGTGCAAGTATGGAGAAAAAAATATGTTAGGAAAACGAAATATGTAACTGACGCAAAAAGGGAAATATATAAATCCGCATTCTCTAGTCAATGAAAAATTATTCGAAGTCCCGCACCATAGAATGATCATAATCAGACAACTACACGGATCCAGAAAGCATTGTATAGCTATTTTGATCTAGCGTAAGACTGTTCAACGATGAGCACCCACTACCCATCCAGGATCAAACATTGGTTTGGCGGTTAATTTGTAGTTATCAACGCTACTAAGTCAACCGGCATACAATAGTAACATTACCACTTCAAACAATTTATTATTTGATGAAACAATTACTCAATACCACTGTTGATAACTTCCTCACTCATCACTTATTTGAGCTTCATCAGTCGCAATTTCTTACTAGAACTCTAAAAAAATCTTAAAGTAGATTATTAATAACCTTATTCTTATATTTAAATAAAGGTAGTTTAGTGAAGATTTATATTGGTTTTCATGTTTTCTTAATCGATCGATGCATTAATGAATGCGGAGGAATCTCACTAATAAATTCAAATTAGCATGAAATCTTAATTCATAGTCCTTTTCTGAACATCCGTATGACTTGGCATTGTTATAGTGAAAAAAATTTTCAGAATTATTTGTGTAATAACACAATAAATTCATGTTAATCATAAATTCAAACAGTAATTATTTAAAAATATTTTTTATAAATACTTTTCATAGGTCATTAACAAGATAAAACGTATGAGTTCCAAAATAAATCACTTATAATCCAACCGAGGTGCGAAATACATTAACTACTATTAAAGTGCATCACATTGAGCACATTCAGAAAGATCACCTGGAATTTGCCATCATGTGATACGTCTGAAGTAGGTAAGATATTCGTCTCGTAAGCAAAGAATGAGATTACTGTGCAACAATGTGCAATGCATTAAACTGAAGCTCAGAACTATGGCATAAAAAATGGAAGGTCGTAGGTCTTTGGTAATAGGTATCATCGAAAAACAAATCTACAATAAAAGAAGCGCCGGATGAAGAACAATGAGGCTAGACATAGAGTACAAAGACAATATGGCGAATCAGTTGATTGGGTTGTGAATCTTCACTCAGTGAGGTCGTCGAGGCATGTGTTACGTATATGAAAACACCATCTATTTCGACGCATGAAACTGGATAGTGCAGAAGAAAACAAGGCAAGGTTGAAGCAAAATACGGAATCAGTCTATGAAATCAATGACTGTTGATTTAAGTCACGTTAAAATGTTTAGACTAGCTAATTGAGGTTCATGCGTTAACTACGAAATTGGAGATATTGGGCTTCAATATATGTCAAATACGGTCAGTGATATAGTCATATCCAATCTTTATCTTCATGGACATTTTAAGTTTCACTATTCTTTTATGCATAGCTTTTCGTTCTCCACAGTTGAACTACATTATGGCATTCATCTTGTTAATTTGATACAGTTGTGTTAACAACGTACATATGTATCAGGCTTTACGAATGAATTTACGTAATATAATAATTTGTAAGCGTTCTTTTTTAACTGGACGTGAGTACATACAGGTTACACTTCTAACTACTTAGTTCAAACAAATCTTAAACAATGAGGTTTATGTGCAATATTTTTGCAGGCGGGGAGCAAAAAATGAGAAATGTTTGAGCAGATCACTCGCAATATCAGTAAGAATTTTATGTATTTATAGCTGATTACAAAATAATAGTAAACCTTACAAATTTATCAAACGCCTAACTGAGATTATAAACAATATAGTAAACATCACAAACCAATATTTCATACCGAACGGTCTCCTTACTATTACACAACAGCACGAAAAAATATTCACGTACATGCAAAATAGAGTAGTAAAATAACACAAAGAAATAAAACTTACTCATCTCGAATCCCACTATCATCTGCATCATCATAGTCATCTTCTAAATCTTCCTCACCATCAGATGAACCATGAATTCGAAATCCAAATTCACTAATCCGATCGCTAAGTGATTCCTGATGATAAAAATAATCAAGTAGAAATCGAAAGGTATTACCAAACCAAAATATGAGATTATTTCATGAAATCAATGACTGTTGATCAGAGTCGTGATTGTAAGCGCGGAATTGTATAGAGTAGTAGTAACTAACATTTGAAAACACTAGATGACATGAATCGAAACCAGTGTCCATGATGCAACTACGTTCAACGCTTATGTACCCTTAAACGAAGAACTTTAAAGATCTTATGTACCCTTCTTTTCACAAATTCATTCTCTTTTCTCGAAACATATTCTCTACGTTCTATCTTGTTTCTACTACCACTGATGCCATTTCTACTTCTACTTTGGTATTCATCGTGAACTATTAATAGGATGTGGTAACCTGGACCGATGAGCATACATCCCACGTTCTACGTTGTAAAGCACTGACTAGCTGACATCTTGGTGTTAATAGGTTAGGATGGGTCAATATGAAACTCTGTTTGACGTAAGTTTCGTAATAGTTGGTACTCGTAGAAAGAGCATATGACTGCAATCCCAAGGAAACTGATGGTCTCTACAGGATTCAAACCAGACCGAAATGCTTCCAAGTCTGAAATGTCACCTCAGTTCTAGAAGATATCAGTCAGAGACTAAGTAGTCCAGTGATCAGATCTCAGAGTGGAACTGGGTTGTCCACGTTCAAAACCAATAAGTGCATTAGTTTTCTCAAGAATGCAGACACGACTTGCTGATTAAGTCTACAGTGTTTCATCAAATGCGTCAAACAGTTTAACTGTAAAACGAAGTATGAAATATTAGACCAGACTTCAAATGAACTCAATAAACAATAGAAACCTATTAGAACATTCTACTGAAAATACAAATAAAGTTAAATATAATTTGAATTAGCTTACTGCATGACTACGATCTAAATAGAGTAAACCATCAGCGGCTAATAATTCACGATCTGCTACGTCTAAGTCCCATTCATCTGGATTATCACTGTGCATATCAAGATGAGCATGTGGAGGAGATTTGGAGAATCTTTCTGATTTCACATCGATCTCTTTGGAAGTAGAAGAATAATCAAACTCATTAGAATTAATATTATTATGAATGTCACAGCTTCCATCGTTTTCTTCTTGAACCATGATACTAGATAAATGTGACTCGATGGTAGTGACTGTACCACGATCATCAAATGACAACGGTGAGATACGCTCTGGTGCATAATGAAAAATGTCATTTAAGTCATCTTCTCCATCACTACCGCCATTCATGAATTCATCTAATGGTAGATGTTGATGCTTGCATTGTTGTTCGTCGTTCCGATGTTTTATCCCTTTAGTCAACTGAAGATTATCTTCCGTAGAGTAATCATCAATGCTGATAGATTTAGGAATGTTGTGACTTGATTGATTTGCCAAATTGATAGATTCATTACTTTCCAAATGAACACTTGTGGCATTAGGAGTAGTTGATGTCGTAGTGCTGAAAACAACATTCTCAATGATAGTACTAGATGCCCGACATAACTGTTCACCATTCTGAGGATTTACACTATGATGTGTTACTTGAATGGAATGAGTTTCTACAACATGCGGCTAGAAGGAGAAAGAACGAACAAACAACGTAAAAGAACTTATGTTTAACAGTGGAGTGGTTTACTTGATTACACACAATTGCAAAGATGTTAATAAACATGCTGTATTCCTGAAAGAATAAATGTACTGCTAAACCTGTGTCCATCGATACTAGTGAAATTGTTTAAATGCACACGAACGAAATGCGATCCCATACTGGGTTACACAAGCAGTTCTAATGATACTACATAAATACATATTTTATTGATGAATAACGGGGAGCAAAAAGCCTGAGTACGAAAATACATTTCTGAAAGCCATTAGTACTTTAAAGAGAGTTTTCAGCACAAAATTAATCTTATAAATTATGTATTGAGGAAACAGTTATAGAATTCTGTTTTCATTGCTTATAAGTACTCCTAACATTAAATAACGGCATTAAACCAGTAGTGAATACAAACTATATTAACCCATGTTGCAAGTACAACAAATGATGAATAACTTTGATGATTCGATCAGTAAAACTGAGTTATATATGTTCAAGATGTCAAGTGAAAAGGTCTAGGGCTAAGTGATAAACTAGTAATCTACAGTTTATCTCAATGTGCGAAGTATAGATTCGCAGAATTTTGAACAATACAATTAGAAGAAAATTAAAAATATTGTCAAAATATTCCAGAAGTAGTTTACCGAGAGATTAATTTATCTACAGAATGTATTTATTGATTGATCTTAGTAAAGGTATCACTGAAAATCAGAAAGGACTGGATAGTTGGTTTGTTCTAGCATGAGACTAATCAGTAATAACAAGTCATAATCCTAAGAGGGATCCACTTATGGACGTTCAGTAATTTCAATAGTTGAGTCCTTCAGCAAGAGATTTCAATTTCCATGGTATGATTCTAGGTACAATCGTGGAATGCTCACTGCAGAGTTAGTAAGATGAAATAAGTGTTCAGTGCCTCAGATTTTAATGAAATTAGGAGCTGAGATTAATAGATTGTGAATACAACGAACAGATTAAAAAGTTGGTTACGACTGATGGAAATAATTTATAAATGTTAAACCTTGACCTTAGAAAAATGTGAAATAAGAAGAAAAAGATGCTTCACAACAGTATACGAAGTTCCCAGATCCATAGCACAATAGCCAAACTGTTGATACGAATGAATTACACGTACTACAATAAATGTCCTCTATATGTAGAAATGAATATATAACTCAACTATAAGAATATTAATGAATGCTGATTTCAAATATTTTTATATACTCATGAATCTCGCACTAATGTTCACTTGAATTCATGTGCTATAAACAATAATGTTTCGACTGAATTTAAATCTGCATCTATCCACCGACCTTGTAAAAAACTGGGACGCAAGTACATCCAACTGACGAGTCTTTGACAGGACGGAACTTGCACCTTTGATTACATCTGTCAGCCAAAATTCAACTTTAATCACACTAATATTACTATTTGTCGTATTATTAGCTTCCAGTCACCATAAAAAAATCTTACACTATCACAACTGTCGGATTATCGTACTCTACAGTTAAAATGCTTTCTTCATAAATAAAATGAACTTCTAATATCAACTACATTTAATGACTAACAGATAAATACCAAGAGAACCATATATATATATGTTAATGAGATCATTTGGATAACTGAAGCAATAAATCAAATACATCAATATGGTTGTTTGTATTTGTCAAAGATTAATCTCATTTGAGTACCAGTGAAAACCATAGAGTACCAGATATTGGTTTTGAGATCGAGCGATACCCCTCAGCAACCTGTAAGCACGTCGTCAACCAACAATTTTTAGATAATGTATAGAATGCTTAGTCATTAGTATAATTGAGCCAGTGTCTAGTGTTAGGATTCCTTCCTCAAGAAAACTGATTACGTTTCTTAGATATAGTAATTTTACCTTAAACTTTCTATCCAGTCCCAGTATGCAACGCATTCGATTGTTTTTATCGTGTTCTGTAGTTTGCATTGAGAAGTAGGTCTATGATGTGATGTATAAAAGTGGTTGTTTAAACGTAATAAGTTACTTTTTACTAAGGTGTGTTCTGTCGCCTTTCTCAAACAAAGCGGTATTAGCCAATCACTTTCACACTATTCAATCAACTTTCGCCTAATTCTGTTACAGCTCATAGTTAATTTTCTTGGTTTCCTATTAGCATAAGGTCAAATCATTCCCTTCTAGCATACTCATCTACATCCCAATGAAACTAAAATGGTCATTTCACACATGAACTTCCAATAGTATAAAGGAGGACAATTCAGATTAATAAAATGAAAATCCATTTTTTAAAAAGCTGACATATATTTTCGGTGTAAACAGTAATAAATAGCGTACCACAGTATTTAAATAAAAATGTAATTTGTTGTGCTTTAAAACGTGTTTATTTAATGCTAAGTTTATATCACACTTAATTGCATGTAGGGTTTAAACTAATCACTCAATAGCTGAAATGTGCACGTTTCAAGTATTGCCTGTAACTCTATATCTTGGAAATCGAGCAGTTCATTTAATGATCAGAGTATGTATGTGATGCACACATAGTATTGATACATTAAAATTTTATGACACGAACTTATCTTTAAAAAAATGCACACAAACAATGTAAATAAAACGATTTAAGTATCTTATGTTTAACTAGGAAATAGTGCAAGCAGTGATACAGAAGTTAAGTCATTCGACTTTAAGTCACTAAGCCTATATTAGAAACCCACCTTATCTAATTCAATTTAAAAAAACAATTATATCACTAGACTTCGAAAAGTAGAATATGATTCGATGCCATAAACACGTTTCTACACATAAAAAAGAGCTGAGAACAAGTAACAAGGTAATATAAGTGAGCAACTAAAATAAAGCCAGCACAAATTAGTAATGTACTAGTTTTGTTTTAAAATGTAAGTGGTAAACTCTCTCGTAAAAACGTTGCATTCATGAAAAAACTACAACATTCAAAACAATAATACTGCAGTCTTTGGGCTAACAGCAAAATATGAGAGCATTTTAAGAATGTATACGAACTATAAAAAATATTTATTAATAAAAAGTGTTAGGGAGAGATTATCGAATTTTAGACTTTTACAAGATGGAATGAATTGGGTCAGACTAACTAATGGAAACCAGTAAGTAAGATAACATCTGATCTATTTTCTGCAATTCCACATTCACAATTGAAAGTCTTATTAGCCTTAGATAGTTGGTGTCCGACGAGATCTCGACACGGATTCAGAAAACTCGCTTGGATTTTCCAAATTGTCACTTGTGGAAAAGACGACATATCCGTTTCTTAGTAAAAAAAAACAACTATGCTGTGAGGTGAGGTCCAACATAGAGTGCTAGGCAAAGGTGGTAAATTAACCGATGAGATTGTGGATCTTCAGTAATTGATTGAGATGTAAATTACATATGTTAAACAAAAGTGTATTTCAATGCATGGTGTTAGCTAATGGAACTAAAACAGAAGTCGTCAAAACAAAGTGTAGTATCAGCCCATAAAGTACTTGACTGTTACTGTGAACATGTTGGTAGGCGCAAACGACTTGGTTGAGGTCAGTAAGATAATCTTAATCGATGGTTGAGGATATTAAGTGATATGTATTAGTATCGGTCAAAGCGGCACACTATCCGTTCTTCTAGATCATAAGACCCATTATTCGTCTAGTATATACTTTCGATTCAGTCCTTCTTCATTAAATGGTGTTAATTTTATTAATTTAGTATCAATACCCTACTATAGTAACTCCATCCTGGAGCCTCCTAGTGTTGCTGCCGGCATCAAGCCTGGATAAATAAGGAGGTTTGGGTATGGGGTTATCAATCCCGTCCTGTAATACAATAACCTTGCTAAAAAAAAATACCCTAACCAGTAAAAACCTTATTAACCACTTTAATTCTGCTCTGGCAGTTGGAAGGTCTGTCATGATGCCTCATGGTGAAAGCCGAGTTACTTCGGAAGCCACGATTCCAATGCCCCTTCTGACAACCAGAGTAACAAATAAAGTAGGTACATCTAATGTTCATACGATGTGGAAAACAGGCAAAAGCATGCAATTAACCGAAAAACACAACCAGAAGATACTTGGAATGAGCGAAACAACTTGGTTACAAGCTGAACAGCAGAGATTAGCCTCAAGAGAAGTTCTGCTATACTCCGGCAACCAAGAAGAAAACGCTTCACACACACAAGGAGTAGCACTAATGTTGTCTCAAGAAGCATAGAAGACTCTTATAGGATGGGAACCTCATGGACATAGGATTATCAAAGTGTCCTTCAAGACGAAGAAGAAGGGGATTACAATGAATGTCATCCAATGCTATACACCCCTCAACGACAGCCACGAAGACGACAAACACCAGTTCTATGCGAGACTGAAATCAATCATCGATAAATGCTCAGCCAAGGACCTAACCATTCTCAAGGGAGATTTCAACGACAAGGTTGCAATGAATAACATCGGATATGAAAACATCATGGGACGACATGGAATGGGAGAAAGGAAGAAACACAGTGACAGGTGTACAAACCTATGTGCCTTCAACAAAATGTTTATAAGTTGCACCATATTCTCCCACAAACGCATACACAAAACTACATGGGTTTCACCGGACCACAATACCGAAGACCAAATCGACCACATCTGCATCAATAAGAAGTTTAGAATAACCATGAAAAACGTAAGAGTAAGCAGAGGAGCTAACATAGCTTCAGATCACCATCTGCTGATGGCTAAAATGAAACTGAAGCTAACGAAACACTAGACAAGTGGAGCAGCAGTATTACAAATCTTTAACACAGCCCATCTTCCGCACACTGACAAACGCAACGAATTCAAAATTATTCTCAATAATAAGTTCCAACCATTTCACAATCAACTAGAAAAAGGTGGGACTAATATGGAGGACAACTGGAAAGAGATTAAGGAAACAATAACTTCAGCATGTCAAGAGGTTTTGGGTCTTAAGAAACAACACCATAAAAAATGGATTTCTGTTGATATAACAAGAAATAATAACAGACGGACAAGAACAGAGAAAGACAAGGCACAGGCCGAATACATCCATGCCAACAAGCAAGTGAACAGGAGCATCAGGTTGGATAAACGCAAATACGTGAAGCACCTAGCAATAACGGCGGAAAAAGCTGTGAGAGAACGAAACATAAAGCACCTACACGATACAACGAAGAAACAAGCTGAAAAACTCAGTAACCCAGAATGGTCAATCAAAAACAAGGATGGCAAACAAATCACTGAGGTGAATCAACAACGAAACAGGTGAGTAGGACACTTCGAAGAAATCTTGAATAGACCAATCCCACTAAACCCACCAGTCATCGAAGCAGCAGCCACGGATCTCCCTATTAACACCGACCCACCAACAGTCGAACAAATCAAAATGGCCATCAGACAAATCAAAAGTGCCAAGTCAGCAGGGCCAGACAACATACCACCGGAGGCACTCAAGACAGATATAGAAGCAACTGCAAAGATACTCCACATTCTCTCCAGGAAGATTTAGGAGGAAGAACAAGTGCCAGCAGACTGGAAAGAAGGATACCTCGTCAAAATACCAAAGAAAAAAGATCTTAGCAATTGTGAGAACTACAGAGGCATCACTCTTCTTTCAATACCAGGAAAAGTCTTCAACAGAGTGTCATTGAACCGAAAGAAAGACCAAGTCGACGACCAACTTCGAGATCAACAGGCCAGATTCCCTAAAGACCGATCGTTTACCGACCAAATCGCGACTCTGCTGTTCATTGTTGAACAATCAATTGAATGGAACTCACTACTTTACATCAACTTCCTCGACTACCAAAAAGCACTCCACAACGTGGATAGGAGAATATTATGGAGTCTTCTTCGATATTATGGTGTAATCGAGAAAAAAGTCAATATCATGAGGAATTCTTACGACGGACTACACTGCAAAACCCTGTATGGAGGTCGGTTGACAGATTCATTTGAAGCGAGGACCGGTGTTAGACAAGGCTACTTAATCTCACCCCTACGCTTCCTCCTGGTAGTTGACTGGATCATGAAGATCACTACATCTCAAAATACTCTCGGAATACAGTGGACAACATCGATGCAACTAAATGACTTGGACTTCGCAGATGATCTAGCTCTTCTATCCTATACACAGCATCAAATGCAGATGAAGACGGACAAAATAGTAGCAACATCGGTAGCAGTAGGCCTTAACATACACAAAGGGACAATCAAGATACTCCGATACAAAACAACGAGCACTAACTTAATTTCACTTGAAAGGAGAAATTCTAGAAGAGCTAGATTCCTTTACATACTTGGACACCATCATCGTTAGACAAGGAGGGGCTGATGCAGATGTCAAGACGCGGATTGGTAAGGCAACGGTAGCATCTCTACAACTGAGAAACATCTAGAACTCAAACCAACTGTCAGTCAACATTAAAGTCAAAAGTTTCAATACAAATGTGAAAACAGTTCTGCTGTATGGAGCTGAAACTTAGAGAACTATGAAAAGCATCATCCAAAGGATACAAGTATTTATAAACAACTGTCTGCGTAGGATACTACGGATCCCTTGGCCAGATACCATCAACAACAACCTCCTATGGCAGAGAACAAATCAACTTACAGTCGATAAAGAAATTAAGAAAAGATGCTGAAGGTCGATAGGACATACATTGAGGAAATCACTGAACTGGGTCACAAAACAAGTATTAACATGGAATCCTCGGTTCCAAAACAAAGAGGATGACCCAGCAACACATTGTGTCGGTAAATTGGAGACTGACATGAAAAGAATGACCAGCACCAGGAAAGAGCCGAAAAGAAAAACCCAGGACAGAGTCGGTTGGAGAAGGCTAATCGGCGGCCTATGCTCTACATGGGGTAACAGGCATTAATTAATTGATTGATATGGGTAAATCAATGTCGAATTAAATTTGTGGAAAGGTGGTTTGGTATATAAAGTTTTCAACGCATAACCACAGTGTTTTAACCCTGCTCAACCTATTTCAATTTAGGTATCCCGTCAGAAGAATCGCATGACATCATCTAAAATGCGGTTTAAAGCCGATTATACGAGTCTGTACAAGGAAGTGAGCTAAATCTATGGTAGAAAGTAGGAGCGAAATATCAAACTTATCAATGGTGCAAAACAATATCACGTAATTAACAATGTGCATACAGTTTATTTCTTTCGGAAAAAAATTCACATTGTAATCCGAATGTGCTTTTTTTCTTGGTGTTTAGGATTTTTTTATTCACATGAATTGCACAATTAGAATAGTATAATTAAAGCATGTGATTATTCTGACAAGATTTATCAAGTGCTATGATCACATTATAGACAGACAAATCATGGATACTGTATTTACGATATTACAGGTGATCAAACCCTTAACCATTTCGTGAAATAAGTGAAGCTTCATGATTTATAAAATCAACTAGAAACGGTGTGAAGCCTATGTCCACTGAAAAGAGATTGATGTTTTATGATGTATTTGAGTACAATTTTTATTGTATTGTTCTCGACGAATTATGTAATAAGTCAATCACTATTGTACTATGGAATATAAAATCAACCAACTAGAAAGCAGCTATTTTCAGACAATTACGTACTACTGAAAAACTTTAAAGTTATGAAGGAACATTAACTCTAGACAATATAAACAAAAAAATAATCCTGAAATTATCAATCGTTACGTAAATTGCATGCAACAATGAATCCAATTTGTAATCCCAAAATCTAAAATAAAACCCAACAACAACACAAACTGTAATGCTAAACATCAACTCTTTACCTTCTGACTTCAACGTTAAATTCCATTTGAAAACAACTTAAAACATTAAAACACTCTTTGTGTATCCATAGAGGTAGGAGAATGAGAATGCCATAAACTCATTTATATAAAAACAGAGATTATAATGTTCTATTTCCAAAATTTAAACATTATAGGCATGTAAAGTCCTCATAACTTAGTAACAGTAATGTTTTTGCCGACGAAATATTTACTTACTGCCACTGACCTCCGATTTGTTAACAGTCAGTAAAAGATATGTGATAGCGACTAGCTGGTTGGTTTATATGGATTTTCCAGATCGATGCTGATAAGGTACAATGATTATTCGTCTTAACAACTTAAATAGCTAATTAGCGAAAGGAAGTTGTACTTTTGATGAATTATATAGAGCCGGTGGTTAAATTGGAATGTACTCACTGCTACGCACATTCCTTCATGGTTCCTTTTCATCGAAGAATCTACAAAACCTCCATAATCATGTGCAGCTCTAAAACCTATACATGATCTATAATTACTAAATAGAAATAGAAATAAATGAAGTTATTACTAACAGCATTACTATAAAACTTACTTCACAGTCAATAGGTAAAAATTGTGCTTCCAATGAATCCTGGATGATAGTATGTTCGGTAATTGCTAAATAATCTTCATGATTATTGAATTCAATATCATTTTTACTCTCTTGTTGTATTTCATTTACACCTTTTACATCAACGCTATTAGTTAGGAACACTTCATTATCATCATCATCAACCTCATCAACGGCGATAGCAGATTTACGTTCTACATTAGATGTTGACATTGATTCATCAACTGCTTTATGTTCGTTACTATTCTCCTCATTATCAGCTGCCGCAGCTCCCGCACTAACCGATGAAGATGTAGACGATGACAATGATGATGTTGCAGAATCCGGTGAAGTTGAAGATGATGCATTAGAAGCTGATAAAATAGTAGTTTGATGACTTTCGGAAGTTACATCAGTAGTGGATACCGGATCTAATAAATCCAATTGACTTGATGAACATGGACTACGTGGTGATGTTGAAGCAGATGAAATACTCGATGAACTATTCGAGGAAGATCGATGACGTTTTTGTGTGACAACTGTAGTTGAGGAAAAATCGAAGGTAGAATTGGTATGTAACGACTGACTAATATCCGAAAATGATGACAGTGATGTATTCTGTACACTGTCTTCAATATGTTTCGACGTAGTAATCGGTGATACAGAACTATAATTATTTACCTTGTTATAATTTAACCCAGGTGGTTTTAGAGCTGGCATAGCTGTTGGAGCTGATGCAACATAAGCAGGAAATGGTGTGGGCAACTCATCCATAATACGAATTTCTTCTAAGACTGACCTTGAGTTAGATGGATGATGTGAGCCATTCTTGTAAAACTTGTTCAACAAAGTACTATCACTACCATTGATGACAGAATGTTCAATAAGAAATTGTTGCGGTCTAGCGGATTGTATATGTTCCATTGGTGATATAAGTGACTTTTGTACAATAACTTCAGCAATAGTTGCTGTAATTGGTTTTGGTACATTGGTTATTGGTGATATTTGGTCAGATTTCACTTGTGACTGCCATGGTGTATGCATTTTTCTCACTGGTTCAGGACGATTTGATGGTGTTGAGGAGATGGGACGTTCTACACCAGACGATAATTGAATTTCAGTTAACTGATTCGGTGAAGAATAAGGTGCCTATAAATTAAGAGAGAATAAGTAGTCGGTTACTTGTTTCTATAACAAAGGTTCGCAGCGCCAAAGGATGCCTTTGGAGATAGTGCATTCACTAAGCAAGATTGTTCATCAGAGTCTACTTAATGTATAAATAATATGTCCTACAACTATTCAATAAGTATTAAATCAATCGGCTCAGATAACGTCATAAATGATTAGCTGCCTTCGCAGGTTTTGTTATCTTCATTTGTTATTTCATTTAGGTTGACTGTCGCTTTTATTTAGTTTCTCACCATATGGATAAATGACCACTTTGTATAGATGCATAGATTTAACCTGTCAATGTCCCTTATTACTTACAAACTGAAGTGGAACCTTCGCTTTTGGAATTTTCTAGGAATCTTCGAGATTTTTATTTAAAATTTCGATGGTACTCTTACTGAATTCATATCTCTGGTTGTTTACGAGCATCGACAATCTATAGCGTCAACTCATTGCTGATTGGTATTCTAGTGATATGGTCGTACGTATCAATAATAATATCTTCTCAACTAAACCATATAGCTCAGAGAAATCAATAAAACGATCAATGTTTCTATGCTATACAAATAAAATTACACACAATTCAGTTTTATTATAATGAAAACGTAATCATAGACATAGTAACTGATAATTAAGAGAATAAAGTGCGTCTCCATTGAAAAAAGCAAGCAAAGAAGATAGCATGCTAATAAGTGTTAACAAATCAGAAATAAAAATAGAAATCATGAAAAAATTCAAAAGAATTAGTAGTCAGTTAACAATTTCATTCATAGTAAATGAAAAACATTTCTTAGCCCAATTGTTGCACATATAATAAACATTTGTAAACTGGATTCACAACATTCTGTATATTAATCAAAAGCATGAAAAAGAAATAGCTCTGATCCTCCCCACATAAGCTGGAGTGGTTTTGTGAAGAATGATTTATAATTTGATGTTTGTTCCCGTCACTGATTGATCGCAGTTCAATACCAATAAATACAACGGGGCACTAGACAAGACATATCGTAACTTTATCAAGTATTAAACCCAAGATCTTTATATCAATCAGCAAACATTTGACCATCAGTATATATCGAAGTAAAATGATAGGATTTCGATTTAAGACAGATTTGTGACATAGCGTGATGATCATTCGATGGGTATATTGAGAAGTGTGACCTAATTCAAGACTTCGAAATTCAAGTGAGTTGTAACAACCTGGGATTAAAACAGCTATCGCTGACCTCATTCGATTACCATCGCCTTATAACATGGAATGACTGAAGTAGGGATCTTACGACCAAATACCTAGCCTTCTTCGCGCAACATGAAGCTTGTGGAAGCACGTTTCTGGGATGCTCCATAATACGGTAAAAGAGCTGTTATGATGCATAGTTCGCAATAGGCACCCGACCGGGATCGGTTAATAAAAACTACAGATAAACATCAATGAATGACAAACAGATATTTCCTTTTTTCGAAACAATACGACATCCATCAAGAATCTATTGTGCGTTTACTACACAGGATGATGAAAATGTTTTAAGTACCACACACATACACATAGCGAGATGATAATGATATTATGAATAAGCAAATAACAGTAAATTAAATGATCAATCAACACAGAATTATATATATATATATATATATATATATATATATATATATATATATATATATATATATATATATATATATATATATAGAGAGAGAGAGAGAGAGAGAGAGAAGCTGTGTATCCTGTTTGCATGCTTGTACACTGTTTAGATATGACGGTCAACAGTAAGATAATCCGGATTCCGAACTTAAACTTAGCTCAGTTTCGAACCTATGACTTATTAAGTGTAGACAGAACACAACTGCTAAGTCACTACACAGTATACTTGTTTTAATCTAATGATGTATATGGAGTCCAAGGTCCTGAGAGAACGAATGGTGCATAGGCCTATCTTAGTGATGGGCTAAAATGACGGTGTATCAACTGAAATCGCTCCACCAGGAATTAGGCTAAAGTGATCCACTACGAAAATTACTCGATAAGTTTGGGCGGTCGTGTAGTATCCCATCCCAAGTATAAATATAATTATTATTAATTGGAAAGATCATATTTCTGCCGGCCGAACAGGATTTTATCAAGTGATTCGCATAGTCTAACCTAGCTTCAGTAATAATTTTGATACTCAGTCAATCTGGTGATAATTACATGTAATTCCATTGGTAGTCAAAGTGACTAATGATAAACATATGGTTTCTATTAAATACTAACGTCTTTATATTTATCAGAGTTTATAGGCTACAAATTCTAAAAATTTAACACTTCTTAATAGACAAATTTCAACTAAAACTAGAACATGAAAACTTGAGAAAATAATAGTAAATATATAATTATTATAGAACTAAGAAATATATTTTGGCCCAACGGTATATTATCAACTTCGATTAGTTACCGGTTATAAGTTACAGTGAAATTAGCTTTCGAACACGCTTCTGACATCAACACCTGACTATCCAAAAAGCATTGGTAACACTGTTCACAAACTTTTTAAGAGTGTAAATAAATGACTTCATGTGAAAAGAAAAACTAAACACACAGTGACAAGCCCAACCAATGTGAAGAATTAAAAACGAAATACTACATAGAGCTCGAATGAAATAAATCAGTGTTGAAATTCGAATAGCAATTTAGATTTACCTGAAGTCATTAAAAAAGCAAATCTATTATAAATACAGATCTAATAAGATTGAATAAAACGAGGTAAAAAAAGAGGACGTTGACAAAGTTGTCATCGGTCATTTAAAAGAAAAGAGTTGGAAAAAACAATACTTACAAAATATTGATATAGATCAGCTGTAGTGAAATGAACTGAGCAATAACGACAAGCTTAACAATAGCAAATATTACTGTGCCTATCACAGCAGACAAACAAACGTACACGAGGATAAAAGCAAAAGATTAACGTTAAAATGTCATCAGATATGTTTAATGTTGATGATCTGACCAATATGAGAAATATGGAAAAAACGAGAACGATGATCAAAACAGAATAGTATATTTTCACAAATTTTGTGGTTTCGAATCGGCTTTTAAAAGTGGTGAAATTGTTGGTAAGATAGATGTTAGACTAAGGCAGTATTAAAAAGTGACTGACCCAGCCGAAAAAACTTGTTTTATTTTATCAAACAAATTGCCTGATGAGACAATCAAAGGAGGATTAATACTCATCACGCAGTAACCTCTTATCGTTGTTAGTAGTTAGCAGAAATTTATTGAAAAAATAAATTAAATGACTTTGCTCGTATCTCCAGAAAATTTTCATAGGAAATAAAAGTAAAAGATTCACAGTCCTCGAATAGAGAGACGTCTTATCATCTACTTGATAGTGAACAAGAAGTGTGTGTTACAAAATCAGGCGAATAAATTCAAGTTACTACTGTCAAAAAACTATAACCAGATTTATGAAGTCAAAAGGATACTGTTGTCAGTTTTGCACAGCGCAACTGTGTAAGCAATACAAAGGTAAGGAACAAAATACTGATACAAGTTAGTAAGACATTTGAGGAAATTGTAAATCTTCACCAACTGAGAAGATTGGGGCATCATGTGTGTTAAACCATCACCTAGAGTTAGCCGAACTATATGTTGTCATTCCATGAAGTTTTCGATTGTTACTGTTGGCCACGTTAGAAGGTACAAACTACTTGGTTGGGGTCTACTCAACAATTGTGATCAGTGGTTGAAAATGTTGTGTAGTGATACATTTCAGATCCCGTCATAATGGCAAAGGTGCATTCAATTTGCATCTTTGTATACATTTTAAGTTCCACTACTCTTATATGCATACCTTTTCCTTCCACATTGTTGAACTACTTTGTGGTGTTAACCTTGTCGATTTGATATCGTAATGTTAATGTGATGTGACAGCTAAGGTCAATGCAAGCTCTACATTGTTCATAACTGACTTATGATCATAGTTTCCTAGACTTAATCACTCGTTTTAGTTGAAAATTCATTTTCGCTTGCAATTTTTTCAAACTTTAGTCATTTCTATCTAGGAATCATTCCAACTATGTAGATGTTATTACGTAACTTCTGGCAACAACTTTTCATTTCAGTAATCTGTCTACAAGCATTGTATTCAAAAAATCTTTTATTTTCTAGAATATTCACACCATTTGACAAGTAAACATTCAATCATATGAATGGTTCTTATGCTTCTTATGTTCTTAATACTCAGTTTTATGAATTTCAATTAATGAGAACTATTCTAGTGCAAGTTATGTACAATGCTTTTCTGTTAAATACTACTTCTCCATCGCAAAGAAACATCTGAATAAAAAGCTATGAAGTATTTGGACATAACGTTATGTGCTCGGCTTTAAGTTACATTCTGTGTGTACGATATTACTATTTAAGCATTAAGATCAGAGTGAGTAAAGCTAAATTCAGTAAATGCACCTCCGTTGTTGCAAGCCATGTACTATAACAAATAAACAATGTTTTCTATATTATTAAGGAGAGAATGCTCTCACTGAGTGAATTTGTAAATGCATAAATGTATTACATTATATGTTACCGACTTGTATTAACCATTAAAACTGGAATAACTTTTTTTCATTTGATCTTTTAAGACTATAGGTGACATTAGACAGAAGTGTACAATTTATAATCATAAATAAAAAAGTGACAGCTTGGATAACATTAACAAGCATGCTAACAGAATAATACTGCTAGTAATTACTACCAACAACATACAAAATCAAAATCGTCTCTAAATCATTTTATAAAGATGAGCAAAATGCAGAATGAAATAGGCAGTGAATGAATACGATGGAAATTTCTAAAAATATGGTCATCAGAGATGATAATATACTGATGGTTGGATATTATAACATGCTGTAATCAAGTGTACATGATAACAGATGAATATGTGTAAGGTTATTGTGTAGGTGCATACCACAGATACACGCAAATATAAGCCGCATAGAATAAAACATAGAGACAAGCAATCAAGTATGATAGACGTGTAGTGTTTTGTAACTTGCATTAAAAACGCAAGAAGTATAGACAAGACAATAATCGTACACTTAAAAAGTTAATTGAGCAATGACTGTAAGTTCATTTGAAATTTTCTTAGTCTCTCCAAATGTATTGAAAGTCATTCTACCAAAACACATATATATATACATACACACAGACAGGACAGCGCGTGCACTTACTTTCTCAGATTGCACAAGTGTGCGATCCTAAAATTTTAGAGATTATTCAAACGTATCTATATTCGAACCAAAGTAGAAATATCTAGGATTAAAATAATCTTATTGTTGTATGGACGATACATTAAAGGAATGCAGTAAGTGGTCAACAAATATACCATAGAAGTTGCCAGCATATACAAACGGCATTCAAATTACATATCGTTTCATATAAGTAATAACAATAATGATAGCAATCGTAGTAATAACGACTAATTAACAATTATAGCTTAAGATTGATAAAACAAGTGATCATCAGGATACAGAAGGAATACTGAATGACAAGCTTCATGTTTTAAAAAAGATTTTATCGTGTTTATCGTCTATGTCGAATTGAAATGACAGAATGTCAAGATGCGAAGTAAAAAGGTGGGGTTAAATTTCCAGTCACTCACATCGTGGAAGAATTCAACTTCTTGGGGTACTCGAAAATGAAATTATTTACATATGGTCGATACGGGAGCACAACTCTAGAGCCCAAGAAACAAATTACTGAGGCCAATTACTTTTGGCTCTTTTATGAGTAGTTATTGATGCAATAGCTCTATTCTTTTAAAGGCTTCACCATCAAAGAAGGCATTTTTATCGATCAGACAAAACATTTTCTTCCGTTGTAACAGTAATATTGAAAAAGAAACACACTTGAAACTAGAACAGTATGTATAAAGTAAAACATAGTATCATGCTCTTAACAGAATAAAGACGGCGCACTTGGTATAGTGTTTCTCATCATTAATTTATGTCGATTGGTCAACTCTCAGAGCAATAAGCATCAGTATTTAAGATAGCCCTTCCACGGTGTGGGCAGCCAGGAAGTGACAACCGCCCTTATACTCGCAAAAGCACGAGAGTCCAAATTGGTCAAAATCAAATCCTTTCTACACCCCATAATATCTCTCTTATCTCTACAACTAACTCTACTCACATTCCTTCATCTCACTGCACCGCTAATGCAAACGATGCGAGCTCACGAAAAGTCATTCCTGGTCTCTTGAAACCCCGTTCTAGACTATATGTCGGAGCTTTTAATGTACGGACATTAAGTCAAATAGGGCAACAGGCTTCCTTAGCTAAGACTTTAGAATCTCACTCAATCGATGTATGCTGCGTCTCGGAAACGCGCATACAGGATCCTAGTAAAATCATTAACCTGATTTCACCGTATCAAAACAAAGAAGCAGCCCGATTTACTTTTCGTGTATCCGGTAGCCCGGATGCTACTTCCCGGGGTCTCGCTGGTGTAGGTATTGCATTGAGTCGTAGGGCAGAACTAGCTCTCCTAGACTGGATCCCTGTAGATAGTCGCTTGTGCGCTGTCCGACTGAACGGGACAGTTAGGACTCGGAAAGATAGGGACACTCGTCGTTGCCTCTTCGTCGTATCTGCCTATGCTTCCACTGACTGCAGTTCAGACGAGGTGAAAGATGAGTTCTACAGCAAGCTTACGGAACTCCTCCAAACAGCTAGGCGCTCTGATATTGTTATAATGGCTGGTGATCTTAATGCTCAAGTAGGTAGACTAAGTGGAAATGAGAGACACTTGGGTGGATGTTATGGTGTCGCGGCTCACAGAACAGATAATGGCGATCGTCTGTTGCAACTATGCTCAGATAACCGCCTGTTTCTAGCGAATACTAACTTTAGGCATAAGGAAAAGCATCTTTTGACCTGGCGACCCCCAAAATCGTCTCAACGTTGGACCCAACTAGATCACATCGCCATCAGCCACCGATGGAGGGGTTCGATAGAGGACTGTCGCTCGTTCTGGGGCACATGTTTAGATTCAGATCATGCTTTCAGTGCGAGCGCGTATTCGTTTGAGGCTTACTGGACGTAGGAAAGACATTGTAATGAAGCCTCTTAGGGTTTGACTTATGATAACTAAAGCTCAGAATATATTTCAGGAACAACTAGGAAAACCAGTTAGGCGACCCGTGTAAGCGATTTCCATCCGAAGCAGGGGGAATGATATCAAAAGGTTGGGAAACAAATGATATCTGCAAAAATCATAGACTAGGATGAGCCGTGGATTCAGCATCCCCGATATCTGCTAGGAGCGTAACTCATCCCCTGGCTTGACATGACGAAGACAAGCAGACTAAGCGCGGTATAAAAGCTACGCACGGACCGTGAACAGTGGTGGTGGGAAAGCAAACACGATGGAAAGGCAGCGGCGACAGGCAACTACAATCGACTTATCAAGAACGAAGGACCGAATGTCAGTGAGACGATCTCGGAAAGGATGGATTAGAATTCATTCTCAGTCCAGGAGATTAGACCGATGGGCAGAACACTTTAGGGATCAGTTCAACTGGCCTTCAGCCACACTTCGGTTTCCCACGATCCCCAGTCATCCTGAATGGCAAATCGACTTAACTCCTCCTAGTCTTTATGAAGTTGAGAAGGCTATAGGAAATCTGAAGCGAGGAAGAGCAGCAAGTTTTGATAGGCTTACCCCTAAAATGTTTAAGGATGGTGGTCCAGTTTTAGCAGCTAGATTGACTGAAATCTTAGGTAGAATCTGGGAACTGGGCGTAATACCATCTGACTGGTCTCAATCCCTGATTGTCCCAATTTATAAGAAAGGACAAAAGTCTTCTTGTGACAATCACAGGGGAATCAGTCTGACTAATATAGTTTCTAAATTATTAGCCTCGATTATACTTAGACGCCTAACTAGAGCTCATGAAGAGCAGACTAGAGAGAACCAGGCTGGATTCAGACCTGGACGTGGCTGTATAGACCACATCTTCACTTGCGACAGGTCCTAGAACACAGACACACATTTAGGTGTCCTACAATAGGTTGTCTTCCTGGACCTAAAGGCGGCAGTTCGACTCTGTTGATCGTGAGGTTCTGTGGCAGTGTCTGTCATTGAAAGGTGTACCAAAGAAGTACATTAACCTTATACAAGCTTTCTACTCTAAAACTACAGGTCGAGTGAGAGCTTATGGCGAACTGTCATCGGAATTCTTCACTTCAAGTGGTGTCCGTCAGGGATGTCCACTGTCCCCATTCTTGTTTAATTTTGTCATAGACATGCTTCTCGATATAACCTTATCTTCGTCTGACTTTTCAAGAGTTGACTTTCTACCAGGAGCCTCGCTTACTGACTTAGAGTATGCTGATGACATAGTCCTATTTGGTGAAGACGCTGACAAAATGCAGAGTCTTCTGACTACCCTGAGCAACAATGCACGCATGTTCGGGATGCGGTTTTCCCCCTCGAAATGCAAAATGTTGCTTCAGGATTGGGTTGCATCGGCACCTGAACTAGTGATAGGGAGTGAAGTAGTCGAGCGTGTAGACCGCTGACGTGTCTGGGGTCTTATCAGTGCTGATGGCCTGGTGATTGACGAGATCTCAGCACGGATACAGAAAGCTCGATTGGCTTTTGCCAAGTTGCGTCACCCATGGCGCAGGCGAAATATCCGCTTGCTAACCAAAGGACGAGTGTACCGTGCAACAGTTTGCTCTCTCCTACTATACGGAAGCTAAACATGGCCGTTACGAGAAGAGGACATTCGTAGGTTACTGGTCTTCGATCACAGATGTCTCCAAAGCATTGCTCAAGTATCGTGGGACAACCGAGTGAGCAATGTTGTCGTTAGGAAACGGGTTCTAGGAAAGGAGGGCAAATCAATAGATGAAGTATTGAAACTTCATCAGTTGAGGTGGTTGGAACATGTGTTACGCATGTCTAACTACCGACTGCCTCGACGGGCTATGTTTTGCGGTGTAGGAATAGGTTGGAAGAAAGCTAGAGGCGGCCAAACTAAAACATGGCAGAAATCGATGAAGTCACTGACAAGTGGACTGAGTCATGTTGGTAGATGTAGGCTGCGCGGTTGAGGTCCGCGAGACGAAAGTCACCAATGGCTAGAGACCTTGAACGACATGGCTCAGAATCGTTCGCAATGGCGCAGGTGCATCCACTATTTGTGTTCTCTCAAAATCTAACCTTCTGAATTCTCTATCCTTCTCCTTTCAAATTTATCTCACTGAATTATACTTTTCGAATCATATCTTCGCTCCCTAATTTTCTGAATTACTGCTAATACTTCTACTATCGCTATCACTCTTGGATTTGAACTGACAGTTGCGTCTCTGTGCTGATGTGGTATGGCAACCTGAACTGATGTACGTACGTACGAAGTTCTGCGTTGTATCTGTCCTGTCTGTCTGTATTTAAGATAGAACAACATAATAAGCAAATCTTTTGATAAATACAGTAACGTAAGAGAAACAGCGTAAGTTATGGATTGAATCCAAAACCTTCCAATCTCACGCTTAACCGTTAGAACTACTCAGATATGAGATGTTAATAACCGTGAAGAAACATTTCCAGCAATTTCTTTCATAAGACTTGTAATGGAAATTGAAGAAATCATCATAAACAAAAAATGGAAATCCTGAGATATGAAGAACCAATATGAAAAATAACGGGTTTGGGCTCGTAGTGTAACCAGAATGAGTGTTTCGTCATATATGGTACTGGTTAGTTGAATCTGCCTAAAACACAGTGTTGATGTCCACAATGTGACTCAAACTTTGCAACTTCCTACTTCAAAAACCCAGTATATCTGGATAGCTCCTAATTTCTTTGATGAGGATGATATATGTAATTACTGAGGAGAAATTTCAGTAGCAACACTAGCACTAAGATGGAGATATATCTATCTATCTGCTGAGTCCCAAAGAGGACGTAGCGCACGTCCTAGATTCAATTATTAGTCATAAACCAACTAATTAAAGAGACTCTAATAAAATAGCCATGTTTATGCAATTGACGCAGAATGTACATACGGCATCAAAATTCAACCCGGAATATCAATAACATGATAATTAAAACCTTCACTGATAAACAAACCAATAAAGTAATTAAATAATTAGCTTACTTTATACTCTTCGATTGGACTCTGTAAAGGCAATTTATTCATCACCATAGGATAATCTGGTCGTCCAGCCAACAAAGCTGAATACTCTTGATGTTGCCCCTCTGGAAGACGTAAAGCATTAGGCTTGTGTTCACTACCACAAACTGGAGGTACACAACTATTATTATTATTACCAACATTTGGATTACGGTTGGTTTCTAGTAATTTTAGTGTTAATAACCTAGTTAAATGCGGTTGGTTGACGAATTCATGCTGGAAAAAAAATTGTATCAAGAAAACATCAGAACAAGTCAGACATCAACAAAACAATGTTCTAGATACAGACAGTTTTGTTTATTTAAGATTTACTAGTTGTACGGTTAGAAACCAGTAAAAGTATGTAGGATTTGCTTATATTTGCAAAACACTAAGTGGAAACAAATATGCTAGCAGATGAACGGCAGATCACTTGTTTAGGCACCCGACATTCATTTACACAGCAGCATACTTTCCGAATACCTAGGTAACAAATCAGAAACCACTTTAAGAAAGGGGCGGTGTCTTGTCCCTTAGGAACTGTGGTCACGCTCTCGAGTCACTAAGACTACCTCTAATCCAGCTTATTTTTCAGGCATCTGAATAAGAACAATCCCATAGTATGGACAGCCGAGAACTGATAACCACCCTTATACCTCTAAACGCATTCTAGATCACCTTGTTTGTAATCAAATCTCTTCTTCTCCTAATCTTTCTTCCACTTTCCCTTTCGAACCTCATGTTTCTTCTACTTCTCTCACAAGTACCACTAGTACTACTGATTCAAATTCACGAAGTGTCACTTCTTGGTCTCCAGAAATCGACCTCAGAATTTCATGTTAAAGCTCTTAGTGTGTGAATATTGAATCAAATCGATCAGTAGGTTTCACTAGCTAAGAACCTAGAATCTCTTGCCATTGACGAGGGCTAAGCTTTCTAAACACGCACAAGAAGTCCTAGCATGGTCATTCATTCGGATTTACCAAGTCAGTAAGGACAAACAGAGCGATTTACTCTTCATTTATCTAAGAATCCAATAACAACTTCTTGTGATCTTTTTGGTGTAATTATAGTAATAAGATTGTGAGTGAAACAAGCACTTATTGAGTGGGATTCTGCTAACAGTTATGTGCTGTCAGGCAAAATAGTACAATAAGAACTCGGAAAGATACTGACAAACGGCAGTATCATTTGTCCCCCTAACTGTAGCTCTAAGTGAAAGGTAAACTTTACAAAAAAAACTTTCCGAAACCCTTCATAAAATTAAACACTCTACAAACAGCATCAATAGCAAGTGATTTCAATGCCCAACTTAGATAGATTAAGTCAAAAACATGTAGGTAAGTTTTCTGACATCCCAGTCCAACGAACTGCCTGAGTGGAGAATTGACACATATCTCTCCCATGAACTCAAAGTAAAGTTGAAAGCACAGGGATCAAATAGACTAACGCAAGATATTTTAAAGGAGGGTGGTTTAGTTTTAGTAGGTTGATTGATATTTTAGTTAAGGTCCGGGGACTGGACGTAATCTCATCATATTGATCTCTATAGCTGATGATTCTAGTATATAGGGAAGGACGCGAAACTTTCTTGTAGTAACGATAAAGGGATTAGTTTGGTTAACGTAGTGTTTAAAATACTATTTTATGTAACCATCAGTTGTATATTGACTCCAGAGTACGACAAACTATGGAGAACCAGGCTAGTTATAGACCTGCACGAGGATGAATTTATTAAATATTCACGCTGCGACAGCTTCTAGAACATAGTTATACTTTTACCAACATCTGACAATATTAGTATTCGTTGACTTGAAAGCTTTCAACTCCGTAGATCGAGAGGTTTCGTGGTAGCGTTTATCATCAAAAGGGGTACCGCAAAAGTAAATAAACTTTATGAAAGCTTACTACTCGAACACTACTACCGAAGTTAGAGTTCATGGTCAACTGTCATCAGAATTGGTAACCTTAAGCTGAGTTCATTAGTATTGCTTTTAATCCCCATCCCCTTTTTATTTAATTTTATCACAGATGTTTTTCCGAAAGATACAGTTTCATTTAGCTTTCCTTCAACAAGAATGTTTATTTATCGATTTAGAATATGCAGACAACGCAGCCTAATTCGGTGAGGACAGTGACAATATGGACAATCTCTTGAACACTTTGAGTAACAGCGCACTGATGAGAAGTCCCATACTAGGACGAAACGGCTGTCCTATGCTCCCTGGTTTTCACTGATACCCTATCAACGTCAGTCAGTGACGAATTCGATTAAATAAAATATATGGGATGAATTTCACTCATTTTAAGTGTAAAATGTTACTTAAAGATCAGTCTGCCTCATCACCTAGATTGGTTATAAGGAGTGAAGTAGTTGAGTGTGTTGACCACTTCATTTACCACAGATGCTAGACACAAATTGCTAGGGAAAAGTGGCAGATCAGTGGATGAGGTAGTGAGCCTTTGTCGACTGAGGTGGTCTGGACATATGTTACGTATGCCCAACCACCGCCTGTTTCGTCGGTCGACGTTAACTGGTGTAGTAATTTAGAAAAACACTACAGGCGGCTAAACCAAAAACATAGCATCGGTCAATCAAGTATTTGACTAACGGTCTAAGTCATGTTGGTCGATGCAGGGTACCTGGTTGAGGTCCGCATGATAATAGTAATCAGTGGCTGAAAATATTGGATGAAATGGCTCAGAATTTCTCTAAGTGGAGCAATTGTATTCACACTTTATCTTCTTCCAGATCATATGTTCCATTATTCATTTGTACATATATTCGAGTTATTTCTTCCTGTTGTACTTTATTGTCATGCTAGTGTCGTTAGTTCGATTTCTCTTCATGATAATGTGATATGATGACTTAGATCTATGCGTACATGCTCTTGATTCTAAGTTGTCCATAAGAGACTAGCTGATCAATTTGGGTCAGGGCAACAGGCAATGACTTTCATAGACTGATGTTGCTTTTCATAGTGTTTTATGTTTAAGCTTGATATCACTCTGTTGTCTGTTATACCGAACACGATCAATGCTTCGGAGAGTTCAATGATGAAATAATTGTAACCTATGAATATCTAATTTTAAAGGTAAAGTTTATAACCATGAACTAAAACGGAGCAGACTCCTATGTAATATAAGCATGAACGATCAAGTAATTCCACACTTTAATATTCCCATTATCATACAATGTAATAATCTGATTACATTTCTATTCACAGAAACACAGCATTGAAGGTGGTTTAGAATAAAGTACGAAAATAACACGTTTATGTAATAGCCTTTCAAATTATACAACTACCTAACTAAAGTACGATGGAATGGTGAACTTTTACAGTGAAATCGCTAATGAACGTTTCAAATAATCAAAGTTCATTATGTTAGAATACCAGCTGAATGCTTTACTTTTTTTTAAAAAAAAAAACAACCTTAACACGATAAGTTATAACAAATAAGTTGACGATTTTTTGTACATTCCTTAACACGTTACAGTACAAATATAAGTTAAATAAATTCGGGTAGTCTAAGACTGGCACAACCACAACTCCATATATATAAACTCTTACTAGTAGTAGTATTACATTTTATTTTTTTAACCTAAATTAAAGACAAGAAAAGCAGGACGAGACAGAGAGTATTAACAGTAGTTAGTGCATGATATACCAAGACAGTGATGTAAGTGCACGAGTTATGAGATTACATTACTCAACTTTACCATGCAATCTCAATTGATCGGATAGAAAGATAAGTTAGTCAATCGCATCACATTACATATCTGTGACTAATACATACAGTAAACAGAAACTAACTTAAATTCAAATGAGTGTTGTCACTAATTTCTTCTTGCTTTGGATTAATATGTATATATATACACGCAAAATATGGCTTAAGGATTGATATAAATCTTCGGCTAAATAAATAATAGAAAGTGAGGTGGTCGACTGTGAATGTTAAACAGGATCTATGAAATTAGAAGATATAAGACGACTGTAAATTTCTATTATGGAACAATCCACAGAGTAACGTTGACATTAAACATAAAGTAACTGTGAGAGATACGAAGTCGATCGAGGGGAAATGTAACAAGCATACTTAACGATTGCATACATCGATGTGAAATGATGGCATGAGAAGGAACAAGTCAGAAGAAACTCAGACATGGACGAACCAAAATGTAATATCAGTTCATGGAATAAACAAACTACATGGTTAAAGTCCATCCCATATCTACGATCAGCGGTTGGAGATGTTAATTCATTTGAATTCATTAGAAAAGGTGTAGATACATTCGCTATTTATTTTCCTTTAGATTTTGACTAATAATATTTCTAAATATAAACAATTATGTACTTCTGTGGTATGTCTTTCATTGAAAAACACTGATAGAGAACCTCTCGTTGAATGGAGTCAAATGCTGTTTTTGAGTCAAAAAAATAACACTATTGTCGGATGTTCATAAAATCTGAAGATTAGTACTAAAACAATAGAGACATGATTAAATCTGGAAACAATCTGAATTTTAACAGTCAGCAGTTTATAAATCTTAGTTAAGCGCCTGAAATTGTTGAAGATATCAAATCCCCAAAAAACAGAATTATTCAAGGAATTAAGTAGAAGATTTCGTGTTAATTTTTGTACGTTTGCTTTGGTAAACTTTCATCTAGTTAATTTTATTGAATGTGAGTAATATTCCAGAGTAGATGTCGTAACATTAAATTGTATTTGTTAGGTCGGACTACAAAGAAGCGTAACAAACTTTCAGAACTGTGTTTGCGAACATTATTTCATTCATTCGAACTACCTGTAATGCAAACATTTTGTTTCTATTATTGTTACGCTCCGCTTGCCCTATCCTCCCGGTTAGCATAATTACTGTTATTATATTGTCTCTTATTATGGACTATAGTTAATTAGTTGTGTACAAGTTGTTTCTATTCACTACCACTATTTCCCTCGTTCTGTAATCATGTTAATTTTCTAATTGGTTTGTTGTGTGGTCTGAATTTGTGTATATACAAAAGAATGCTTGGAATATAATATGATTCTGTCTGGCTGACCTATTGGCTCGTGTTCTTCTTATTTCGGATTGGGACTAAGTGGGCACAGGGCAGGCGCGCAATAATCAACTAGGCACTAGCAATTGGCACTCGGCCAACCCAACCACCCCCCATCTTTCTCTCGTCATAACAGTATTAATTAATTCAATATAATTCTTTACTCAATTAATGAAATAATCATTCATGTTAATTTTCGCAAACGTTTAAGTTGATGATTTCATTTGACTAATAATCGCCTTAGAATTATTTGATATGTAAATGAATACATCTAAGTAAATTATTTTCATCTTGCTCTCCACATTGAAATCTAGAAACTTTCATTTTTTGGAGTAGGTCGAGGTTTGAGAAGGAAATGAACCTTTGGTATCCGGTCTAAAGCACGAATATCAAAGATAATCGTTCATCCTAACCGTATCAAATGTCGATGACATCAAAATATGATCCAGTCGCCCTAGATATACTAGGCGCTTCCATATTCTGAACTTGAACAATTCCTTAGGTGTCCACGTATTCTCAAAAACATATAAGAAACTTGCCGATTGTCTAAGTTACATCTTTAATATGAGTACAATAAGGGACACAGTCGCGTAAAAGAGCTCCTGCCCACAGATAGTTTCTGAAGTTAGTAGGTGGACATGTTTGTTTAGATGTTGATGAATTACACCAATTCGCCTAAAAAATGAATAAATATATCTAAGTGACAGGTTGGATAGGTCTAATCATGACAAATTACGAAAAACCAGACGGACCACAGTTAGGGACATTGGTAGATAAGGAATACAAACCACGCATTCTATTGAATGAATGAGTGAACTTTGTCAAGGTCACGATTATATATATATATATATATATATATATATATATATATGCATGACTTCTGTACGGTCGTAATGTGCTCCCACATATATTGGCTGGGTCGTGTTTTAGTAGGTGGATGTAGACTGCTACTGAATTGCATATGACAATAATAGGTCTTAGAAATGTTGATACACATTAATAGGATTTATTACGTTAGAGATTTTGTAAAACAAACGTACGCGTAATAAAGCTTGGGCTGTAGGTCTTTTCTTTTCACTTTTTATCAATGATGATTTTAAAAAATTATGAAATTTCTGAGACCTGAAAATAGAAACAGAAAGATATGATGATATTCTTCTAAAGTTCTGATTATATGCAAAATAAATCGGAGACTTCTGGAAAGCTGAAATGTTACTTAATATCATCTTAAAACAAAAAATGCCAAATGGTAATTATAGTTGCCATATTGTTTATAGATATATCAAATTTGTAATGATTGTTATAGGGTGTTGCAAAGATCGTTATGTCTGAATTTGGCATAATGAAATGAGCTAGATTAGATAACCAATGAAAATTAAGCAATATTAGACAATGTTTGATCTTAGTATAGAGCTACACAGTAGTTCTCACTATTGAGTGACTTCAGTAGTTAATATCTAGAGCTCTGATGAGAAAATATGACTATAAGAGTTCATGTATCACCAGTGGAAATAGATGCGTTCTCAATATATGTGTTGCGAAATGATAAGTTACAAAATGTCAATCATTAGGATCGATTATCCAGTGAAAACATGGATGTACACTGTAAAGGAGTTTCGTGCTGCGATGGAATAGCTGTCCAGTGATTCTTGATGTTTTGTGGTTGTCTAACGCAAGTCAATTAACGATATCAAACCACACGTAATTGTGGAAATCTACATTCACTCTTAATAACCAGATAGCATGGAATGGCTAATAGGATAAACTAATGCGACTTATGTGTAAGCATGTTAACTTGTATCAACGTTTACCTGGATTTCCGTTATTAGCTAATAGTACTCTTCATTTTCTGTGAAGCATTAAACAATTTTAACTCAACAGCAAAGTAACATTCTTGTCCAATAGAACTTGTGATATTACAATAGATATATGGACGAAAGTATGTGCATGTAGTGTTACTGTTCACCGAATAGTCACAAAGTAAAGTACAATTCAATACAACGGTAAACAAATAAATAATCATTCTATTCTTACCGATTATTATAAATATGAATAGGCTCGAATCTAATTTCCCAAACTATAATTAGGAAAGTCAAGTAGGCTACATATATATATATATATATATATATATATATATATATATATATATATCCATGTATAAATACATAAGTATGTATTAAGATATTTAATCGGCGTAAGCATAACTAAGTGGAACATTTAGCTATGCAAGCCGAAAAAACGTGTCAATGTTAGCCAACTAAAGAAAATTATTTTAATACATTTCATTTTCCTGTGCGTTTTAGGGAACAGACTAAATTAAGAAAGTCACTGAAAAAAGAAGCACATGATAGATATTTCATCTTTCTTTTCAACTCCCTAAGAGTATGCCCACTGGATACTCAGAGTTCATGCAGAGCACTCCACTAACAGACGGCTACGTTAACATTCAATAGATTAAAATTTCTATCACGGTGATAATTCAGTACTTGTATGTTTTCCATATGAATTAAATGAAGTTGGAAAACATAACACAGTATGGTAAGTTAGTGTTTAAGTGCTCTTCGCCAGACCTGAAAATCTTAAGTTCGATCTATGTTCGCACAGTTCAGTCGTTTCACACAAAGAAAGAAACAACTGTCCAGTGCCCTCTGGTTTTGAACGATGTTCCAATTTATGATATCTCGTGAAAACTTATTAAATTAATGCTTCCGAATAATAAGACCATACTTATAATCTGATACGGTTGAGTCATGTATTATTCAACTTAATCTGACCTTTAAGAACAACAACAAAACAATTTACACCTGTTTGCATTTAAAATTTCAACACTACAAAATATGTTATGATTAGTTAATATACAGCTATCGCAGCGTAAGGCTACCACTAAGTACGATTACGCTATAGCACTCTCATTTGTAGAAATATGCATACATACCACTGTACATAAGCACACTGGAGACAAAGAAGTCAGATGAAAGAAAAAATTTAAAGGTCTATAAATCTATATAATAAAATGAATGCAAATTTCATATATGTAAATAGAATTTCGAAACCAATTCATTAATAATGTTTGTCCAATACTAACCAAATGAAACACTTTGAAAGCTTGATTCAGAGTACAAAGTCTTAGTAACTTATTTACACTGCAAAGAGTGTGAGTTGGAATACAGCATGGTTGTCTAGACCAAACCAGGTGGTAGGTCAGTCCATGAGCATTTGACCTAAAAGTCTAGTCCATAAAACAGTGAAACAACGTCAAGAGATGTAGTTCCATGATAGCTAGTTATCAGAATAGGTTCCAAAGGCCAAAGTACGCCATTAATTTAAAATCAAGGCTTTTAACCCCCCTTATATAGACTTTTTGCATCGATTAGCCTAATTTAGGCTTTGGGTGTTCGTACTTATCCTTTTACTGTAGTAGATAGAATCCTGAAGGCGTGCAGAAAGTCAGCAAGACTTGCCTGGTAGAGGCTACAAATGCGTAGCCATATGAGATCGTTCCGAGAGGTAAAATGGACTATCTCACTATCGGTTGTACCAAAGCATTAAAGTTCATATTTTTGATTATGATTGATAACCTTTATTTTTCTTCGCGATAATATCTTTCTTTATGTGTGGTACATACATTTTTGTAATGCTGATTTCCATTAGTAACTGTATTTGAATAATTAAAATAATGAGCACATTCTCAGTGGTCTGATGGTACAGTGTTCGCCGCAGAGCCAGAAGGTCCTGGATTCGATCATTAGTGGGATCGTGGTTGTACACTGCTGAAGCCCCACACTAGGACGAAACAGCTGTCCAATGCTTCCTGGTGGTCAATGGTTGTCTAATTCAGACCGATTCGTAATATCAAACTGCTAAACAAATACTAGAATGTAATAATGCTATTTGTTTGGATAAAAAAGCTATGATACATAAATTTCAATTTATGCATAAACTTAATCAACTATGTGTACACTTCTAAGCAGCCTTGCTTGAACGTTACTTACACTCAACGCACCACATTCGTTACAAAATCCTACAGTTATTAGTTCCAATCCATATAAATGTTAGCCGAAATAGCCTATACTACTATTGGAAACATGACAGTGAGTCATTTGGGCATATGTAATAAATACCCTAAATGTTGGCAGATGAAATAGTAAGATGAAAGAAAATTATAGGCACCCAAACCAAGATATAGCGTCAGTTCATAAAATCGTTGACTGTAACTAAGAATCATGTTGGTATGTGTAAACAACTTAATGGAGTGTTGGTATGTTGCAGATACGGTTAAAGTGGCACAAATGCATTCACTTTTTATCGTCTTCCAAATGCGCAGTATTCTTTTAAACATGCATTTCATTCCCTCTTGATGAACATTATTCTGACATATCATAGCTTTGCTCTGACTTATTCTGTTAGTTTGAATAGAATGTTGAATTTTGGAGGTGGATTGTGGGGGGGGGGTAGTCTGTAGGTAACCATGGATCCAGGTAATGTGCTATTTGGCACTTAACAACAAGGTGTACCTGAAATCTCTGAGGGAACTAACGCCCCCCACCCCTTGTAGATTCGATCCTAGGTCATCCACTTTCACAGACAGAAACCGTTACCATTGAGAGATTCGGGCTACGGCTGACCCTCTCTGTAGGACTGAGATGTATAAATTGGTTAATCGCTGTGTAATGACTAATTTGACATTCATCAAGTTCTTTATACTGTTGATCGGATACTACTGATCGTGTTGTAATGTGTTCACTAGTCTAAGCAATTCAATCTCCATCACCAATCCACCTTCCATTTCTATATAGTGCTAGCGATCTCAAGTCACTTAGACTAGTGATCACATTACAACTCGATTGATAGAATTCGATCAGAACTATAAAGGACTTGATGGCCGTCAAATTGGGCATTACACTGAAATCAACTAATGCGATGTCGAGTTTACTAATAGCTGAGTTTGCGTTACACACACCAACAACGTTAATAAAACTCCATGATTACAATAAACGTAAACCAATTTTCTTGAAAAGTACAAAAGAAATTTATTCTTCAATTCAATTAAAATGTCATTAATCGATTACTTTGCTTGGACTATAATTATCTAAATTTAATGTCAACTGAATTATTATTATTATTATTATTATTATTATTATTATTATTATTATTATTATTATTATTATTATTATTATTATTATTATTATTGACAAACTAATTTCATTTAACTATAAGTAAATGAGCTAAATGAACTAACTAGCAAACAATCACATGATAATCGGACTAACTGCCTAACTAACGCAGATATCTGTCATTTCATGAAAACGAGCAATTTAGGCTTTTGAATATTTGATAGAAATTTCTCTTTTTTGGTGGTAAATTAACTGTTCATAGTACTACAGCTAATACTGTTACGAACAAAAATATACTTTCTTTCTATACTATCAATCATATTCCAAATATTTTTTAGGTGAAAACGAAATGTCTTGAAATCTGTTAAGGGATGGAAACTGGTTATTCAATAAAATATAACTGCTAGTCATAAACTAAACGATGCATTTCAATAATTTAAAGAAATTAGGTGAGAGCATAAAATTAAGAATAACAGCATAATGAGCTATTCCAACCACACCTTGAGTAAATAACTGATATCTTCAGTCTAATAGAAGTATATACATTGATGGGCGAAATCCTGACACAGCAGAAGTATCAATGTTAGTGCACCTGGAAGCCTACATTAAAAGTTTTTTGGTGATAATACTTATCCCAGCTTAATGTTCATCGTAGCATAAGAGTTTGGCTGTTTTGAGTGAGCGATGCTTATTCCCACTAATTACGGGTATGTACAGAAAAAAAGTCAAACCATAAAGTCTCCGTAGCTAGAAAGATTAACAGTATATGTGACAGCCATTACATGTTAGAGTAAAGAAAGCAAATATATAAGATCGACAAATACCAACCAACTGGAATCACAAATGTTCAGTCGTCGCAATGCATCACATCCAAAAAGTGTATAGATCAAAAAGATGAAATTGAAAAAAAACAGGTATTCTCAACAACATCAATGAATACACAGTATGGTGAAAATGATAAAATAATATCTGCTTGCAATGAATAAGTGAAGAATAGTTTTACAAGATTGGAAGGAATCTAATATAACATTCTCAATGTCGACTGCAAAATCTCACTTGATAAGGTGCATAATGCTGCAAGGAAGCCAAGAAGTAATTCCATAATAGTATATATCAACACATCCACTTTTTAACGGATTCATTTTAGCATTTGTGTCACATAACGCTCAAACTTGAGTGCTTCCCACCTATAGTTCTTAATCTTGTTTAACGATGCAAAGGATATTAAATTTTAAAAATCTGTGTATGAGCATAGTAGAAGTCATAATGTACGATTATTAAAAAACATATGATCCATAACAAACGTAAGATTTTCAAATCGACAAATCAACGCCTAATTAGGGTTTTTATCAGATTAGTCCCTTATGATTGTAGAAATTACAGTTAAATATCAGTTTCACTTATCACTATCGTCAAGGTAGACTTTGAAATCAAGAAAATTTCCCTTCATTTTGACGATTTCACATAGCAAATATCAAATCTCGCCATTTTTTACAATAATTTATAAATTTATGTGGCCAACTAAACAAATACATACAACTGATCAACGACACTACCAAGGATCCAACGCTCAACCACCGGTACTCACGGGACACGACCCGACGGTAGGATCCTCACTGTTGAAGTTCAAGTGGGAAGTCATAATCAACTAAGTTTACACAAACCGAGACTCAAATAGGTTATTCTGAATGGCACTGAAATGAACGTCGCAAATTTAAGTGGTTGGGGCCCCTTAGCTTCACATGCCCATAATAGCACCTGCGATCGTTCACCATTCCCTTAGTTAATCAATTGATGGATTAAAAACAAAAAAAGTCACTAGATGATTCGAGTCTGACAAGAACCAGTAAAAATTAAATAGACTCCCGCAACATATAAAGATAAGATTATCTTAATATCACAAAATGAACTGAATTAGACAATCATTGACCACCAGGAAGCGCTGAACAATCTCCACAACACCAAAATACAATCGAAATAAGCTCACTAGTGATTAGCCCAACTGTGCTGTTACTATAACGTGATGGTAGGACCAGACATTCATGATGACTCGGATCGGCCTATACGAACTAGAACAATCGTTCCTCAAGGTCCTACCCTGCCAGGAAGGTAGGTTAAAGAGCGGTGAGACCAAAAACAAAAAATATAAGGTCCGACGACGAAGTCGTACTTTGGTATGTACAGAAGTGCCACGGCAGTCAGGTGTTTCCTACAGACAACAAGCATAACAATGATGCTGCTTTCCCAAAAAGGAAAGGCGGGATGAGAGAAGATTGACCCTAAAAATACACATCTCACATTAATACATGGATTTCCGTCTCCGGAAACAAGGCAAGAAGCAGTCCAGTTGGCCTTCAGCTGCTTTAGAACTTCCCACTAATTTAAGACAGACGAAATGGAAAGTCGACTTAGGTCCCCTGACTCTTGTAGAAGCCGAAAAAGCTATAGTCAATCTAAGGCGAGACAAAGCGGTGGCTCCGGATGGATTATTTTCAGAGGTCTTTAAGGATGGTGGTCCCACTTTAATGATTAGGCTGATTGACGTTTCGACTAAAGTTTGGGAACTTGACATTATTCCGTCTGACTGATGTTGATAGTTAATCGTGCCAGTATATAAGAAAGGGTCAAAGTCGTCCTGCGATAACCATAGAGGAGTTAGTCTGACTAATATAGTGTCTAAAATACTAGCTTCTATAATCATCAGACGTTTAACTACAACTCGTGGTCAGCAAATACGAGAAAGCCAGGCTGGTTTCAGGCCTGGTCGCGGCTGTATAGACCAGATATTCATCATTCGTCAGGTTTTAGAACACAGACATACTTTCGGCGCCCTATAATGGTGGTTTTCCTTGACTTGAAAGCAGCATCTGACTCTGTAGACCGAGATGTTTTTATGGCAATGTCTTTCATTGAATGGCGTACCCCAGAAGTACATAACTCTTCTTAAGGCTCTTTACTCAAACACTATTAGTCGTGTCAGAGCTTATGGTGAACTGTCATCCGAACTTGTAACCTCAAGTGGTGTCCGTCAAGGCTACCCATTGTCTCCATTTTTATGTAACTTCGCAGTCGATTTACTGTTGGAAATTACACTCAAAATCTGACTTTTCAGGAATTGATCTCCTACCAGGAGATCCACTTATTGACTTAGAAGATGCTGATGACATAGTCCTCTTTAGTGAAGACGCCAATAAGATGCAGAATATTTTCACAGCATTAAGCTCCAATGCAAGCATGTTCGGAATGCGTTTTTTCTTCTCTGGATGCAAATTATTGCTCCAGGACTGGTCTTCATCAACACCTGAGCTAAAGATAGAGAGTGAAGTAGTTGGGCACGTCAACCGCTTCACCTATCTTGGAAGTCTGATAAGCCCTGATGGATCGGCCTCTGACGCGATCTCAGTACGAAATCCAAAAGCTCGTCCGGCTTTTGCCAACTTACATCACCTATGGCGCTGATGAGATATTCGTCTCTCAACAAAGGGAAGAGTGTACTGCGCAACAGTTTGCTCTGTCTTGCTGTATGGGTGTGAGACGTGGCCATTAAGGGTAGATAACACTCGAAGATTATTAGTTTTTGACCATCGATGTCTTTGAAACATCGCTCGCATCAGCTGAGATCATCGAGTGAGTAATAACGAGGTTAAAGGGTGGGTGGTAAATCAGTCGATGAGGTTGTGAATCGCACGATGTCGGCTGCCATAAGAGTAGGATGGAAGAGAGTTAGAGGCAGCCACATCAAAACATGGCATCAGTCTATGAAGTCACTGACTACTGATTTGAGTCGTGTCAGTAGCTGCAGACTACGTGGATTGGGTCCTCGCGAATACCGTAGCCAGTGGCTACAAACACTGAGTGACATGACCCAGAATCGGTCACAACAACACAGATGAATTCACTCATTATCTTCCCTTAAATCGTGAGCTTTGAATTATTTCATAACTTTCTTCCACACCCCCTGAACTATATTTCATATGTTCACACTGCTTGTTACTATTATTATTATTTATTTTTATTCAAGTAACTTCTACTAATGTGGGGTTAATCTTGCTGTGCCATAGAAGTATGGCAACTTGAACCGATGCACACATGTACCAGGTTCTATGTTGATCACACATACATACATACATGAATCACTAGTGATTAACTTCTCGAGGTAATTCCTGGAGTTTCAGTGAGAAGAGGTGACCAGTTAATTTTAACTATGTTGGGTATGAGGCAGTTATCCATTGATAGTAATGGATAAGGTCTTGTCAATATATCATGAACTAAGCTAGAAATGTCGACCGCTGGGAGCCAGCTCAGTAGTTTAATCGTAAAGCGTTCGCCGCAGAGCCAGATCGTGGGTTCGTGGATGTGCACTGTTGAAGAGTCCCATAGTATGGTGAAACATCCATACAGTGCTTCCTGGTGGTCAATCGTTGTCAAAATCAGACTAATTCGTGACATCAAATTAACATTCAACAATCTCCAAAACACTCAATTACGATGAAATTACTATTCTTGTTCCAACTTTTCAGAGAGTTATTCTAAAATGTAAACAAATATGTTTTTACTTACCATAAAGATTTATTTCTAAGTACAGGTGGCTTGTAACTACGCATGCCAAGTATTCGTAGAGCCCTATGAACGAGACAAAAATTGTATGCATAAAATGATAAATATTAATTGCAGACTAAGTGATTGTGGAATCACAAGGAAATATAAGCCTGACTATTTAGGTAAGTCAATATTATAAAGTAAAAACAGCTAAAAAAACTTAAAAACAACCGTATTTCTATACCATAAAAGTTGGTAATAATAATATATACCAGTTTAAGCACTTACAACTTAATCTTTATAACTCACTAAACGCAGATTAATATTAAAAACTGTGTGCTAGAAAATCTCAGGAAAAATGAGTGAACACAGCCACCATCAGTGAACTTAGGTAGGGTTGTTCGATTTAACAATTACTCTTTAAATTGTAAACGATGACAATTCTTGAAATAGCCATGAATAAAGTGAGCGGTAGTGGTGTGGATCTGTTATCTGAAAAGACTTTTCAGTCTCAGGCATGAGGATGAACCCTTCCCATAATCAGGTTGCTTCCAGATCTGGTCGTCAATGCAGTGACCAATCAGTGACGATCAGGTTCTGTATCACAGACATACTTAGTGATATTTCGCTGCTTGAAAGCAGTACTCGGCTTCGCAGATTGAGAAGTACTGTGGTAGAAGAAAGTAGCACCGAAGAAATATATGAACCTTAAGAAGGATCTCAGCTCGGATACTAATGATCGAGTCATAGTTTATGAGAAACTGTCGTTAAAATTTTCAACTTTAGATGATGAATATCAGGTTTCCTACTTATCTTCCTTATCATTTAATCTCATCATACACATCCTCGTAGAAATCACACTTATTTATCCAACTTTACAGGCACTGATCTTCTACCAGGGTGCTCACTTACTAACTTTGGATATTTAGACGACTGACCGTTTGGTACTCAACACTGTATTAACATAAAGCTACAAAACATGGACTATAAGGACAGAAAACATGGATTAACTACAGATCATTGATCGTAAATGTGTCTGAAGTCTCTTGTGGATGCCCAAACCACTGAATATGTAGTTGTGAGGTTAGGAAGAGTTCTAGGTAAAGATACAACATTAGATAATGAGGAAGTAGGTGCACACTGTATGGTTTGAAACCAACGAGATAATCGGAATTAGCGGTTTGATATAGGGTGGTGACATGCTTCAGAATCGATCACGGTGGCGTTAATTTATCATCTACATTGTTTTAGATTTTAAGTTTCATTATTCTTCTATTTGTATCTTTCCGTTCTTGCTTGATGAACTGTATTCTGGTACTAATTATGTTAAACTGACCTCGACGTGCTAATGTGGTATACTAACTTGAGCTGGTGCACATGTGTGCCAGCTTGCACCTTGTTTATAGCTGTACTGTGAGTCCTTTAATATATATTGTCTTTTCTGAATGGTGGATGTATACCATAGTGTGATGTTGCAGTTATAATCTATGAGCTCTGTGGGGCTTGGTTTCCTTTAAACCTGTATCATTGGTGTTCGAGTACTTGTTATGAAGAATTTCAAGAAATCTCCAGGTATATGAACTAACGATCATTGAGGAAATGACATTATATATATATATATATATATATATATATATATATATAGAGAGAGAGAGAGAGAGAGATTAAGATGCATTTTATAAATGCAGTATATGTTCGAAGATTATTCACGGAAAGATGAAAATTATATCATTTATTACAAAGAATATACACCAATACGAATTTCACACGAGATACTTTATAAGGAACCATAATACTAAGCAATCAGACAATAACGTATCCACAAATACTTTAGCTTTACATTATTATCATCATAATTGTCAATACAGTAAACAATGGATTTATTTGACCATTTTAAACGGAGGAGCGATTGCAAAGTTGGCTGGTTGATTGGTGATCATCATTTAATCGATGTACTGTCCCATTAATATGGGCTAACTTATTTCATGCATTTAACGATAAATCAAATCCATTTACAATGATTTTCAGATATTACTAAAGGATAAAAAATAGCAAGGCAACTGTTTGTCCCATCCTCTATCAATTTCTTCTTTAGAATTAAGGCGTTATTTTATCTGCTAAGGATATTCAGTCCCATACAGCTTCAGACAGCTATCACTTAGGTCCTTCATTCATGCGCCCACGCCATCAAGACCATTTCTGGTCCAGTTTCTTTTTCAAGTCTGTTAAGCAGAAGTATCTTTCCATGGTGTAAATAACTGGAAAGTGATAACCGATTTCATACTTTCAATAGAATTCTGTATCACATTGTTCAAAACTGAAACTTCTCCACCCAATTTATAATTCTCCTTCTACAATAAACCATCTACCTTCAATTTCTTTAATATGTGCCACTAATGTTAATGATTTGAGTTCATAGAAAGCTCTCAGACTTTCTGAAACTGTATATTCAATATTTGAATCCCATGTAAAATGTGGTAAAAGGCTTCACATGTTGTTATGAGCATTATGAACTTGAATATAATAGATTTCATGCTCTTCTTTCTTCTTAATCTAATAAACACCAGATAAAACTTGCGAACTGATTCACAAGCCATGAAAACTAACTAGAATGATTATAACTTTGCTTAATTTGGTGAAATAGTTGCCTGACAATAAGTGGCATATACATCACATGAGAACAGTTCTACTCAACTTTTAATTAAAGCGAAAAATGAGACACAAACAAGTAGAACGTGAATGTACTTGGTTTGACCCCTGGACAGGTGACTGCAGATGTAAATCAACCGAAAAAGATTAATAAAAGTTGTTTAGTAAGAACCCGATTGTCCAAAGTGGGGTAGGTTGATTGAAGTTCGAAATTGCAACCTAGTGATTAAACGCTAAGTTAATGTATTATAGTGGGTTTTTTCATTGAACGATGCTGATAATAAACGAAAGAATAATAATTTATAATGCATATACAGATGACAGTTAATATTTCTATATTGACGCACAACCGTCTGTACTTACAAAAAATGAGTAAAATCGATGTGCTAAAATTACCAAATGAAAAATGTAAATCATGTATGTATGTGGAGACGAGTAATTTGAATACTTAAAATGAATATTTGCTTGAACGACACTAAATCTATTATAGACTGTATGTATACAAGTGAAGTTGGTTTTGTTTTAAGAAACAAATCAATATAAGACTATAGTCGTATAGATTAAATAAAGATATTATATAAGCTGGAAAAACTTCTAACGAGTAGTACATATCAGAGGGATTTATAAAAGTCTGGTGGTGATCGTTATTATCTTGCACACCGAAGTGACAATGAAAATCACACTTAAAATGCGTTTCACAGTGACGTAAAAGATCGTATTATTGCTAACTGTGAACTCTTTAGTGTTTCAGCTTACTGAAAACTAATGTCTCAAAATCTCACTCACAAACCAACAGTAAATTCATATGCCTGGCTCTAAACAGCACGTTTTACGTTACGGCTAGTGATATTATCCGGTTACCAATAGTAATATAGGTGGAATAGTGTCTAAACCCGAAACAAAGTGGTTGAAAGTGAAATTCTCAGACCAAAGTCATCGGTTTACACTCGATACAAATAATATGGTGAAAGTAGAAATGTACAATAATAAATAACATAATTTATTAACCAAGCCATAGTACAGATCTATAGTCATTGACTATTAGTATGGAACAAGTAGGTCATTGACACCTAAAGACACCAGTGGTAGATACGACAGTATGGACGTTTCGAGTGACAGACTTTACTGAACGGTATTATCTCGATTCTTGGCAAACAGATGAAATAAGGTTGCTAAACCCTAATACTATATTAAGACTGTAGACAGATGGAAGCTGATTTATTTTAACTGTCTGTCCTTTATATTATAAAACAAATTAATGAACCCAAATCGCCAGTTAGTAACACGCTCAACTTCCTTGAATAATTTACATTAAAAACTCATCATTTAAACTAGTGACCTCTGCCCAAATAATTGATGTACTTATATACTCACAACGATTAATAAGACATTAAAATAGGTATTTAAGAATATTCTGCATTTTGTAACAGCAAGATGACCTTATCATTACTATCCTTACACAAAACATAGACGTATTAAATGTAGATTTTATACGTACACAGGTCAATCATAATCTGAACAACTCAATAGCAGTATTAGATTGTAAAGCCAGTCAGTCAGTTACAACGTAGAACTTGGTACATGCGTACATCAGTTCAAGTTGCCACGCCCCAATTAGCAGATAGAAATCAAATCATCGGACCGAATCCCAGAGTAGGGGAGGTAGTAACAGAGTTAGTATTAGTGGAGAGGATTAGAAATCGAAGATGAAATTTAGGAAAATATAATTCAGTAAACAGAAAGATTATAATGAATTTAGAAGCTTAGACTTTGGAGAAGGACAATGAATGGATGCACCTGTGTTATTACAGACGATTTTGAACCATGTCACCCAAAATCTCTAACCACTGGTTACCATCATCACGTACACTCCAAGCAGGTAGTTTGCATCTATTAAAATGGCTCAGCCTGATTGTTAATGACTTCATGGACTGGTGCCATGTTTTCGTTCGGTCACCCCTAGCTTTTTTTCTACCCTATTCCTACACCAGACAGCATTACTCGTCGAGGTAGGCGGTGGTCGAGCATACGTAGCACATGCCCTAACCACCTCAGCTGATGAAGACTCACTACTTCAATCGATTTACCATATTTACATAGTACTCTATTTCTAACCCAGGTATTGCTTACTTGGTGGTCCCAAAAAACACGAGCGATGCTTCGAAGAAATCTATGGTCAAATGCTAAAAGCCTACGAATATTCCCTACACTTAATGGCTATGTTTCACATCCATACAGTAAAACGGATTAGACTGTTGAGCAGTAAACGCGTTCTTTGGTCGGAAGACGGATGTCTCGCCTATGCCACAAGTGATGCGAACTGGCAGAAGCCAATCGGGCCTTATGTATACGAACTGAGATTTCAGCAGACACCAGACTATTGGGACTGATGAGGCTCTCAAGATAAGTAAAGCGATTAACACATTCAACTACATCGCTCCCTATCACTAACTTCGGTGTCGAATCAAGCTAATCCTGAAGCAATATTTTGCATTTCGATGGGGGGATAAATTCAACAGAGACTATGTGGTCCCTCTATGTTACAGAGACTCCATGTTAACAACTGTTAACAAGCATGAAAATTAAGTCAAGCAAGGTCTCCTGTCAACTACCTACCTTGTGTCACTTTCTAATAATAAAACGAAAAATGAAGTATCAAAACAAACCTCATTGGATGTAAATCAAACAGTGGAGGCTGTAGTTCAGCATATTCAATAGCAGTAATTCCCAACGCCCATACATCACATTTTTCATCGTAACCGCCTTTACGCTCGACAGCCGCAACTTCGGGAGCCATCCTGAAAACATAGTTTGTCATAACATCAAGATTGGACAGTGAGTCAGTCATAATCGACATAAAGCATATCAAAGATGTGTTAACAAAAGTTACTATACCAAACCAGAATGAGGTAAAACTGTAAAAACGAATGCCGACCGGGACTCAAATCATAAACAGAAGACTGATTGTGAGCCGCTACCTAACGTTATCATAAAGATCTCAAAGACTAAGCCTACCAACAATATATAGGAGTAAACGGGAAACAAAACAGTAATTTGAAGTTTTTCTTTCGATTCATATATCTATGCTAGCTTGTCAGCCTTCACGTAACAGTTTACTTTAAGGCTAACCAATATATGCTTCCAAGTTTCTTTCGCTATTCTTATTTGAGTGCAACCTACTAAAAAATATACAAATAAAAATAATGTTGCAATAATTTTACTGCTGAATAGATTTGTAAAATGATTTATATCATGGTAGATGTAAACTATCGCACTTCCTCTATAGTGGAATACATTTATCATAAAAATTTCTCGGTACTACATCTCAATAGTTAATTCATTTTGATCTCATTAAACTACCTTTTTGGTAAAAATCGAACAAGAGGACTATAAGATAAAGACTAGAGATGCTTCTGTTCATGTCGGACCACAGTGAACGTTGAAACACCTAGTGGCATCAGCGGAACAGGTCTACCTGGTAGAAAAGTGCTCAACGTTGTTTTATTTGTCTGGTGCCAGCCTAAGAACATCAGTGGAACAGAACTACAGAAAACGAATTCAACCAATATTAACCAATCAATCAATGCCTGTTACCCCTCGTGGAGCATAGGCCATCGACCAGCATTCTCCAACCAACTCTGTCATGGACTATCTGCCCCATCCAATTCCTGGTGCAATGAATTTCTCGATTTTCCCCTTTTTCTTTGACCTTGAAGACTCCGAGTTAAGACTTGTCTTGTGACGTAATTTTGTAATTTCCTCACTGTGTCCTATCTATCCCCCGAGTTTTTCCCTAATTTCTTCTTCAGCTGCAAGTTAGTTTGTTTTCTCTCACAGTAGGTTGTTGCTAATGGTGTCTTGCCAACAGATTCGGGGTATCTTGCAGAGTATCTTGCGTAGACAATTGTTTATAAATACCCATAACTTTTGAATAATGCCTTTGGTAGTTATCCAATAGAGAACTTATTACGACAGAACTGTCTTGATATTTGTATTGAAAACTCTGAGGCTACTGCTACACTGACCGTCTTCACCTGCATTTGTTGCTGTGTATATGATAGAAGATCTAGGTCAACCACCAGAAGTGGAAGGGCGAGAGTAAACAGCCTTGTCTAACATCGATCTTTACTTGGAATGAATCTGAGAGCTGCCGACATGCAGTACAGAAACGATTGTTTACTGTCAGTCAAAAGGTACTTGATGTGGATTGCCGTGAAATCTCATTCCATCCCTCAAACAAAAAATAGCCTGAGAATTCTATGAAGTATCAGACGGTTTATATGCGAATTCGGCTGAAAATAACTTGTCTGAATTGATGAAAAATCAACGTAGAGTACCATTCAAGGTATTATTAAATACCCTTGAGATTAAACAGATCAAAGTAGTTCAGACCAGTTCTGAGCAAAAAGAAGAAATCTGTCTTCCCTGTGGATGGATAGAAAACGGAGAATAGCTAGGCTTGTTCAAGTGGTCCCTAATTACAGATCTTATAAACCTTCTCAAAAAAATTGTTATCAGGAGATATTTTTGAATAAAGCACGATAAAGCCATGTTTGCATTGACACATGCTAACCGATCCATTTTCAACCAATTGGCGTTAGTAAACGATTAACAGAAAGCGATGAGATTCTCATGTGAATTTTAAATAGACTCCAATGTTTTCATCGCTATATTCTGCTGTCCTTAACATTAAGATATATTTTGTTCTCTGTTTGGTTTTTTTATTTTAGATCAAGTCATAGAAGTTATCGAGTCACAGAATACTAGATAGTGAAGGAACTTAGCAAAAAGTGAGGCTTGTGAAGACTGTTCACTCCCACGATAGTTTACACCACAAACTGATTTTGACTAAATAACTATCGGAAATCAGGCAACAATCTGTTCAAGTATGCAACTTGTCAGTAGCGCACACCCAGAACCTTCAAGGATATGAAACTAGACACTTAGATTACTTAATTTATATTCAATAGCTTACATTCCCAACTTCAGTCAATTCATCAAATGTTTAAGATAGGTTAGTCATACGATCTATTGAACATAGCGAATAGCTCATGCTCTTTGGCATAGTTCAACTTACGTCCCTATTGATGTTTGCAAGGAAAGATTCGTTTGAATAGATATAACTAAACAACCATTTAAAACCAAGATATAATGGACAGGCACTTCGTTCTGATAAAAAAAAAACTTGTCAGTAGCGCGCAGCCGTTATTTAACAAGGGATAGAATCCAAAACCTTCAAGCCTACCAGCGTTATCGAGTCAGACAAACATCAGTAGCAGCGATGAACCACGTTCACACAATATCCTGAATCGATCAATATTGGTAGTGCAAGGCAGTGGATGCCAACTCGGTGGACTGAAAATTAGAATAGTGAACTAGTGGCTAAAACATTCAGCTTCATCCATTTAAGGTATAGGTTAAGACTTTGACGCACCTAATTTAGCTTAAGTAGCCGGATAGCATCACTACCCTACACAAAGTGTGGCTCAAAGTCATGTATTCAAACAGATACTTAATGAATGAGCTTCCAGTATCTATATTCTGATATAAATGTGTATCACCACGATTAAGACTGACAGTTACCCCATCGCATAAAAGTAAAATAAAAATAAGATAAATATTCCGCACTTAACTCTTAAAAAAGATAGTATTTTCTTTTAATTAATTTATAAACTTGTCAAATACTTACCAGTATGGTGTTCCAATGAAAGAATTTCGACGTTGAATTGTCTGTGTGATTTGAGCTGCAACACCAAAATCAGCTGTAACCAAACAACAAAAATGCAATAACCTCGGAATTATTAACATGATATTGTCAATGGATGTTAGTCCATGAAGCATTTGAAAGTTGGTTTAATCCATGCTCGTATATGCAGGCTACGTGGTTGGGGTCTAGGTGATAATCACAATCAAAGGCTGGAGAAACTAAGTGATGTAGCCCAGAACCGGCCACTTAGGCAAGTGCATTCTTTCTATGGATATTAAATCACATTATTCTATAGCACACATTTTTGTTTTAACCTTTTCTGTTGAACTAGACTGTGACAGCAATCATGTCAATTTGATCTCGTTGTGCTGATGTAGCATAGGAAACTGGAGTGACGTACCAGGTTTTACTTTGCACATAATTGACAGGGTGCATGTCGTGAATCTCAGCGTGGTAGTGATCAGGTAAAACTTTGTTAAACATTCCCAGCTTGGTGAAGTCAAGGTTCATAAGCAGAACAGAACTACTCCCAATAACATACTTATAAATCCAACCTTTTACAGCCAGGCCGATATCATGACGGCTATATAAGTAGCTCTTTTTTGGCTATGATAATCGGTAGATAAATTACGAAGGTATCTTGTAAAGATGGAACAATAGTCTATTAAGATGGAGGAAATTCCGTTCCTGCAAACAATATCAGTTTCCAACAACCACTCCCGGAAATGATTAGGGTTGAGTCACCTGGGCCTGGAAATTCGTTATACTTTCTGTGAACCTACGATTGATTTGAGTAAAACAGCAACTAACTACTTATCAGACTCCAGCAATTGCTTTATTAGTGTTTGATTACGGCGTAGACTAAGTGGAGGGTTAAATGTTTAGAATCCTGACTGCAAGCGACACCATGACATCAAGTGTATAAAATGCTATCTAATCTCCTAAATAACTATAAAATGTAATTTCCACTAAAAAAATCTCTATTTTTACGAAGTTTCACTTACATAAATTACCAGTTAGCTATATTTGAGTATGCTATTATGCCCTATCACTAAACCATCTATAACTCATTATGTGCTAAATTAATCAATGGTGGCAATTGCAATTTGTCACCATGAAGTGTTCAAGTCACAACCTAAAAAGTAGTTGTATCGAGCTTTTAACATAAATGGATGATCAATTAAAACTAACCAAATTACCATGATATAAATGCGAAAATACATACGAGTCGCTACTTGAGTAGAATAACTGATTCTACGAACTTGATATTAGGAAGAATTATAAGCAGAGCAGTTAATGAGGTTGGGATGCTCAAACTGAAACCACTGGCAGACAGATAGCAAACAGTTACGAAAACGGTTGTGATTTATTGTATGGACATTTCGAAGCTTTTATAAACGGGAACGGAACTTCGATACAACAAGTTAGATAATTAAACGATGCAAAAAATTACTTTGAAGAGCGGCTAAGAGTGGACAAATAAGGACGATCCGAGTCCAAAGTTAATAAATGTTGATTTTGGCACTGTTGTGAGATTTTGAGTTCATGATTAAAGTTCTTAAAATAATCACAAATTTCGGTTTGAAATATCCTGAAATCAGTTAGAGGCATTGTAAAGACAATCAGTTCTTAAATTTAATTCGTTTACTGTTCAGGCATGTTGATGCAATGTTACGTACCGAATTAGTACACACTTATGTCGACCGGTTAAGTTGACATAATAAAGATAAGAATTTCGATTTTAATAAGCTACAGTAAATCGAAGAAATCGAAGATGAAATTTAGGAAAATATAATTCAGTAAACAGAAAGATTATAATGAATTTAGAAGCTTAGACTTTGGAGAAGGACAATGAATGGATGCACCTGTGTTATTGCAGACGATTTTGAACCATGTCACCCAAAATCTCTAACCACTGGTTACCATCATCACGTACACTCCAAGCAGGTAGTTTGCATCTATTAAAATGGCTCAGCCTGATTGTTAATGACTTCATGGACTGGTGCCATGTTTTCGTTCGGTCACCCCTAGCTTTTTTTCTACCCTATTCCTACACCAGACAGCATTACTCGTCGAGGTAGGCGGTGGTCGAGCATACGTAGCACATGCCCTAACCACCTCAGCTGATGAAGACTCACTACTTCATCAATCGATTTACCATATTTACATAGTACTCTATTTCTAACCCAGGTATTGCTTACTTGGTGGTCCCAAAAAACACGAGCGATGCTTCGAAGAAATCTATGGTCAAATGCTAAAAGCCTACGAATATTCCCTACACTTAATGGCTATGTTTCACATCCATACAGTAAAACGGATTAGACTGTTGAGCAGTAAACGCGTTCTTTGGTCGGAAGACGGATGTCTCGCCTATGCCACAAGTGATGCGAACTGGCAGAAGCCAATCGGGCCTTATGTATACGAACTGAGATTTCAGCAGACACCAGACTATTGGGACTGATGAGGCTCTCAAGATAAGTAAAGCGATTAACACATTCAACTACATCGCTCCCTATCACTAACTTCGGTGTCGAATCAAGCTAATCCTGAAGCAATATTTTGCATTTCGATGGGGAGAATCGCATCCCAAACCTGCTTACATTGATGCTTAAGGTAGTCAAAATATTCTGCATTTTATCAGCATCTTCACCCAAAAGAGCTATATCATCTGCGTATTCTAAATTAGTAAGTTTGTCTTCTGCAATGAGTTAAACCTCGGAGAAATCAGATGAAAACAATGTTAACGCTGAAAGTATTTCAATGACGGAATTAAATAAAAATGGGGAAAGAGGACAACCTTGACGAACACCATTTGACGTAATCGATTCCGATGACAATCTACCATAACCTCTAACTCGACATGCGATGTTCGAGTACAGAGGATGTATAAGATTAATGTACTTCTCTGGTACGTGTTTCAACGACAGACATTGCCACATAACCTGACGATCGATAGTCATACGCCACCTTAAAGTCAAAGAATACAGCTATTTTTGGGAGTCTGAAAGTGTGCCTATGTTTCAGAATCTGCCGAAGTGTGAATATTTGATCTATACAACCACGTCCAAGTCTGAAACCACCTTGGTTTTCTTGAGTTTGCTTTAGTTAGACGTCGAAGTATTATTGAAGACACTATATTCGTTAAGCTGATTCCTCGGTGATTGTCACATGAGGACTTCTGTCCTTTCTTATAGATTGGTATGATTAGTGTTCAGGACCAGTCAAACAGGGTTACGTTCAGTTCCCAGATCCTAGCCAAGATCTTAGTTAATATTGCTGATGTAACCAAACCACCGTCCTTAAATATCTCAAGGTTTGTCCATCAGGTCCTGCTGCTCTCCCTCGCTTTAGATTCCCAATAGCCTTCTAAACTTCACTAAGACTTGGGGGATCAATACTAATTTGCCATTCAGATTGCTCGCGGGTGAAATTAAACTTTGTCGGCGAACTGAGAGAGCCAATGAAAATCAAGGTAATTCTTCAAGGTCGTTTGCTTTGTCTAGTTGAAAAATGCCAACGTCGGATCGCTTTATTGGAATTTTCTATGAGGATGTTATTATTACTAATCTAGGAGCTGTCGGATTACTTCGTACAGATTTGATTTATGATTGTGGACTTATTATGGCTCAAACACTAACCACAGATACCCGAGATGGAGTCACTTTTCGCTGTAATGGTTGCTGGTGTAAGAAATCAATAAGAACAGGCAGTTTCTTTAGCCAATCTAGACTGACACAGGCAAACCTGCATGTTAGTCGTATTGTGGGTTATGCAGTTGCCAGTTACTCTGGCAGCATTTTTTTCATAAACGTTAGTGAAGTATCATCAGTGCAATAGTATTAGCACTGTAGAGACATATCCTCAGAAATGCTGTTATGTTTAAATGTCTCTAGGAGGTGTTGGAAAAATCATTGAAATTCACGAAACAGCTATTAGGAAGAGAAAATATAATGGAGGAAAACCTGTAAAACTGAATGGGTAAGTACTAATAACCTTAATCTTACTGATAGGTTCTTGGTATTTACGACCGAACATTAGAAAAGGGACATTTCCATAATGTCTCAGATTGAACTCCAAGGACCCTAATACCAATAATCTAGTTGTATGTTCTACCAGGATCAATAATTTATACTGACGACTGGAGAGCTTATCAGCCTCTTCGTAGACTTGGATATGTTCACCATGTCGTAGTCCACGAAGGACACTGTGGATGCAAGTATAGGTGTTCATACACAAAACATTGAAGGATACTGGTGACGTTAAAAGGAGTTTCTTAGACCTTATGAAGGTTCTAGAAACAACATGATATGGAGTCATATAGATGAGTTTCTACATTGCTCACGTTGTGAATTCAAACTCGATGAACCCGTTTCCGACCTTCGAAAATTCATAAATCATATTAAAACAATGTACCCTGTGTAATTTTCTTTAAGATTTTATCGTTTTTCATAATAAATAATGATTTTATCGACCACTGCATTCTCATTGGTTGAAAGGTGTTTCAAGGTCATTGATAGTTCGTGCACAATGTTTAGTTTCACCCTTAGCCATTCAGAAGACAGTGAAGCTATCTTTATAACAAATGACTGTGCTGAAGAGTTGACTAGGTGCATAATGTATGCTTCATTCGGGCATTCAGCTCTTCCTGGAATAAAAATATGCGTTTTGGGTATCAAATGTACACAGTCGAACTGGTGGAATTTAAATGTTGAATTAAGATCACACGTGAAAATAAGGTTGTATTTCCATGAAGAAACTTACATTAAGATGCAAAACACAAATAGTTCGGTCAATGAGATGTAAAAATACTACCATCTTATAATGAATTTTAATAGAATTGTACAATAAAAACATGGACTTACCAATTTTCACATCGCCATCATTTGTTAGTAAAATATTTGCACCCTTAAAGAGTAAAGTTAGATGTTAGACATCAGAAACTATGAAAAAGTAGCGAAAAATACAGGTCATTCACGCTTGAAAGTGAATGGAAAACTAATATTTATCATGCGGGTTATCCTAGGACTACAGAAACATTAAACAAAACAAGTACTACCAACAACGACAGTAATTATCGCACTTAATAGTTTTTATGAGTAAAAATCTTCAGAGCATATGAAATTCTACAAAACAAGTTCTAAAAATCCGCGCGCTACGAAAATGAGTCTTAAAATGCGAATACCAGTGCCATGCGAGAGGGCTGTACCACAATATGAGAGATTGAGAAACTATGTAATAATGTAGATGAATATATGTGGTAAATAAACTATGAAATTTTTCTTGATGGCGTATTAGGAACAAAGAAAAGCGTGCTGGGATATAAAATAAAACTGCATAACACTGGAAAATGGTGGGACTAAAAGGGCTTTAAAGATTAATTACCTTAATATCACGGTGAATCTTCCCAGCTTTATGCATGTATTCGATACCTCGCAGTGTTTCTCTAGATACAAAAGCTATGCAATTTTCTTCAATGGGTCTCTGTATATCTATATTTTGATGTACCAGGAATCGAAACGCCTACTTGTGTAAATATCCTGCATGGAAAATCCTCCACAAAACTCCATACATATCCACAATTTGTTATTTCTGTAGTAACAATTATGATATACACATTATACCTGAAATAACTCCCGAAGAATTGTACGATGTTGCAGTGTCGACATTCTCGAAGGGTTTGTATCTCCTGTAGTATAGTGCGAACATCATCTTTAGCATCAACTTTTATTATTTTTACAGCAGCAAATTCTTTAGTCCTTAATCGAATGGCCTGAAAGCAATAGATTTTTCTTCAGGTGGTACCTTATAAACCTCTCCGTATGTACCAGTTCCGATGCTCTGAATTAGTTTATATTCCTCTTTTGGGTCTTTATTGTTCACAAACTCCCTTATGTACCCTAACTTCTGCTCGCTAAGTTCCGATCTAACTGCCATTTTTAATAAACTCCATCGCTGAGATTTGCACCGCAAATACCAAACAGACCGCTCCAAATAACAAACTTTTAAACATTGAGCTGTTCGATACATTATGAACATGTCTCAAATAGCCCTTTTGTGCTTCTACGAATATAAATTAAATGAGATGAGACAAGCTGGATTTTTTAAAATCTAACTTTCGCCATACTTGTTCCTCATTGAACACCTTTTGCAGTGAGGGGAGAGCAGCGTTCTTCCTAAGGGATATTATATAGGAGGTTACCGTGAGACATAGTTACAGATGAATGCTAGCAATAAAAAAAATGTTATTTGAAGTAAGCTACCTGAGGTTATGATGAAGAATATTAAAGCAGATTAGGTTGTATGATGCAGACAGCAAATGGGAAGGGGGTGGAGATACCTGAACTGAATGATTCAAAAACTATATATTTTGCAAAGTTTATTGGTGCGACGTGTGTGACATTTTTTTAGTAGTGCGTTACTAATACATACTGTGTTAACAATGTTTAAATGTATCACTGATATGGTTGTATATACACACACTGCCCCTGCTGTCTGAAGCCTAATTTTAACGACACTACACTAAACTTCGTTTTAAAGGGAGTCTCCTTCATTAATTGCTTGGATTAATATTTGATACCTATCACAGATTAAGAATTGCATTATTATACGTCGATGGTGTTCCTCAGCTGAACTCACTATAACGAATCTATAGAACACTCGGATTAATGCATATGACGAGTGGTGGTCATCCGAAGTACTAATCACTTACTTCAAGCAGTGCTACTGATTAAAGTATACTAAATTCTTATAAACGTCACACTTTTTGTATGTACTTGTACTAACTGTAAATATAATTTTTATTCCCTTTTTTGTCTGTCTGTAAGACCTCGTTAACTCGACAATGTTCCACTGGCACCACATGCTACTAGTGAGATCGTGTTTTGTTTTAATATAATCATTTACGCATATATATTTACATACATAAGTTTCCTCATCGTTTTGTTGTCAATCAGCCTAATTCTCACGCGTTAACCTTAATTTTTTATTATTCTGTGTATTTCAGTTGTTGATTTTTATTGCATTATCTTGGTGTGTATGTATTAGTACTAGATTGCTCGTACTATTTATCACTGCAGTTGTATGTCGTTTGTTTGTTACATTCTGTTTTGGCATCATTTTGTTGTTTTGTAACTTTTACTCCATGGACTTACAATCGTCTTTGCCTCAACTTATCGTAGATACTTCGACACATGGACAATCGAAAGCTAGCGTAAGTAATTTTGTGGATCATCGACTACAGATACACATCATGCATACATCCCATCACCGCCCAAGCGATCAGTAGGCACTCTTTTTCAATGGCCGAATAATTCTGTTCTGTCGGCGTTAAAACCCAGCTAGCATACTCCACTACCTCATCGTCCAGCCAAAGGACTGCGCTGATGTCAAAATCACTGGGGTCTGTGGTCACTGTGAACCGTTTTCCAAGGACAGGTAGTTTCAGTGTCATCTGTTTCGTGTCTAATAACCGCTTGATCTGATCAAATGTTTTTTTGCCCTTCCGCTGTCCACATGAATTTTTCATTACTTGATAGTTTGCATAATGGTACAGCGATCTCGTTAAAGTTTTTCATAAAGCGGCGGTAAAATGCTACTCTTCCCATAAACTGCCTGAGCTTCCTTTCCGAAATTTTCTCAGGTAGCGGCTTCATTTCACCTCTTACTTTATACCCCAACAATGCGACGTTACCTTTGGTTATCTGTGATTTCTTCTTATTAATACGCAGCTTGAATTCCTCGATTCGCTTGAGAACTGCTTCTAGATGCTTTATGTGATCTGTCTCTGTTACAATAAAAACCACCAAATCGTCTCCGTAAACCACCACGTTCTCAAGATTTTGTAGCAACAAGTTCATTAGTCTTCTAAATGTGAACAGCACCCCTGCCAACCCAAATGGCATTCTCCCTAACTGGTACTGCTTTTGACCCACAGTGATGGCTGTCTTATACCTATCTCTCACCTTGATCGGTAGTTGCCGATACCCTGACCGTAGGTCTAGTACAGTAAACAATCTTGCTTAGTGTAAGCGATCTAGAGTTTCAGCCACAGTTGGCATTGTGCATGGTCTCAACTCGGTTACACTGTTTAGTTCTCTGAAGTCAACACAGAATCTATAATTCCCACTGGATTTCTTTACCAGTAGCACAGATGAATTGTAACGGCTATCGGCCTCTTCAATTATTCCGTCACGCAACATTTCTTCAACTTGACGATTTACCTCTGTTTGCAGATAAACCGAATTCCGGCGCTTGTAAAAAGTCATCTTCCTATGACTCCTTATAAGAATTCCATGCATCACTTTATCACAATATCCGTAGGCCTCTCCATTTTCGTAAAACAGTCTTCCATACACTGATACCATTTTATCAACCCTTTCTCTATTCTCTTGCGGTAAGACTGCTGCTTGTGTTTTAGTCACCTCACTGTTACTCCGTATACTGGGATGTCCATATTTCGTGCATACCGTCTTATTCTCGGTGTCCATTACCGCCTCCACCTCTCCAAGAAAATCTGCATCCTGTATTGTTTGTTGTAACCAAAGGTACACAACAAACAGATACTGTATGACACAATTTCAGACTTCAACACGGCACTCCGACACTTCTACATTTTTCAAAGCATGTTCGCTTACGGTTTGTACTGCTAAGAAGCATGCTCTCATCGACAGACACATTCCTACGTTTATTAAGAATATAGCAGCACCCGTGTTAACTAAGCAAACCATCGCTACTCCGTTTATGCGCGCTTTTGTATACAACACACTCTTATCAACCAAGCAAACCACCCGAAACGATGTTTTCAAAAAACATAAGGCGGTATATAACGTTTAGACGGTATTTGTCGTCGTTTCTTTAGGTAACTTCTTTTATAATGACCGAATTTTCCACATTCAAAGCACCGGCTTCTCGTCGTCGTGCGAACTCTAACCCGTGCGACCTATTCCTCCAAATCAGCGACCCGCTTCTTCATAGATATTATCCCACTATCTTCTGTGACTACGGAAACCGTGGTGCTCGTCAACTGCTGGCAAAACACTGCCATCTCCACCACATCCAGCGGTTGAACTGCATGCGCCAACCAAATCTGTCTGGCTACATCACCTGAAATACACGCCAAGAACTGGAATGTCAACAACTGCTTCCTGGAGTCATTGTCTAACGAAGGCATGGCCCGATGCAGCAGACTCTTCAAGGTAGCGGCCAACACTAATGGGTCATTGTCGAGCGTAAAACGCGCGATTCTAAACTGCTGTAATGAGACCTCCGTGTCTGCCGGATTGCTGAACTCCGACACCAACCTGGCAACAACCCCCTTCCGCGTCACCTAACCACTGACGAGTTCCACATCATTAGACACCACCTTAGTGCGCCCCCACAGCAGAGTCCCTAGGACTGTCAGCCTCGCCTTCCTCCCACGAACTTCAACAAGCTTGGCGATGGCCTCGAATAGCCGCAAGAAGGCCCGACGTCACCATCCTCGAACAACCGCTGCCATGGCACCTTCATGTTGTCCAGAGGCAGCGGCATAAAGCGGATACCGAGATTTAACAATTCAAAGATGAGTAAGTGAAGCCATACTTGAGTAACATGAAGTTACCTATACTTAGAGACTCCAGTTAATAAAAAACTATACATATATACCAGTAATAATAATAACCATAATTTATTTTTTGATATCAGGAGCAAACCATTATTACAGGCAAGATCAATAAAACATATCAAGCGTTAATAAGGTTTAGTTGTTGCACAAATTTACTATACTGTGATGCACGAAGATAGTATAATAAAAAGCGTTGTTTAAAATTGCCATCTATGTAGCATTCATTCCAAGCATGACGATATAATTTCATATAGAGTCTATCGTGTTGGGCTGGCTCAAATCACTCTTAACTAGTCGATATCAGATAATCAAAGTAAACTCAACACAATTTTCTCCGAAGAGAGTAACCAATGGGAATATGCAGGGGAGCGTACTAGGGCCTCTCTTGTTTACAATATATATCAACAGTATCAATAGCTATTTAAACATTGGCAATATCTTCTTTTACTCGGATGACTTGAAAGTTGTCTACTCATGTGACAGTAATGAACTACATAACACTGTTCAGCAAGAGTTAGACAAAGCCACTGACTGGTGTAACGTACACCGTTTAGCTAACTCCCGCAACCTTATATTAAGATGGATGATGGATTGTAGACTAAACTGCACTGCACAGTGCGATACATCAGGCTTAGAACTAATTTGCAAAAGACGAGCTAATCTCAATCTGACAGTCGATTTCAAAGTTGTACACAGTATAGCATACTCCCCACGACCCTATATTAAGATTTGTCGATGTATCTAATTGCAGTATAAGAAACCATACAGGTACAGTTTAGGCGGAATACAATTTAATTTTTCCGTGCACAAATTCACTGTCATTTGAAATAGTTTACCGGCAGAAATCCGCACGTTAGATAGCACTGATCACTCTATGTGAGCGATTAACTAACTATTTAGTTGCTCCATGGCACTGAACAAACTATCGATTTATTCAAACTCTAGAATAACATGCAATGTACTCGACCTGCTCAATGTGTAACATGAGTATGTAAACTATGTACTACCAAACAGTACTTGGATTAATATACCTAAAGATCTGTACCAAATACTCCACAACTTGCCACTTAACCTCGACTTAATCGGTAATAGCTCATTAGGGTTCGAAACCATTAAACACTGCGAGCATAGACGTTGTAGTAGCAAGAATAACAGAAAAAAAGATCCTAGTTTAAAACTACTAGCTGACTGTTTTTCCATCTTGTATATTCTTCTATCATCTCACCAAGCTTATGGACTGCTCTTATAAAGAATGGGTCTTCTTTACTGCAACTTACTCCAAACGCTGGTTAACGGAGTACTTAATGCATTAATAACTCACCATTTAAGATCAACCTATATAGATTTCAACACTACAGAAGAATATCCCCACATATGTGCTCGGTTGGAGCCTTTATCCAAGTTTTAAATATTGTCAACCTTATCCCGTATCTGGATATGCTGTATGGTTCATTCTGTTTGCCCACAGCCGGCTCTTGGAATTGTAGCGACAGGGACGAAAGTGCGCGGTTGTTTGTCAGAAGTGCTCATACTACAACACGTAACTCTGGCACCTTAGTACTGTGACTTTTGATGTCGTTGGCCTTGCTTTAAATTAATACCTTCATACAGTATGAATCCCCTGTCAATAAATCCATCAAAATCCTTATACGTAAATAAACCTAAATCATTCTGATCATGCCTGTAAACTGGTATGCTGTCATGTTTGGAAAGCTACTTTAAAATAAACTTATTATTATTATCCAACTGTATTCTAAATGAAGTGCCTAAATTTCCGGCATCATCTGTATGTGTTTCATCCACTCCAACAGTGGATTCTGTCGAGTTGGAAAATCATCTATTCTTTTAGTAACAATCCATATAGAAATGTTTGCCAAAACCACCTGCTATCATTCTTAGTGTCCACATCATTGATAACATGAAATGCACTTGCACCCATTATGGAAACCATTAAGCGATTTTCAAACATTTGCGTCAAATACGGTAGGCATCGAAGTAAAGGTTGGCAGCCTCGAGTATGGTTATCAAGTGCGTCAATTGCTTGTGAACATTTTTGGCAGTTGCATTCAATCATACTCAAATTAGCTCGTTCGGTAAACTCACAGAATTCTGCACTCTTTCGGGTCACTAGGTTAAACAAACATTCGGATTCGAACACCCTTGGTAATGTGTAGCGACGTTAAATTGCTTGATTCATGTATAGATCTAATTAGACAACACAGTGTTTTCATCATAACTATTGATATTTATGTTTAAGCTACCCAGAAATGAAGTAATCCACAGCATTTTTAACAACGTCAGTTATAGAATAATCAAGTAAATATATGCATCGCTAAGATTTTAGACATTTGCTATCAACATTCACTGAAACCAAAGTATCTTTGTGACAAGTCAGTAATTCCGTTGTTGGGGATATCACAGCTAGAATCTCTTAGTTACTAATGCTAGGTGTTCCACCATCCTTAAACGGGACATATACAGAAGTGGCATCTATCTCTGATTACTCAGCGGAGTTTTCGGTAAAACATCCCCTACTAAGTCTATGCCATTATTATGTTTGCCGCGCCATGTATGTGCCGCTAACATCGCATGCATAGTTATTGTGTCCACAAATAAAGACAGAGCAACTGTCCTTTATCATACGGTTATTATAGCCTGGAATGAACATAATTTATAAACTAAAATCAACGTCGAATGTTGACACTAGTAGATCGGGGAAAAATTTAAAAGTCACGATTTGCAGAATGATTTATCAAATCACTTTTGCTTAGCGCATTTTGCGAAGTTCCTTTTGTCATAGGATTGACGTTTTATTAGCTCTCAAACTAGTCACAGCATTTTCATGAACTCATCCTGGGTGAAAACCACATTTGACCGTTGATACTAATTCCAATCCAGGAAATTCTGCTTGGAAAAATCCATTATTTAAAACATGGGTAATCAGAGTTTTAAGATTACTCAGCCAACATACATCAAGATTTACTTTTACACAGTTTTTATCATGCTGATCACGCCTGTAAACTGGTATGCTCTCTTGTACAAAGTGCTACCTGAGCATAAACTATTTGTTGCGGTAAACTAAAGGATTACATAATTTTATGAATTATTCTTGTCATGCTCTTCCAAACTTGACTTATTTGTTGTGTTCACTATGTGTCTGGTTTGTTTATCTTCACTTCCGCCATTTTTGGCTCGCACCTTTGTTTTGAACTGTTAACCATTTGTTTCAGACTGGGTGCCTACAATATTGAAGGTTTGTAATAATACGTTTATAATTTATTGCATAGAACAATATTACTCGACAGGTCAATAAATACATTATTTGGAATTCGTTCCTTTTGATTTGGCTCAATTGGTTCTTATTTGGAAGCCTGTCTGGTTGTATCTTCAGCGCCCGGCGTCTGGACGTTTGGTTACCGTTACACTATTATTACTTATTCTTTGTATTTATATTTCAGTTATATCTTATTATGGTACACTTTATTTGATTGATTGGAGAAATACCCCAAGGATACCTTTCATCATAATTAGTACAGTCTGGATTCAGGATTACACCAGACAGTCACTGCAATAATAAGTGTTCTTTGCTGCCACATGAGGTTTTGGATGAACCTAAATGTCAGTGCCTACAGTCGTACCTTTTGTTCAAACAAATGAAGCACAAACGTGACTATCTTACATGTTCAACCAGCTTCGGTATACGCACTGAGACAAACTGATCGCATTTGTCTAATTTGTGACCTCTCATGCACAGAGCACACGTCTTCCTTCACTACATAGTAGCAATTAATTACAGGCGACTGACGACAGACCATTTAAACTAGGAGACATATTACACAAAACTTGCTAACCTACTAATCGACTGACTCACACTTCAGGATATCAGAGTAATTGTGTCCAGTACTTTTCCATAGGAAAACATAACTGGATTCTTTTTCTTTGGAACCTGTTAGGAAAACGTTTGTGTGGTAACCTTAAAGTTCTGGACGAGTGCTAACTTATAAATTTTTCTCGCTATCCGATTTGACATCATCTGAGTGACCGAAATACAAACATCCGGGTATTTTTTTAGTCTATGATCAGTCTGCTTTAATTTGAAGCCCAAAACTTGTAAGAGGAAGAATACTTGTATGATGAGCCACCAATACCAAACACTTTTTATTTTAGCACATTCAATTATACACTAATTTCATTACAGTGAAGAAATATCATTAACTAAATACAACCGGTGTAGAAAAAGTGGAACATTTTATTGATTTTATTTTAGGTTATAGAATATAATTTGGAGTATGACTCACAAAGGATGGAAACAAATGTAATGAGCATTCACAAATTAAGTTTACAAAAATCGGTACACGTTTTATGTCTGATTTTTGAATAGTTATATACTTGGGAAATTGAATTCATAAACAGTTCAACTATTGTTTTACCTAAAGATGTGAAGTCTAACTCATGACCATTATAAATGGAATTTAAGGTGTTTTATATACCAATATTCTGCTTAAGAATGGGGCCTTCTCTTGTGAATTGTCCTTTTTTTATTGACTCTCACCTCTTGATCATTTCAATACCTTACTGGCTACTGTAAATGTTGACAAAACATCTGCTTAAGCACACGTTTAGCCTCTTCTTAGCCCCCCTCTGTAATTAAGAGCTTAAGACACCGAATATCACTGGCAGCTGCCCCAGTGAACTACCTTGCCAAAAATCTCAGCTTCGTTTATCAATAGCCTTAGTGTCTGATAAAACAACATCAAGTTCGTTTGCAACGCTGGGATAATTGTCCTTATTACCACTTGCCACCTAGAGAATTCAGGAAATTTATGCAGTAGTCTTTCACTTAATACAACAGAATTCGGAAATATATCAGCATAACTGTTATTAATTATATCAATAAAGGCATTGGTATAAACATAGTCATAGTCAACGCTACTCACCGTAAGGCCAGTCATTCAACTATGCCCTTTGGAAAACCCAGATATGTTCATTGTTAGTGCTAGAGCGAAAATAACCTAATAAAAACCTTCAGAGTAAGGAAACCAAATTGACTACAAGTTTTCGAGATAAACTTTACAAAGATGCACTCAGGAAACTAGGTTATTTCTCGCTAAAATATATGAGACTGCAATGTAACCCAATAACTGCCGACAATATTATCAGTACTCCAATATACCCTAGCAAGACTGCTCTACCTCTTGCAAGGTGTCACAACCAGTAAGAAAACCCCTAAAAATACTCCCATTAATAGGCAGCCACACAGATGACGTTGTGTTTCTTAGTAATTGCAGCCTGTTCAACTTGGAACGCACTCCCAGTAGTTGTGTTTTAATCCCCTATGGTTGAGTGTCATAAACCGTGGTTAGACAACCATACGCTCCTTTGCTGATTACAATTACCCACCAGAAACGATATGCAGACTAGGAATACTCGCCTCCACACAGTGCAATGTACTTTCATTCCTTTTCCTTTCAACTATTTATCGCTCACTAGTTGAGCCTTTTTGTCTGACGTCTCTTAGCTACTGCTCACATCTTTCCTCATTATACGTGTACCTTACTTTCCTACTATCCGTTCCCGTATCCCTTCCGATTTTCTAACTGCTTAAAGCTATAGTGTGTAGTGCCCGACATCATTTGCATACCAATCTATAAGTTAAGAAAAAACTTGAGAAAAAAGATTTTAATGTGATATAGTAGTAGCAACAATACCAACAATGAATTTTGAAAAATTAGAATTTCAAAAATTATTAATATCAATAAAGGAGAAAAGAATCTTGCACAAAGAATGTGTTTGAAAAAATTAAAACGTTCTTTACGAGTTTATAATGAAAAATTCGGATAAAATTCATTTAACAAGAATCTCATTTACCAACCTACTTATTCTGATGAAATCAAGCAGCTAGACATCTCTAATGAAACCATTCAAAAGTTCTGGAAGATAACAGGTGATATCAAGACGAAAATGAAAAGCACTTGAAAGGTCTATTTTATTTTGTCCCAAGTACAATGGATATTGTATGTTGGATGACCTTATCCAAAGCAATACCCGCGGCGGTTAGATTCTGTCTTTGTCATGTTTCTCACTAGGACAGAATATGATCGTGGAGTTAACACGTTTTCTCCAGAGGGACGACTTTTCCAAGTGGAATACGCCATAGAGGCTACAAAGGTTAATTTTCGTGTTATCACTAACATTCCAAACAGCTGGGTTCGACAGGTATCGGTATCAAGACAAATGAAGGTGTTGTTATGGCCGTAGAAAAACGTGTGAACTCAACTCTAATCATACCGTCCAGCATTGAAAAGATTTTTGAAGTCGACAAGCACATTGGTTAGATATTTTTTATATAAAAGATGCAAAGTTTGCAGAAACTACCGCGTTTTGTTTAAGTATATACATCTAACTTTATCAAATGAACTAGTGATTTTGTATTTTAAATAGTCGTGATTCAAATTTTAATAAGAGTATCGTGACACATTGATATATTGCCGACGTCAAAGATAGGTGAAAGCTTCAACGTATAGTCAGGAGCCACCTCTAATCGACCCCTGATTTAAAATCTGCGCTTTTTGTAAATAATATGCTAAATAATTATGCTGAATGTATCTGTTTTAGATAACTAGTCGTTTACTTTCATAGAATACATAATGGATGCGAGTACATCTAGATAAGTGCATATTTAGTCTTTGTGGGTTAAACAAGAGAGAATATGTTTACAAACATGTAAACGTCTATTAATTTATGCTCTGTAGTTATCTTTTTTATTGTGCATGTCAATTCGGGTGTCCACACTTAATGCAAGGTTGCATTCTGCACAAGTAGTTCGTCCATATAAAATATGGATTTCTCTGTGAAGGAGTCAACTTTTATTCAGTCAGTCTCGTACTACGTAGAATCTGACACATCCATCTAAGTTCCCATACCTCATTAGCTCATCAGGATGAAAACTAGGGTAGTAAAATTAGTAGTTACACACACGGTCGTAAATAAGAAATGACTAAACAGAAAACGGTATTCTGAGAGAAATAGTTAATAGAGAGGAAGGTGTGGAGTAATTTCATGTTCACGGTTTAGGAAAAAAAAAGTAGATGCACTTAGCTCACTTTGACCAATTCTCAGCCATGTTACTCAAAGTCTCTAACTTTTTGTTGTGGTATTCGGGCGGACCTCAGCTGAGTAGTCTGCATCTGCCAACATGGTTTAGACCAACAGTCAGTGACTTTATGAATAGGTGTCACGTTTGAGTGTTGCCACCCCTAGCTCTCTTACAGTGTCCATTGTCAGTTAGCTTCATGTATCAAGTTAAGTGGTGGTTGATCAATCGCAATACAAGTTACTACCAGTTCGGTCGATGAGGTTTCATAAACTCATTGACTGGTTTACCATCTTTCTCTAATACCATGCTTTTAACCTCATTATTATTAAGCCAGTGGTCCCAGCAAAGTCGAGCGAGGTTTCAATGACAACTTTGATCAAATACCGATAACCGAAATTTATCGTCTACTTTTAATAGTCATGTCGAAGTGTACTGACCTACCTAATAATTTTATTTAAGATTCGGTAAACTGAAACATTAATAACGGTAATAAATGAGACTCCATTATCTTATCGTTTATGCTGAGTGCATTGTCACTATGCGAATAGCGCCGAGTGTTTCCTCAATCTAGTATTTATGTTTCATCCTGCTTTAATTTTTTCAATGAATATTGTCTGGATGTTTAGTAAGAACTAGTCTCAGTCTACAGTGAGTCAGTCAGTTACAACGTAGAACTTTGTACATGCGTGCATCAGTCTAAGTTGCCATGCCTCAATTAGCAGATAAAGATTAAATTGACGGACCAAATTCAAGAGTAGGGGAGGTAGTAACAGAGTAAGTACTAATAGAAAGGCATAGAGATCAGAGATGAGATTTGAGATAAAAAGTGATTCAGTAAAGAGAAAATTATAATAAGCTCAAAAATTAGAATTTGGAGGAAGACAAGGAGTGGATGCACCTGCGCCATTGCAATCGATTTTGAGCCATATCACCTAAAGTCTCTAATCATTTGTTACGATCATCGTGTGGGCCCCAACCAGGTAGTCTGCACCTATTAACATGACTCAGCCCAATCGTCAATGACTTCATGGATTGGTGCCATGTTTTGGTTTGGCCACCCCTAGCTTTCTTCCAGCCTACTCCCACACCAGACATCATTGCTCGTCGAGGTAGACGGTGGTCAGGCATATGCAACACATGTCCTAACCACCTCAGACGGTGAAGATTCACTACTTCATCAATAGCCTTACCGTATTTACCTAGTACTCAATTCCTAACCCATGCATTGCTTACTCGGTTGTCCCAGCAAACACGAGCAATGTTTCGGAGACATCTATGATCGAATACTAGGATCCTGCGAATATCCTCTATCCTTAAAGGCCATGTTTCACATCCATAAAGTAAAACGGATCTGACTGCTGCACAGTAAACGCGTCCTTTTGTCAATAAACGAATGTCTCGCCTACGCCACAAGTGACACAGGTTGGCAAAAGCCGATCGGGCCTTATGTATACGTGCCGAGATTTCATCGGACACTAGACTGTTAGGACTACTAGATCGTAGTCGCCGTTACACGTAATCCTTTATAAAAAAAGCAGTTATTTCGCCTTATTTGACTAATATCTATACATATGTCAATTTCGAGCTTTTCGTCTTATGGGATGACTTATCCACTATCAAACACTGTATGATGTAATAATAACCTAACTTTTAAAGATTTGTCCCAGTATTGTGCTCTTGGTCTCACTTTAGTCTTCAGTATTGCTTAAGTTTTCTCGAGCAGGAAGACTATATAAACACACAGTTCACCCGCTGTACATTGAAGCACTAAGTTTATGTTTTTACGAGATTCTAAAACAAAATAGCATCTTTAAAAAACTCACTTTCCTCATGTTAGCGTGCGCTGTCAGTGGGCTGGTCGCAGATGCAAGAACTCTAATAGAACGTGCACGTACAGAAGCAGCTCATCATTGGTTCGTATACAATGAAAAAATGGCTATTGAAGACGTAACTAAAGCTGTTAGTAACTTGGCACTAGCATTTGGTGATGATGATATGGAGTCTGGAGCAATGGTAAGTAAACAGTAGTGTTGTCATTTATGTATCCATTTTTCTTTGAACCTTTTCCTTAATTCTTTGTGAAACTAACTTATCTAATAACCTGACTTCAGTGAATGTTACTTCATATTTTCCTTACTCCAATCTTAGTTTGTTGTATATCATACACAAATGTAATTCATCCTTAAGATATAAGGGCTAACTTTTGGTTTTCCAGTATTTTGTTTACGACTGACAATTACAAGTTATTTTATCGTCTTTTCATTGATCAGTATTTGACTAATGAATGGTGTTTTATACGACAATCCTATCATTATTTAATACCACAAGGTCCTTAGATTTGATCTCGATTTGTGTAATGCCAACACCAAACGGGATAACAAAAGTTGGCTCACCTACCCCAGTTAGCTACTGACCATTATTGTAGTAACAGTAACTTTGCGAAATCGTGTAATACTGTGCCTTTAATTGTTTACAAATGGGGGGCATCCTACTGGATAATTAAATGTCTTGATATTGTATGTAAACACTTTTTTATCTAGGATTTTTAATTAGTATTTATGTAACTTAATATCCTCTATGATGGAAGATTGACAAATCAAACTAAACTCAGATGAAGGTATTTGTCTCAACACTTCATGATAAATGATTATGTTCAATCCTACACTTTAAAATTTCCCTACTGAAAACCCCAGCCCTTATAAGTTGTTGATTAAAATAAAATTTGGAAAGGATTTTTACAAGAATTTTGTAATTTATTGTTTTGGATGAAGATATAAATTGAATTTAGAAACTTTAAGCATTAGTTCATGTGATTAATTGCAACATCAAATTTACTGAATTACTGAGAGGTTTCGCTGAGGTTTAAATGTTATTGATATACGTTAACTACTATATATTGCTTTAAGTAGTCAAATGATATTGTCTTGTTTTCCGAGTATTTTCATAAAACTACGCGAAAAATTGTTTATATTAGGTTAAGACCCGATGTAAGTGACACAGGTACTTGTCTATTCAGCACAATTATAAAAATCTGAAATGAAATTTGTGATCAATTGGGTTACCCATTTGATTTTTATACTGAACTCACTTATCAATCGTCTCTTCATGTATTTGGCTTTTAGTTACATTGGTTACAAGGGTCAGTGGTACTGCCTAATTGTTCATATGGATGTAGTTGGGATGTGGTTCGCACTTGTTACTGGATGGTTGATAATCGAATGCTTCAAACATTGATTAAATAGTGCTTTTTCTGTTCTTAACTATGAAGATAGACTGTTACAAAGGTTTAAATAATTATTTAGAGAAAAGACAAGGTTTCAGTCATTTTTCTCTTTTTGTGGCATTTGTAAAACAAGGACTTTGTTTCTAATGGTTGACAGTGCTCAGAATATGTAATATGATAATGGTTACAATTGTCCAATTAGTTTGTTTATTATTTTACATTTCTTTCCATAACAATCACTAAGGACAAATTGAAGGTTAAAACAATGTTCTGTGAGGCACTCCTGAGTAAAAGTTTAGTGTTCCAGTGTCTTATAATGAATATGCATAATGTTGGTTAGTAACAGTACACTATCTCTCGTACTTTTTATTATTTATCATCCACACGTGGAAGTACAGGGTTTCTTACTAAGATTTATCAATCAAACACCAGAAATTTGTAAAAGAAAAAAACGTATAACACATTTGATAGTCGTTGCTATCAGTTCAGGCATATCCAAATATCTATTCTTCCTTACAAAAGTATACTTGATTTTATACATGTATTTTTGATTGAGACAACAATTAATACGTTCGTTTCAGCGTGCTACTCACCTCACCTAGCTCTGGTTTGTGTATTCAGCTTTTAACCATATTTTGTATGAAGGCTAGTGAAACTATCCGACTGTGCATACCGAAGTAGTTGAAACGGTACTTGAACCTCAGACCTACTACTGGTTGGAAGCCGTCAGTATTAACCACTACGCCACTACTTATTATAAGTTATCTGCCACATATCGATTTATTTAATCGGCTTCAAATCACTACTTGTGTGTGACTGTCTATTGGTGCTATGAGGTTACGCAAAATGTAAGGTGGTTGAAGTATAATTTAATTTTGCGATCCACTTTTAAAACTTGATTGTTTTAATCACTAACTGTCTAGTTATCAAAGGGGAATACTACAGGATCCTAATTCTTTGATATTTATATCAAATTATACTGTTTACTATTGATACTTCATCAGTCCATCGTTAGTTGACTCATTCATATACCAAATATAAATTTATGTGCTCAGCTTTGAGCTACATTTTAGTTTTGTGAGGGTTAGTGATACTACTAAATTCCCCAAACCAAATTAGGTGGAACAATGTTCAGACCTGAAAGTCACTATGCTACCGCTCTAAAAATAGGGACAAGATAACACGATATAATGCTAAAACATATTCAACTCAATAGTACATAAAGTTACGTGACCGTTTTATTGTAGTTTTCTTAAGGATATATTCTCAGCCAATCATATTACGCAATTTTTTTAGTTCGTTTTTTATACATCCAATCAAGCATAGTTTGTTTTCATTATATTTTGACTGGTCGTTGTTTGCTGAATATCTCTGTCATTATTATTATGGCTAGTGTTGTTTAATTTTATTTTCGGTTTAATGCAGTGACAGCAGAAAATGGAATAAATGAGGTTTCTTTTCTTTCTTAAAGTAAAATTTATTTTTATTTTTAAATAAAAATTCCCTTTCTTACATTGTAACCTCGTATGTCTGTTTATGTATGCACTGTTGTGTAACAATAATTGAAGAGAAAGCCAAAACATACAACTACGTATTTTCATGTGTTTTTAATTCTTTTATGGTGGGAATACATTTTTACTAGATGATAAGATTATGTAAATTACTTCTACTTATGTCTACTTAGGAATGTGTGCTACATCCACTGCTCATCTCTCAAAATTACTTTTCATCTAGTACTATATTAATTCATTTTAATCAAGTCATCTGTATATTTAATCATTGTTACTCCTTATTGAAGCTATAGCTTAGTGGTTTGAGATGTTTGATTTTCAATCACTAAGTCACAGACTCGAACTCCACTCAGCTTACTTCAGTCTAGATAACAAGTAGTATCAGTAACCCCTAAGTTTAGATTGTAACCTGAGGCTATTTACATGTGCCTGTATTTGGCAAATAAGTTAAAGTTTGTTTACTACTGTTCTCACTTCTATTACGGCCATTATACTCATGCTGATAATTCCATCTATCCTGTTGTAGTGCGGCAACTGGGATTGTTGTTGACGTATCAGGCTCTACGTTGTTTATAACTGACGTAAATGTACACATGTCTTCCTGCTTACATTAGTAATTGCCATTTTGTATGATTTCTAAGATAATATCTTAAACGAAAAAAGTAGTCTTTCAAGGAATTATTTACTGTTCCTCTCACCTGAAGATCGAACTCATTAAACACTTAAGCATCATCAGGAGATACGTAACAGACGAGACTAGTCCAGTCGAGGTATAATGAAAGCTAGTCTAGGCGGTCTTTGGGGCCGCCGTGATGTTATCTGGCTGTAAGACGTCGAATTCACAACGCGTTGTTAAGAGCAGTCCTACCCTACCCTATTGAAACCTGATCTCCGATGACTTTGCATTCAATTATCATTATCGACATTTGGTGGCTTTATCATGTTTTACGAATGTTATTTACATCGCACACTATTTTTTGACTCTTGAACTAGATGAAAAGCAAACGAACATGACGCTGTGGTATGGAAAGAAAGTTTGTATAAATGACTTGTGTTAACTCATCATAATTTTTCAAATATGATCTTAAACATGAAGTAACTCAGTGACTTTATACATTATCAGATATAGCTCGAAATAAAAGTCAGTATCATTTGTCTTTAATTTTCTGTTAAACTCCTCGCTTGACAGGAATGTCTCATGGTTGTATTTCTATCTAAACTGTATTTTGTAGTGTGTAAATTACTTGTTCTCTAGTCAAATTTTACCATTTCGATTGCGATCGCCTCCCGTCTCATTTCTCCACAAGATTATTCTTCTAATTGTATGGCGCATACACTTTGGTTCCAAATTATACCAATATTATGTTTAGATAGGTGAATAAATAATAAATGACCAGAATAGGACTAATGTAAATCATTTAACCTTTGCGGGTCTATACGTTCAACTTTAGGTTACATCGTTTATGTGATGACTAGCGTCACTACTCCTCTTCTTAAAGTGAAATAGATAAAGTGGTGTTCGAACTTTCAATCTATTTGGATATATTTGGTTCTTGAACTACTGAGCGACTTATTATAGATTCATCTATTGTCTGATGCTTTGTGTCCTAATAAACTAAATACTGACAAAGAATCTGCTTACTTGTTTGAAACTCGATAGTGAGCTTTGAGACGTTATTTTCATAGTTCTGATGTATGGGCTGTACAAGTAGATGGCATACTTAGGCTGCAAGTTTTTGTGTATAGATGCCTTTAAAGTATTGTCGACGTATTGTAGATCGACCACTATGTTAATTTTCATCATTGGGTGCTATGTAAGGATAAGAATTCTGTTTATGAAGTTGGTAATCTCAATTGATTGAGGTAGGTGGGACATGTATTCCACATTTTCGACCGTTACACACTTTGATGGGCTATGTTGGCTGGCGTAGGAGTATGTCGCAGGGATAGTAAAAGCAGGCAAACCAAAGCGTGGCATTTATCCATAAAACCATGTACTCTTGGTCTGATCCATGCTAGTAGATGCAAAGTACTTGGTGGGGATCCGCTATATTAGCAATCACTGGTTGGGGACATTGTGTAACACGGCTTTTAAATCAATCACAGTGAGTAGGTGTATTTGTTGCTTATTTTGCTCTAAACCTTGAGTTCCACTATTATTTTATTAATCCTCTTTCATTCTTTTTGAATTATAACCTCAATAATTAATCTGTTTCATTACCACTTCATTATTCCGATTATTTTACTAATCGTCTTGTTATTTTGTTGTTCGAACGTGGCATCTTGAGCTAACGTACAATTATTCTAGGCTTTGTGTTGTTTATAACTGACTGGTCGATATTAATGAAGAGGTTTGAATAGTGATATTCTGATATTGCTCGCCTACTCACTTGCGTGTTTGACGTGTTTGCACTAATCCATTTCTTATTGGTGACGAATGTTATATTTATGTTGTCTGCAGCTCTGGTTGGATCTATCAGGAGGTCCTGGGTTTTTTGTTAACATCAGAATTTAGAACAGAGAGGTTCTGGGTTCGACTCATTGCTCAGTTGTAGAATATTTACAATTAAAAAGTTCTAAATTGATATGAATCAAATATTAATTACTCCCTGGTTTTCATTGGTTCTTCAATTGATGTATTATTTTGTGGTCCTAATAACTTTTATACTAAACTATTCATTAGTAGAATTTATTACCTGGAATCACTTAGTATAAAGTGTTTTTTTTTTGTCGGCTATAGTCAATTACTGTAAGGAAAGAATTCGTTATTAACTATTTTGTTCATTTCAGCTTTAGATAATCAGTATTCTTGTCTATTTAACTTCCCGAGTTTTTGTTTATCTATTTTGGTGTACATCGTAGCAAACGTTCTATTCGTGATTTTTTCATCATTCATTTCATCCTTTTTGGGGTGTCTTCATGTATTCTTAATTACTTTTTTTTACACAATGTAGAAATAATAATTGATCAGTGAAAATCTGGCTATCAAATAATTGCTTCATATTTGCATCATAACTACTCCAAAGCTGTACTGCTACATGTCATTAACAAAACAGTGGGATAATCTTCAAAGTATTTAGCTTTAAATGGATCAGTTCCTATTTTGAATTCCGTTTCACCCGATTATATGTGATTAATAGGGTAGCGGAGCGGTTACACTGTGATTAAAGTGTTCGTTTTAAGTTCGAAGCCAGTTTTTGCCTATTTTGGCTCTCACATTTAGAGTGTGATTTGAAACCATGTACGGGAATCTACTTGGTAAATGTGTTAATAACCATCACAAAATTCGTAGTTGAAGGTTACTACTTAGTAAATGAATCAGTTTATGAGATTGGTATTGTCGTATGGATTATTTTCGTTGAGTTCATTCAAACAAATAAACGTAGTAAATAATTTACTCCAAATGTACTTCTGAATTGCGTATATTATGGAGCAGCTTTTTTCTAAGTTTTCCAGTTAAAGTCATTTCCGGATTGTAGCTATTTATAATACCACGGGTTGTTTACTATCAGTTATCTCAGATGTCTTATTATTCTTTTATCTATAAAAAATATAATTTTGTCACCACAGAGTCGGCCATTCGGTGTTGCCTTGTTATTTGCTGGAGTAGATGAACGAGGTCCACAGCTATATCATATGGATCCAAGTGGAACATATATTCGATATGAAGCTAAAGCAATTGGTTCCGGTTCTGAAGGTGCACAGCAAGCTTTACAAGAAATCTATCATAAGGTAATTGTCTTAGAAATCTCATGACTCATTAATTAATTTTTTCGTAAATTATTTGTATTAAATGTTAATGTAATTCATTGAGCAAGTTCAAAGTCATACTCTGGGCATCGTATCACATTTTATATGTGTGCTACTGCTACTATTCAAGTACTGCCGAGTATGTGGGAGTCAATGATTTTTATCTAGTGCAAGCTTGTGACATAAAATGAACCAACATATCCGTAAATTGTTATCGAAAACAAAGGAAAGATAAGAAGAGCATTGTGACTCTTGTTACTTTTGGTCCCTTTTTTCCCTAACAATACTTCTTAGCGTTAATTTATGCGCAGGCTCGATAGAACCAGAAAAGCATGTAGGCAGATTTAGTCGGTAAGTTCTTTTTTGAAGTCTCGAAAGATACGGACTCTCAATCCTAGACGACGCATGAGTAATCAGTCAAATCATAAGGCAACATTAGTTCATGAAGTTCAGACTACTTAGTTGAAGTGCATGCAATTATCGTAATGTTTGATTGGAGTAAAGTCGATTCATTCACCCCTTATTTTTCCTTAGATGTCGGAGCTTAAGATTGTTGTGTACTTTTTATCCCACAAATTCATTCTGTTCTTCTACAATCATATTCTCTATGACTAATCCTTTTAACTTCCACATAAGCTTCTGTTATGACTAGATACTTCAACCACTTAGTTGATATAATCTTATACGCACCAATTTACAGCGACCATTAACAAATTCGACAGCTTAGTTAAGGCCTGCTTAGTCCCAGACCAGAATAGGAGGAGTGCAAGACAATGAACCGACCAGACGAATCAAATTATACTTCACGCACTCCCTTATATATACATAAAACCTGGCCACGCAGTCAATCAATTAGGAAATTAACGTCGGTTCATGATAAGGACAATACTGACAGACAACTAGGGTAATGTCTGAACAATTAACTAACTATAGTTCATAAACGGGAAATGACATACCAATAGTCAATAGCTTAAAGGGGAAGATAGGGCAAGAAATACAATGTCTACTTTACACATAACTAAAATAACTGGAATAATCTTCTGAAACACAGCTCCAAAAGTTAGTCGTTCTTCCTGAGTCTCCCAATATAACGGCTACCACCATTATCAACGACAACGTAGAACCGGGTATATACGACCATAGGTCCAAGTCGCCATACCACATTAGCACTACGAGATTACAAAGGTAACATAATAATAGAATACAAGAGGGGAGGGTGAATTAAAGGTGTGCAGAAACTAATAATAGGATTCAAGATTTAGATGAAGTTAAAGAATGAATACACTTGCGCCACTGTGACCGATTCTGAGCCATGTCTCCAACTATTTATTGAGATTATCACGAGGACCACAACCAGGTAATCTGTATTTACCAACATAACTCACACCAACAGTCAAAGACTTCATGGACTGATGCCATGTTTTGGTTTGGCCACCCCTACGCTTTTTCCATCCTTTTTCAACCCTAGACAACATCGCGCAACGAGGCAGGCGGTAGTCTGGCAAGCACAACACATGTCCCAGTCATCTCAGTCGATGAAGGTTAGTGACCTCTTCGACTGATTTACCATATTTCCCGAGAACCTTTTGTTTAACCTCATTATTACTTATTCTACTGTTCCATAATATGCGAGCGATGCTACGAAGATTCCTATGGTCAAACACCTTAAGTCGACACATATCTTGTGTTTTCATGGCCCACGTTTCGCAGCCATATGTTAGGACGGCGCGGACTGCTTCGCAGTACACCTAGCTTTTCGTTGAAAGACGGATATCTCGCATGCGCCACAAGTGGCGTAAATTGGCGAATGCTGATCGGACTTTCTGAATCCGTGCTGAGATTTCGTCAGACACCAACCCACTAGGGGTGATGAGACCTCCAAGATAAGTGAAGAGGTTGATGCATTCAATTACTTCACTCCCTATTATTAATCTCGGTGAAGAAGCAGGCCAGTCCTGGAGTAATATTTTACATTTAGAAGTTGACGAGAGGATCTCCTGGAAGGAGAGTAATTCCTGAGGCCTTAGAAGAAATGAGTGAGACTTCTATGAGTATATCTATGACAGAATTAAATAAAAAATGATTTTTTATAACCTCTATATTGAAGGTAAATGCAAATAACGCTGCTGCGTTTATACCTGCTCTAAAATCGTTTCAAGCTGTTTCGGGGTGAATCTGTTGGTCGTGGGCAACTAAATGCTTAGCTAAATCATTTCTAAATACAATCTTAACATTTTCAGTCTCAAATCAATATCTAAGGGTTTGTTTGATATGACCTTTCTGAGACCAGCAAAACACTTGAAATACGTGATCTCACTAAGATGTGGTCAAAATACAAGCACGTGTCCGAGAATGGGCGGCAGTCCTTTTTACAGCTTCTCCAATGATAGTTGATGCCGATATGGTCAATTTGCGTCCATCGTTGTGTTGATGTTAGAGGTCACCAGGTTAACCAATCTCTCTTTATACTTAAAGTTTGTGCTAGCTAAAAATTGGCGGTAGTCTGAACGTAATTGCATCAGACGATCTCCGTTATCCGTTCGTTGGGCTGGGATGCCGAGTGACCCACCTTAGTGTTTTTCAGCCTTATTTAGCCTACCGACTAGGGTATTAAAATCCTCTGCTATAATTACTATGTCCGAATGCTCAGCTTTCTGAAGGAGGCTAGAGAACTCCATATGGAACTCGTCTTCCATTCCATCTGTGCTGCAGTCAGTGGGGTGGCATATGTAGAGATGACAAAAAGGTATCGGCGTGTGTCTATCCGAGTTCGTACTGTGCCATTTAGACGGACAGCGCATAATCGACTATCTACAGAAATTCATTCGAGAAGTGCCTGGTCTGCCCATAAGCTTAGTGCTATACCGACACCAGCAAGGCCACGTAAACCTGCTGCAGGGTCTCCAGATAAACGAGGAGTGAATTGTACTGTTTCGCCGTATTGATTAGGTGAGGTCAAACGGATGACCATACTAGGATCCTGTATGGGTGTTTCGGAGACACAGCGTATATCAATTGCAAGAGATTCCTGTGTTCCAGCTAACGCAGCTTGTTGACCAATTTGACACAGCGTACGTACGTTAAAAGCTCCAACATGAAATTTAGAATGCTGTTTTTGGAGACCTGGTATGGCATTTCAGGAACTTGAGCAACCAGTGCGAGTGGCACGCATAGAAGATGTAGTGGGAGAAGTGCATATTGTAAAAGCCAGAGAAAGAGAAAATGTTTGATCGCGAACAATTTGATCTTGTGTGCTGTTAGAGGTATGATGGGGTTTATCACTTCCCAGTTCCCAACACCGTGGAAGAGTTCTTGAGGTATCTATTAAATAAAGTGGATTAGGAGAGGTCTTGATGACCCGAGAGTGTGACCGCAGTGCCCAGGGGACAGCTGTTTGAGGTCGGTCATCTATATTAGTTATTGCTCCAGTTGTCAGAAGGGCATTCTAATTAATATACAACTTTGCATTCTACTAATATATGCATATCTGTCAAAACCGCTACAACATATTATTGTTGGTGAATTACAGTAAGAAAAAAATACTGCAAATACTATTACATAATTACACATTCCTTTTAGTAGCAGAAAGTGATAATATCTGTAGTATATTTAACTATTCAACTAGTGTTTTTTTCCTATGCTATTTTTATATGTGCCAGTAATGCAACAATAAATGGTGTGAAACAACGATGTCTAGTTTTCATTTGCTTTTTGAAAAGATCACAGTTGTTCCTATCTTGGCACGATCCAAATTATGTATTGTAGTAAGTGCAAGCGAGCAAGCACATTTGTGTATATTTGTAGTACATTGTAACACATGCTCCGTGTAATAATTAGCTTCTTTATATTGGTTATCCAATGTATATTATTGGTATTATTAACTGTAGTAATATGTAATTAGAATTTATCCACAATTGTAGTCTATTCATTATATTCCATGATATATAAAATTGATGGTATTGATTAATTGCAATAATACTAATGACTCCTTGATTATTAAATCGAAATATTCAGGGTATCACGTAACCTAATCTTGTGGTTCATATTGGGTTTATCTAAATACGATGTGTCAAAAAAACGGGGTTAAGAAAACCAAACGTTAGTGAAATAATGTCCGGAAGAGATGAAACGCTTATTCGCCTTCAGTTTAGACGTTTAGAACGATCGGTTGAACACCTCAAGGAGCATTTCAGTTGGCCTTCAGCTGCTTTAGAACTTCCCACTAATTTAAGACAGACGAAATGGAAAGTCGACTTAGGTCCCCTGACTCTTGTAGAAGCCGAAAAAGCTATAGTCAATCTAAGGCGAGACAAAGCGGTGGCTCCGGATGGATTATTTTCAGAGGTCTTTAAGGATGGTGGTCCCACTTTAATGATTAGGCTGATTGACGTTTCGACTAAAGTTTGGGAACTTGACATTATTCCGTCTGACTGATGTTGATAGTTAATCGTGCCAGTATATAAGAAAGGGTCAAAGTCGTCCTGCGATAACCATAGAGGAGTTAGTCTGACTAATATAGTGTCTAAAATACTAGCTTCTATAATCATCAGACGTTTAACTACAACTCGTGGTCAGCAAATACGAGAAAGCCAGGCTGGTTTCAGGCCTGGTCGCGGCTGTATAGACCAGATATTCATCATTCGTCAGGTTTTAGAACACAGACATACTTTCGGCGCCCTATAATGGTGGTTTTCCTTGACTTGAAAGCAGCATCTGACTCTGTAGACCGAGATGTTTTTATGGCAATGTCTTTCATTGAATGGCGTACCCCAGAAGTACATAACTCTTCTTAAGGCTCTTTACTCAAACACTATTAGTCGTGTCAGAGCTTATGGTGAACTGTCATCCGAACTTGTAACCTCAAGTGGTGTCCGTCAAGGCTACCCATTGTCTCCATTTTTATGTAACTTCGCAGTCGATTTACTGTTGGAAATTACACTCAAAATCTGACTTTTCAGGAATTGATTTCCTACCAGGAGATCCACTTATTGACTTAGAAGATGCTGATGACATAGTCCTCTTTAGTGAAGACGCCAATAAGATGCAGAATATTTTCACAGCATTAAGCTCCAATGCAAGCATGTTCGGAATGCGTTTTTTCTTCTCTGGATGCAAACTATTGCTCCAGGACTGGTCTTCATCAACACCTGAGCTAAAGATAGAGAGTGAAGTAGTTGGGCACGTCAACCGCTTCACCTATCTTGAAAGTCTGATAAGCCCTGATGGATCGGCCTCTGACGCGATCTCAGTACGAATTCCAGAAGCTCGTCCGGCTTTTGCCAACTTACATCACCTATGGCGCTGATGAGATATTCGTCTCTCAACAAAGGGAAGAGTGTACTGCGCAACAGTTTGCTCTGTCTTGCTGTATGGGTGTGAGACGTGGCCATTAAGGGTAGATAACACTCGAAGATTATTAGTTTTTGACCATCGATGTCTTTGAAACATCGCTCGCATCAGCTGAGACCATCGAGTGAGTAATAACGAGGTTAAAGGGTGGGTGGTAAATCAGTCGATGAGGTTGTGAATCGCACGATGTCGGCTGACATAAGAGTAGGATGGAAGAGAGTTAGAGGCAGCCACATCAAAACATGGCATCAGTCTATGAAGTCACTGACTACTGATTTGAGTCGTGTCAGTAGCTGCAGACTACGTGGATTGGGTCCTCGCGAATACCGTAGCCAGTGGCTACAAACACTGAGTGACATGACCCAGAATCGGTCACAACAACACAGATGTATTCACTCATTATCTTCCCTTAAATCGTGAGCTTTAAATTATTTCATAACTTTCTTCCACACCCCCTGAACCATATTTCATATGTTCACACTGCTTGTTACTATTATTATTATTTATTTTTATTCAAGTAACTTCTACTAATGTGGGGTTAATCTTGCTGTGCCATAGAGGTATGGCAACTTGAACCGATGCACACATTTACCAGGTTCTATGTTGATCACACATACATACATACATGCAGGTACTTTGTGTAGTGTATCATTTAATCTACTGCATCACATAGCTTATACAGGTACAATATGCTTGCTTCGTTATACTACATTGATCAGTGTAAAGTAGTATACCGAAAGAATTTAATTGAAGGCCAATGAGTTGTAAACATTGCAGAACATGGCATAATTGTTCGTTAGCTCAAGTCACCATTATCACATTAGCACAATGAGGTCAAATTAACAAGGTTACTCTCAGAATACAGTTCAGTAAGAAATGAAACAAAGTTGTATGTGAAGCGATAATGGATCTTATATTCTAGAAAAAGAGTGGATTCATATGAGCCAATTTTAAGCCATGTCATTTGGTGTCTGTAACCATCAGTTGGTACAATTGCCTGGACTCCTACAAGCCGGTCTACATCTATCAACATGGCATAGACCCATAATTAGCAACTTCATCAACTAATGCTGCGTTTTGTTTTGACCGTTCCTGCTCTAGTCATCATCGTTTTTCAATTCAGATGTTGGGTTTGCATATATGTTTGTATAAGTATTCCATTCATTTCAGTCGATGAAGATCCGTCATCTTTACCTAATACTCTGCCAAGCCTCAGTATTGTATAATAGTTGTAAGTTAAAGTCTGAAGTTCGTGTATTCGGGTAGTTGTATTAGTGCTAGTGGTAACATCACAGACGAAATCGATCTGCGTATAATAAAAAACTAGGCAGCTTATATCAATCTGGACCATCATTGGTGCCATAATTATGTTAGTCTCCCTACAAAATATTGGTTTTGTGACGCTTCGGTAATAGTATTTCTGTTCCACGATTGTGAAAACTGGTCTGTCTGAGCTGGAGATGTTCGACGGCTTTTTTTTCTTCGACCATCTTTGCTGATTTTCAATGGCAGCGTCACGTTAGTAATCCTGTGATTCAGTAATGTGTGCATGGGAGGACAGTGATAATAGCCCAATAGATATCACCACCTCGAGATATTGACTTTAGTTGTATGAATATTTCTAAGGATTTTCATCCCAGCGGCTTCTATATAGTTTATTATTTGCGACTCTTGGACTTCCTTGACAAAGCGGAGAGGTGATTAGTTTGCAAGATTAAGCTATTTAACGAAAGAAAGCTGTATTAGACTGACCTCTGTCGATCTATCCAGACTCTCTGGTTGGGGCTTCTAGAGATGGTACAACTCAATGGCTTCAGACCATAGCAAATACAGCGCAGAGTAGTATCCAGTGGTGATCCCATTGTAGCCTACAATTATGCTCCTTATGAAGTGAAATCAGTTTCTTCAACTGGAAGAAAATTTCCTGGTTGTACTTTTTGCTAGACTTAGCAACTCAAACTATATAATTTTCATATTCTCTTCTTACTTACCCTCTTTTGTTTTTTTTTTCACAATATTATCGTTCTAATTTTGCGGCTCGCATGATTTCGATGCTCACTTTTATCAAATTTATGTATTTAGATAAATAGGAGGGGTTGAACGTAGTATCCCGACTAGTGTTTAACCTTTCAGATCACACCTGGAATCTAACTTTATACATTTTTCTTTTTAATTAATCCGTGCTATAGTGCTACACATCATTCACTAATGCGTACACTCAATTGTTGTTTGTTTGAGATATTTATGGTGGGATATGACTATCCTTCATCCAGTTCTAGTGTACAAATCTCTACTTTGTAATTTTCTGTACTTACGTAGTCTCCTACTGCATCTCGAAGTAACTGATTGCAGAACAAAATCCTAGGTGTGTATTTTTTGTTGTGTTGTTCTCTGTGAACTAGATATTTTAATTGCGAGTTTTCATCGTCGTTTTTAGGCAATATTATCAAGGCTTCATGTAAGAATGAGATATTTAATTATTCCAAAAGTGCTAAATACGCCTACTCTGTTTACATTGATTGTTAATAGTTGCCTGGGGAGGTCTTATTGACTGATTTTGTGTTTGTGTTCCCGCTGAGTGTTGTTTCTCGGCTGATGTCAACCGAGCTAACCAACAGTTACGGTTGTTTGTTTTTGTACGTTAACAGTTAACGTTTGGTATTCCTCTTTTTAAAATTGTTTTCTATGTAGAATATGACATTACACGAAGGTTGTAAACATGCTTTGTCAATTTTGAAACAAGTTATGGAAGAAAAGCTTGATTCAACCAATGTAGAAGTAAGTCTATATACTTTTTCGTGATATATTTTTTTACTCCTCATATTTCGATGGCTAAGGTTGGTCTCAGTTTGTTACTATTGAAAATCAGGGAGCACTGTATAACTGTTTTGTCATAGTATGTACTCTTCAACGATGAATACAAACAAATTATAACTAATATCCACACAGCCACTTTCATTTAAGTATATATTTCGGCTTGGCGAAGTCTAACTAAACGAAAGCGATTCGGAACTCGCACTTGAAACTAAGTGTTTAGAAGTCGGATACTTTTCCTATTGAAACCAACAATCCACAGTTTAGTCAAGTCATATTAGTTAATTTATGTATGCTTGTAAGTATTTGTATTGGTTGCTAGAAAAGCTTTGAGATTCGACAAGGATTTATTCAAGTGGGCCTCAGTATGATGTGATTTAAGTCAATATTAGTGGATAAAAATATATTTGTTATCTATGAGCATCCGTTGAGATTATATTTGATCACCTCACAGTTATAACCAGTTGGCCCATATTGTTTACTGATATTAGAAAACAATTTTAATGTGTTTAGAACGTCTCGTTGTTGTTAAGACTTTTAACTGATCAGTCTATGTTGTTGTATGTGCATCTTGAAGAAGTCTCATTACAACATTATTACACATGTCTGGTAAAACTTAGATTAGCAAAAGAAATCCAGGACTCGTTTCATCCTATTCTACAAGTATATTCAACTAAATAGTCCTGAATAGCCACAATTTAACGTTAGTTGGAAAAGTTTCTAAATTATCATGTAAATATTATTGATTTTAAATGAATTTCGATTGTCCTAACAAAAGTATGTTGGTTTCAAACCCGTAAATTAGTATCTAAAAATTAAATAATTCAACCATAGTCCCTTTATGTTTTTTTTTGAATGTTAATGTATTATTAATTTGTAATTGGCTAATTATTCAGTTTAATCTGATGTTCCGATGAAAGATTTGGTGAATCGGTTTTGAATTTAATATCACGAATTGATCTGAGCAAGATAATCACTGAAAACCATGAATTACTGGACACCTGTTTCACCCTAGTCTGGGACTCTTCAGAAGTGGTCATCCTCCTGTCCTAATCGGGGATCGGACCCAGATCCTTCAGGCGGTCTGGCTAACTCCTGACCTTTAGATCACAGATCTAACATCTAATAGTTGATATTTGTAATTTCAATCAACTCGCGATATATTGCACCACATTGTCTATTGTAATCAATCGATATCTGTCACTTGCTTGACTTGTTTGGACTCGATTGATCACGTCTTCTAACTAGAGCTTCAGAATTACCTCCTAGATTTCATCACTGTTGAGCTCATGTTGACATTTTGATGTGAATTTGTAGAGTAGCAATCAAGATGTGATGCTATGGTACGATATAGCCTTATAAGGTTGATCACGAGTTGAGATTATTGACCTAGACCCTAAATGAATCGATATTATGTTTAAATTTTTAAGCAAAACATTATCAGACGTCATTCATGATTGATGTATATTGGCGTTCTGTTTAGTTCACTCGTCAACAAATTAAGATCCGATTGTCAGACTATTCTTTTTGTTCATCATCTCCGTTATATTATAATGCTGTGTTGATAAAAGCTCCAGGTTTTTATCATCCTTCTTGATTGAATACCCTTTTTTTGTGTTTTCCCATCTTTTATCCATTCTTTGTTTGTTAGATGGCAACTGTCAGTGTGAAAAATAATTATCACATATTCAATAAAGATGAAGTCCAGGCTATCATTGAAGAAATTAACCAGTCTCCATCATCCTCTTAAAGCATAACTACGTTTTTCGTTATGTATATTTCTCCACAATGCACTTTACTATTTTTGAAACAGGAAAATTCGAGTACTCATTTGTTTGCATTGTTTTCAATTGATTCCTTGTGTTTGTATGTAAATGTAAATCAATGTACCGTGTGTAATGAACTCAGTGAATTTTGATTCATAACAAAATGTTGGAGAGAACTGTGTTATTTATTTCGCTTCATTTCCTGTCAATAGTTCACATTATTCCTTTTCTTCACAGATTAATTTCTATTGGTCACCAATGAAAATTAAGAACACTGGTCAATTACTTCAACCTAGTTTAGCACTCGCCATGAAATCTGCGAAGTGCTGAGTCCAATTTCTAGTAGAGTCGTCGGTGCACACTACTTAAGAGTCCTATACTAAATGTAACAGTTGTTCTGTACTTCATGGTTTTCATTGATACCTGACAAACAAAAACAGCAAATCAAATCCAGTTTCCGTAAACCACATCAAATACCTCCAATTTCGTAATTTTGTAAAAAAATTGAATGAGGAAGGCGACTTTCTGTTGCAACTTCTAGGTGCAAAGTAGAAGGATTACCCATCTTTGTAGTGGAAGCAGTACTTAAACATTGGCAGTGAATCTTGACATCATTTTACCATTGAAATTATGGTTATCTACAGTCAGCTTACATTAATATAGGACATGAAACGAATATATATGATAGAGCTGTGTTATTCTGAAGACGTTCCATCTGAGCTAAAACTCTTCTCCATAATTTCAGATCGCAGTCAGTAACTGCTACGTTGATATAGCAGTCGAGTAAACGTTACGTTAATGAGTCGAGGTATATTGCGTAGTACGGTTACTTTCTTACTTACTGAATGACTCCGGATGTACTGGTGCGTAGGTAAGATACGAGGTGCCAGGTGAGAACCGACCTCCAGTTTAAACAAACCAAGGGAATTTATACTGTAGCTCCGACCTAGATAAACGGACGCTGATTGTTTGACAGCGCCAGAATGACTAAAAACTTCCCCAGTGGCAGGGAGCTAGAGTATACCAACTATTATGAGACAATTCCAGATTGTTTATTGAGTAGGAACAATCGATTTTCTATATTACATACTGGACCAACTAGTAATTGGAAGCACAGCATACAGTAAAGACTTAACTGGAAGATTTATGTACATACATCCCGATAATCGATCAATAGTAAAATTGCAATAACTTGAGAACTGGAATAGTTATGATGACGGTTGATGAGTCGGGGAAACTGGCAATTTAAGAAATACAGTTATCACACTTACTGAATGCTAGGTAACCATAACTGAGTTACATATTCTAGTGTCACCGGAAACAAACTTTATATATTGTGTATTACCGTTCCTTGTTACGTTACAACACATCTAAGCGAGTCTGCTATAAGTAGTCAATGCCATTTCCGAGTGGTGTTTAACTATAGACAGATAGATAACTAGATCACAAAACTTCGTTTTTAAGTGAAATATACCTCATCTTCCCACGTTAATTTACTGTGCTAATAAAAATCATTTAAGTAGTTATTCATTGAGTTGTTATCACCTTTACTGATATACAAGACGATTACTAATTAAGTTTTATGCTTATGTTCATCATGAAGCACTGATTCATTGCATAGATACTAATTTGTGCCTCATTTATAGTGTTCATTCACTGGGAAAATCAGCTTCACTAGTTGACGACCCACCAAGATAATTTAATAGGTTAACTGTGTATGAAGTATTTATTATGCATTTAAAAGTATGTCAAAATAAACCACATGACTAGGGAACTTTGATAATGAAAGTAGTGAGCGTATAATATCTAGCGGAAATGTTAATCAAGTCTATATGAAGCGAATTACAAATTGTACATGTTACATGCTGTTCTTAAGAGAAAAGAATTATCCTTAATAAGTGTTATGGTAGCAAATTAGTTGATAACGATTTAAAGGCTTTATTGTATGGTTACGCTAAGTGCAAGTGTTCTGATTTAACTAGAAAGTTTGACTGTTGTATAGGTTAGGTTTATTCCGGACACCCAGAATAATGTTTAGCTATTTGAATAAAGAGTACCTGAATTCTACTTTGATTTCTACTTACTGTTAAATTATTTGACAGCATGCAGGAAAATCGACTTTAAATATCACATAACTATAGTGTCAAGAAACTAAAATGTATTAGCACTGACTCTAACAGTAAGATTTGTGAAAGAATTAGTGAGTCACTCTTCCTTGAGCTAACGTTATGAGTCTAGGTATCCCAAATTATTTGAGTTGTTTGGTAAAGATTAGGGAGCACTGACTTGTTACATGCCACAATCGTTTTAGGTGTTGAAGATATTAGTTAATTATCTTTTACTGGTTACGAATTGTTATTGCTTGTTTCCACTGGTTTACGATCTAACTCAATTCCGTAATAATCTAATTCCAAACAGTCGATAAGTCACCGTATATTATATTGAATTACACACGTTCACAATTTATAAGATGAATGTATATATTAAAGTCAGTAACGGTGAATATAGGAGAATCATATTTGGAATGAACGTAAATCGGTTAAGCACGAAATCGAAAGAAAGCCGAAAAAGTTATATCAATTTCTGTGTTCAATCATGCTACAACATCAAAACCGTAAGATAATAGATGTACAACCAACGAAACTTAGTGATTGCTACAATCTAAAGATCCGCATAATAATGGAAAATGTAAACAACAGCTAGTAATGTAGCATTTTCAACTACTCTGAGAGAACGCAGGCAGTATGGATCAAAGTTATTGTACATCAAGGGAGTTACACAACTCTTACTACATTCTATAACAAGCGAAAGTATAATTCAACCCTAAAATGGTGATCTCGTTGCGAGTTTATTTAGATCTATTATAAATTTTCAGAAATTTTAGGATCTTAATCACAGCAAATACAAAGACCTGTTGACACCAAATTAGTAGCTTTCGATCATGTAGTCATGTAGCAGCATGTAAAGTACTTTGGGAGCCTCCTATTTATGGTCAATCGGTTAGGGATTATTAGAACATCTTAGTCTAGAGGCTAACTGATAAGTACCTAATCTAGATGCGTTAACCAGAACCACCCTCTTACTTCACTAAATTCAATCGTCACTGATACGTTACTATGCGTATGACCTACATTTGAACTTTCTCTGATCATTTTCATGTCTGGAGACAATGGGAAGTTGTTTCATCACAATACCTTTAAAGTGCTCAATTTTTTGTACTCTTTAAGCGGGAGATAAGAAAAATGTTTGGGATGTTTTTAATCCTTCCAAATACAACATGAACATTTAAGTTTATCCTTCATCAGTGACATCTGAAACAAAGGAGTGAAGTAGGTGAATGCTTCAACATGTTCATTTATCTTAGGTGACGTCAACTTTGACGATAGGAGATATCGAAAGGGATTCAAAATAACCACATGGTTATGATAGCGTTCGCCACCAGTGGTGCCAGTTGTCTGTTTGCCAAAACGTAAATGTAATGTGTGTGAGTAAGCTACGAATCACGTTGTGTTAATGATGTAGGATGGCCGAATCAACCAATAATTAATGAAGAGTGTGAGAAAAGAGATTTAGATGATAACGTCAAACCGAATTCTAATGCTTCAATCAGATTGTTTTCTTGAAGCAACAAATGTTTGATAATCACAATTTTGGAGAAAAATAAAATGCAGGACGCTCATAGTTTCAAAGGCATGGAACCCATTATATGAATCCTTGTCTACACTGTTAAGGATGCAGGTTGGTCGGGTTATATTTTAGATACTACATATACGCGTGACTCAATATCTTATAGTTAGGCCTAACATTGCCTTATACTTTTACTCAGGCTCTGATTGATCGATCGAAAACCGGACTAGTCACACATCCATTTATTAAAATATAGTAATATCTATTAATATCTAAAATATATATGTATGCAACATTTGTTAACTCCTCCCCCCGCCCCAGATACACATCTGTCCCACGATCATCAACCAATCACATTCCACCCTTCATACATGTTACTTTGTTGGTGTTAAATATGGCAGTTGAATGTTTAAAGAATAAGCAAGTTATTGTTAATTAATTATTAATACGTTTGAAGTATTGCTTATATCCAGTAGACACACTCACTGAATAAGGATGATATGAGGACTATTGTTGTAGTAATGGATAATGAAACAGCTTAATGAGGCTGAGATTGTAGAGATATGACCGACCAACAAGTTCTTGATGGAAGATCGCATTAAGTATAGAAAAAGACTGAAAAAAATCTATGGGCTCCGAAATCGAGATATAGCATAAGTTCATGAAATTATTGACTGTTGGTCTAAGTCAACTTTGTAAGATGCAAAATACGTGGTATGTGTGTGGACAGTAACCAGAACCATTTATTACAGATATGACTCATAATCGATGTCTTTAGTGAATTGGAATTAACACACGTAGGTACATACGGTTAATCAACTAGATAGTGATGTGCAGTGTAAAACGTAATAACTTAATCCCAATCTGTAATTAAAAGCTGCCTGTCCTTAAAACCATGTTAGTTGATGTCTGCTAACTACACAATAATTGTCTGTATATGACAACCCTTTTCATACTTGTTACTCGGAAACCAGCATTTAACAGAGTTCCTTTAATTTCCCCCACGAAGGATTCTGCATGAACAAAATCTTCAAACGATGCTAGACAATCATCAACATCAAAGTACCTGTCAATCGCTTCCTTTATCATTGGTTTATCTTTGCCAAATGTTAAAACAATTTAACGTAACGCATGATTGGCAAAAATGGAGAAGACTTGGCACCAAACGGATTGACGGTTATTCTAAATTCAGATACTCCCTCTCTAGAATCATCTTTCCACCACAGGAACAGCAGGTAGTCTCGATCTTCTTCAGGAACCTTAACCTGTAAAATCATTTCTTCAATATCCGCTGCGATTGCAACCTGAAACTGATGGAACCTAAGCAGCTGGTATGGTAAAAAGGACACACAGTTAGGACAGCTTTGAAGTACTTTGTTCGACGAGATGCCTTTACGCTTTACTGAACAATCAAACACAACTCTTACCTTCGCCATTTTTTCCGGATTTATAACTGGATGATGGGAAAGATACCAGTTTCCTCGTGTCCCACTCATAGCAGTCTCGATATGTCCTTTCTCTACATTCCTCAACATAGCTTCCTTATATCTTATCCATAGGTCGGGATGAGTCTTAAACCTCTTGCTCAGGAACTTGAATCGTCTAAGAGCCAGGTCTCTGTTACAGTCTAAAATCCTCCCTACTCTCTTCTAAGGGAAGCCTATGAAGAAGTGGCCACCGTTATGTTGCACGACTGTTCCACCAACTTTAATGCGGTAATATCATCGAAAGACCATGAGTCATCACCTTGTGTATTGTCTCTGAATTCCTCCCTGTACATACTCTTTATCATTGATTCAACATCCTTCGTAGACTTCAATGCAGCGGAGAAGACTTCTTTACATAATATAATTTCGACGAATTAATGACGTTATTCTGTTACGACAAACAATTTCAAATTGGGGCTATTTGTTCTGTTACTGATTAACAACAAGAATATGAATAGCTTAATCGGTATGATGTATCTTATTAATTCGTTATATTGATGAATAAATTCTCATTTTAAATCAGATAAGATAAAAAAATAGTGTAGTATCTTAGTCGAGTTCTTGTTGTTGATTTTCGTTGTAGTTCTGATTACTAATGAACTAATTAATAATCATTTCAATGATAACAATCGTCACATTGTTATTATGTATCATAAATAATACTCTACGCTTTAGATCAGGCGTTTTATCTATGTTTCATATTTCCATACTTATCTGTATGAAATACAAATTTATGTAGATTGTATTCTATTATAAACTCATTTGTTATTATCAATAAATAAACAAGAATTTACATACAAGTATAATGACTATTGTGTTCCACACTAGTACTACTACTATTACTACTACTGCTACTACTACGAATAATAATAATAATAATAATAATAATAATAATAATAATAGTAATTATTGTTATTATTATTATTATTATTATTATTATTATTATTATTATTATTATTATTATTATTATTATTATTAAGTAATAATTGAGTGTAATAAGTCATTTATAAACCATCCAAGCGTTGGCTGTTATTATGGCCAAGATACCATTGAAATTGTAAAATCATTTTCTAAAGTACCACCAATTATTTGGTGGTATTTATATTGTTAGTGTAGAGCCTTAATGAAAACTAGTTGAAGAGAAGTTTCTTCACTCCCACCGTCCTTTATTAAGTTTATTACTTTTTTCATTTAATCCAAACAACAATGTGGCGAGTACAAATCAATTATTTACAATAAATATCGCCTATGTAGTTATCTGCCAAGACTAGTTCGAGTCGAGGTCCTAAACACGGCAGAGAAGATAGCCAGATAAGTCAAGGTGCCAGAAATATGCATACAAAAGAAGTACGTTCAACACCTCTTGCAATGGCCTAACCGTGATTCATTAGGTAAATTTCCACCTTAATTATAGGTATGCGTGTGTAGCTCTTTCTCTTAATGCGTAATTTCCTAAATTATACAGACATCATTTTCTGTATTCACAAATTTCCATATTATTATTATTATTGTTATTGTTATTATTATTATTATTGTTATTATTATTATTATTATTATTATTATTATTATTATTATTATTATTATTATTATTATTATTATTATTATTATCATTATTAATCAAGTATACACATAATGAGTTTGAATATCACCCAACCTTCTCTTCCAATTGCTGTTTAAATGAGATGGTTTGTGGAGATTAGTAATAAGTTGAGTTGATTGAATTCGCCACAGATTGATGTTAAACCAGGGGGAACTAAACAGCTATTTCGTTCTTGTATGGAATTCCACAGCAGTGCCAATAGCAATGGATTGTCGTCGCGACATAAAAAAATTGACAGAGGTGGGAATTCTACAATTAGATGCCGATCCAGTGTTGCAGAAGTTTGGGTGTTCGCCAATCTGGAACCCCTGGGGTGGAATCTAGAGTGTGCACCGATGAGGAGTTCTATACTAGAACGAAACAGTTGACTAGTGCACTGTGGTATTCAACTGTACCATGGCAACATCGGTCTATGACAAATTCAATCAATAAAACTTGATTCCTTTTTATAAAAATAAACAAATGATATTATTATTATTATTACTGTGACGAATTTTAATTATCACCCACTCCATTTTACACAATCATACGTAGTCCATGTCATTTTAAGTAAAATTTAGCCTTTAAGTATAAACACTGCATAATTGACATCGAATACACAATAAATCCATTTTATAAATTTAGTGACTAATTGATATGTAAATGAATTTCATTGATCGGTAGAGATTTTTGTGACTGTCAAAAACCTATTATTGAGATCGAATTAGTAGAAAATATTACTCTTTAATATCATTACATATTCATCAACCAAACATTTATTTAGGTATGTATTCAGTTTAAATTTATTTGAATTAAGGTGGCTTATGGAAATTGGTATTAAGTTTAGTTGATTGAATTCGCCGCAGAATGATGTTGACAGGGTACCATTGAAAACTAGGGAGCAGTGGACGACTGTTTCGTCCGACAGCATTCACTAACCTAAGCCTCTGGGGAGGAATCAAAGGTGAATACTACTAACGAGTCCCATACTAGGACGATACAGCTGTTCAGTGTTACTTAGTTTTTAGTGGTGCCCCGTTTAAATCATTCTATGATGAATTCAATCAATTAAATTTATTTATTCGACTAATTAACATTTACGATTTCAACTAACCTGAAGTCACATATTAATGGCCATTAAAAGTTATCTCTGCCTTACATTCTGCTAATCAATAGTGTTTACAATTAATTTCGATTTTTAAGTGCATCGCTTGATTAGACTTTACTAGAAAGAATGTTCTATATTACCTTGACTATCTGAATGACAGAATTACAATTTAAATGATGGATAAGTTATATTCTGATAATGCATAACAACTCGATTTCGACTGTATCATTTCACTTATCGTTCCTTATCTGTCTGACATCGTGTTCAGATAACAGTAAGGACAAGTCATATAGACTACTAACATATCTTTATAATTATCAGTCTCAATGATTATGAAATGTGACAATGATACATTACGATTATACAATATACACTGTATCAAAACAGATAAAAAACGTTACAGGATTTTATGAAAGGGGTAAACCACTTCGATTCTTTGTAAACCACCATCGAATCTCATCTTAAACACCAAGAATTATTCATTGTTCTCTTCATTAGTAAATCAATCATCAATATCCATTAATTCTGTAAAAGGTATTAGTTGAGTGCTGGGAAAAATATACGCATTGTGAATACTTATGAAATCGTTATTTTACCCTAAATTAGTTCATATGATCTAGTGTGATCGACACTTTGTTTATTCATTAGTCACTCTACTATGAATATACTTTCAACTATTTATCACTACAATGCCTTAACTACGATTATTACTAAACCAACGATAACTAGGTTTCGAATGAGTTGTCATTAGTAGTGACTAGATGTGAAGTGAATTGCATAATAATGCCTTCACGATTATTACTGTTCATCATTAGGAAATGAGGTAATATTTTTCAGTAATGTTCATATAGTTTATATTTTGTGGTTTTGAGGTTTTTCTAACCCTCACTGTGGTCATTTTCGTCCCATTGATAAATAGTTAGCGATAATTTATCTTATTGGTTTGACTGTTCATTGACTTGCCACAAAATGGTGATACCTCGATTGAGTGATCACTTTTTCTAGCATTATGAGCTTAAACGATATTGGTACCGAATCTCCTATTGTCGATAACGTTGGTTTATAATCAACGCGTAGTGTCGTAACCGATCTAAAAGATTTATTTTTGACTATGCTGTTCTTAGTTGCATTTCCACCAATAAATTCACTCAAGAATACTGTAAAGAAATTCGAAAAGCGATATTTTGTAACTACAACTTGTAATTCCTGTTTCCATCAAAATCAGAAACTATTTATCAAGTGTCAGTGTTGGAGAAGTGTTCAGTGAAATCGGAATGCGATTCTCGGTCATCCACAAAGGAGGAAGTTAGTTGCCTTCTTTTTTTTTTTAACAAATTCGTCCTAGGGCGTCATCAAAATGTGAATGCCCGTCATAAATTTTGCTAAACAAGTCGATGGTTATTGGACGGTCGTGTGCAGAAATCTGCAGCACAACCACGAATATAACTGTCTACTGTACGACAACAATAAGCAAATGAGGAGGTTATCAGATACAGAGTTTGCAACGATTCAACTTCTGCTGTTTTCAGGTAAAGCCATTTTTAATGTTATTGACTTTGCACATGCTACTTGTCGTCCCGTACTAGGACGAAACGGCTGTCCCGTGCTCCTTAGTTTCCTATGGTACTCTGTCAACATCAATCTATGACGAATTCAATCAACTAATTAAATTTGTTTAAAAAAACAAATTGATTTTCTAAATTAAAAAGTAATACTATCATTACTTAAGTACATTTGAAAGATTATTGATTAATGAAGGAACCTTAAAATTTAACACAATAGGACATATTTCAAATTAATGAATACCTAGTAAGTGGTATCATTGTAATTATTCAATAATAAATTTCTATTATTGATAGAAAGCATAGTAAGAAACATTTCAATGTAAATAACTTAAGGATTTTGTTAAGGTTTATATACAGTGCCTTTAATGTTCACTAAGTTATAGACGTCCAACATTGTTTGTAAGTTCTTCCTTTGTTTATTTTTGTGATTGTTGAACGTTCAAGTGTTTTTTGTTTTATACTTTAGATTTTATTTTAAGCGCCTGAAGTTATTCATTGAATTCAGATTTATTGAATCTATTAATGTAGTACAGTCTGACATCTTGAATGATATGGTTCTTAATGGTATCCTCAATGAAGATTTCGTTCTAATATGTAACATTCACCTACTAAATGAATGAGAGATAAACTGACAAAAATGTTGAATACACTACTTGAATCTAATAATGATAACATTGAGATTAAATTCGACTATGAGTCATAAAAATGATTGTAAACAATCGTTCAGTTTTATTGATGTCTTGATCTATTATGAAAGAGCTACATATAATAGACAATGGGTAAAATTTTTAGACTAATCTGTTGAGTGTTTTAATAAAAGAATCTTGAACGGTTGAAAAAAGTAATGGTGTATAAATAAGAAGGTGAGTAATTCAAAACTTAATGAACATCGATCATTCGATAACAAAAGACTCATTGTTCGAAGTCACACAAATGAATAGACAAATATGATAAAGAAATACATAGGTTATGTAATGATCTAAATTTATTATCAGAATTCACCACAGTTATATATTTAGAGTAGCGAGAACATTATATACAATAGAGACTTAATCAAATTTCTTTTCCATCATGGTCTTAATCCTCAGTCTTTCATCCTCTCCTTCTTTCTACCACTGTACTAACCTTCTGCTCTTTATCAGATAACTGGACATGATTTACGTTTTATTTTGATTAAAATAAATCAAGAGTTTGTGAATTATCTGCGATTCGTAATAACATTCTTTGCATTTAAGAATGAAACTACCATGGGCCCATACTCAGTACAATAATCATGGATCATTCATGTTTTAGAAACTTAAATTAGTAATCAACCAAATTAAACAACTTCTACATACCATCTTCTGCAGAAAAAAAATTGTCACAAGTGTGACTGTATGTGAGGTCAGATCTGATTTGGATGTAAAGGCTAAATGTCATTCAGAGCACAGGGAAATGCTACCACAGTACAGAGTGGTACTCACGTTTTATGGGATTAAGTAACTCTGGGAGACAACTAAACACAAAAGAGGAAAATTGCGATTGAGATATCTTTCAGGAAGGAGATAGGCGAACAAGAAAAAAACTTGAAAATTCTTCTTTGCTCCTCCTAAGTTCGTTGGTTTAGTCCTATTCTATGTTATTGTAAAATGTTTGGTCAGTAACCTGGGGTCAAAGATGAATAATTTACAGCAAAGAAAACAGAATAAGGTAAATATGAGCCAAAATGATGTATAAGCATCTGCTCGCACTCACACAGGAAATTATGGTCCAACTGAGTCAAGTAAGTCCATAATTAGTAGCAACTGATTAATTTGTTCTAAATCAAACCCTTGCATTCAGAGTATGTAGATATACGTCAATGGTTTCACAACAATCAAAATCATGATTCGATATAGTTATCTGATTTGTCATTTTTTTGAAGCTGTATGATTAGACGAAAAACAGATTATGCATTCTTCATCAAATCGATGTTGTTTTTTAGAGACCGATTTCACTTTATTGTTTGCATTTATCATAGACTAATCCTGAGTGGATATAATAATCAACCAAGGATCAACAGATAATGGGTATTCTTTCTTAGTATACGACTTCATAGTAGTGCGCGCTTTCAATATCACCAAGGAACCGAACACAGTCTTTTTGTCTTGTGACATAGTCTTAATCATTAGTAATACTTCTGGCCGGCAGATGTCTAATAGTAGGATTTCAAATTCAATCAGTTTTTAAGCAGAAGATGAAATAACACATGTCGTAGTTAATTAAGCAATTTTATTTTCAGGTTTATAAAGAGGAAGGATTCCTTTGTATAGAAATAAACAATGACAAAAAATATGACTAAATATGATTTTGGCATGTTCAATATTCAACGTTATACACTTTTACGAATGGGTTATCAATACCTCTTTTCGAAAAATTGTGACAAGTGATCATCTTCTAGTTAATCCAATAGGAATTGATATTTATAGCAATCACTATTAACAATTGAATTGAGCTAGTTTTGTGAAGACAGATATTAGGTCTAGTTGTTTGTATTCGTTACAGATGGAAATTGGTTGGGTACCAGTGGAAACTAGGGATCACTGAAAGGTAGCTTCACCCTAGCATGGGAGACTTCAGAAGTGTTAATCCTTGATTTCGTTAGGGAAAAATAATACTTTTAGTTTGATTCATGAATTTTTTCCATAAAGTATGTATTGAATATATACTTTTATTAATTGACATTTATGTAGTATACTATTTACTAATAATGAAGGCATAAACAAATTACATCATTAATAATATTCCTTGACGTTATTCGTAAACATTTACGACCATTTCATCCTAATTATCAGAGTTTTAATGGATGCAGTTGCATCCTAATATTGAGAGAGTCAATAAACCATTACCTGTATAATTTGTGATTAGTTTGAATATGACTAGTCAGATTGGTTAGTTTTCCTTGATTAAATTGAAGTAAGTCTTAATCAACGTTTGTTTCGGTAAACTGATTCCTTATTATTTTAAATAAATTAACACTACTGCTCATTGATTACAGTTGAAGTGTAGCCGGTAAATGGAATCCATTATGTGCATTTTATTTTGTTTAGAATTCGTTAGTTATACCCTATTGTTGATGTCAACATTTCAACTCGAATTCAGTCCGTTCTCTTCAAACGGTTCAATGTTTACCATTATGGTTGAGAGATAATAAAAATATTATACTTGTCTGTTCATCACTCTCTAGCATTATCGCAAAATACATTCATAGCGTAAAACCTAAATAAGAAAATTCTGTTTAGGATGTCAAAATAAACAACGTCAATAATTTTAGCTGTTATCATCTCACGTGTCTTCCCTACTTTCGTCTTTCGATTTTTTTCGCTTACTTTTGAGTCTTTTGAGTTTTTCCTTTAAAGGCATCAAGTAAATTCTAAAGAAATATCCAACTTCAATGGTGGATTCAATGTGCGATGTTGGGCAGTGGCTGAAATGTTTATTTCAGTATAATTCATTAAGTTTGGAGTTGAGTGCTAATTTTTAGTAGTTCTGTATTCTCTGAAATAGACGGTTTAATTCCAATGCTCTTTTTATTGTTCAAAATAATTCCATTAGCGTAGAACTTTAAATTGAAGTGGGCATTTTTGACTTTTTTCTACGTCATTCTGTTCTTGTTTACTTGTAGATCTCATATCTATGTGTTCATTGGTCGCTAATTGATCTGAATGTCATGTTTCTTGAAATTTTATGACATTTTCCAACTGTTGGATGACGGCTAAATAGTTTAACTTTCAAAACCTTTGATGGTTATTTGCGTACAGCGTATGATAATAATGATTTAATTTGCACTTCATGATGAAACTAGGCAATCATTTTTCTTAAACTTATTTGTGTGAGTTTTGTTAACTTGACCCAATTTATTGTTTTAGAATCCATACATAATCATTATTGTAATAGATTATCAGTAAAAAAGAGATGTAATGCTGAATACTGCTACTAAAATATTTGTTAGAGAATTAGAACTATACAAACAGATACTTTTATTACTGTTAACCAAGTTACTAGTGGTATTGAATTGATGAATCAAAGTGACAGAATCACCTCAGGCAATAAGACAAGGTCATAAATACACGTTATTTTAAATTGAGATTGTTAACTATAATAATATTAGACCATAGAGATTATTATACAACTGTTCACTTGAATTTGGTTACCTAATAAGAAGCAGATGGTAATTTTACCAATGGTTGCTAAGACTCACTAAAAAAATAATAATCCGAAGAATCAGTGACAAAAATTCTATGGTAGTGTACCACCTTTTGAGGTAGTTGGCTAAACTGAAAAGCATTTATGGTCATTCTGGATGATATCCTCAGAGTCTATGATGGTACAGATGATTCTAGACAGACAATATACTGTTTCATGACCATATGCATGGATAGGGAGTTGTGAATAAGTGACTGATTAGCCTAGCTAAGATTATAGCTAACATATAGTTGTATTGACCATTCTAGTATAATATTTATGTACGCATGATATACATACTTAATTATTTGTCAAAAACCATTAGACTGCCTTTCTATACCCCTAGTCGTCTCAATTCTGGATGTCGTTTAAGGTCCACATACAACAGTACAAAGTAGTCAACCGAAATTTTGAATATCAATAACAGAAACTTGTGAAACCTAACTAATACTTCCATGTATTGACCACTAAGCACTGAGAGATGTATTGCTTGTCCAGTCCTTTATAGTTGTGACCAAATTTTATCTATCAAATTAAGGAGTGGACAATAATCCAAATAACATATCATCCTTTTGATCATGTTTTGAAATATAGTGATTAAAGGTAGTCGATAGGAAACCGTGTTTGATTTAGATTTCGTGATGGTTGACACTCATCAGTACAGGGTATTCACCTTACAGTCTACTACCGTTATCACTGAACAGCTAATTTTTGATCGACTTCATTTTATCAGATTTGGAAAAAAATGTTTAGTGTAGAAAAAATGACCACTACTCAGTGATCAATCGCCATAAGTACCTCAGTCCAACGTGATATTAGTCTTTGGCATGAATAACTAAGTGACAACGTCTCAGGCTACGAAACTGGATGGCGTGGGGGATGAATCCTACAGGAAGAATCAGTGATCTTATGACTTCTAATATGCTTCATTGATAAATCCTAGATAGAACGAATCAGAGATCAAGGAAAATTTAACTCTTACATATTAATGCGTGGCGACTGAAATAATTAATATCAATAATTGTATGTGAATTATTTTCATCCTCATATCACCTTCATAGAAGATGAGTACAATTTTAACTGAGAATTTTGGTTTGTATAAGTTGCACAAGAGTCATCTATCACTCAGTATCTGATACAATGAATTCTAAGTAAAAATGACATAAACTGAGGTAGTTTCATAGGAATTATTTATAACTTTTAAGTAAGTTTTCATCACAGATTGTTATCAGCTGGAAAAAACAGAAGGGACTGAACAATTGTTCTAATAAATTGGAAGATCTTTCACAACAAAAATGTCCTACAATTCTAAATAAGGTTTGTTACTTCTTGTACATGGATAATTAGACAACAACTTTCTAACTGCATCCTTGTTGCCAGAATCATACATAGAGAACAAATGACAGAATGTTCTGAAGAAACCTCTATTGCAATGTTTATTTTTTGTAATAACATTATAAATGACCTTAAAATCCTAGACGCTTCTAAGAACCATGAGAAAGTTGGTAATGATGCTGATAATGGTCTATTCAATACAGCATGGCCAATTGTTTTCTAGAGTTCCATTTAAATATTTTAAGACAAAATAGTTTAGTCGAAAATCTTTTCAAGATTTCTATTTTCTGAAGACCCTTTTTTAGGAAATATCTAGGATTGTCAGATAAATCCAAAAACCTTGAGTTTTGTGACAAACATCATGTCGTCCAGATAACCAGGAGACATCCTTTAGTTCAATTTCTCAATTCCACTCAAATCATTATGCGAACAGGATGACGGTTTTAGACTGAATATTTTAGTAGCAACATTTTAGACTGTACAGTAAGATGATGGAGTCTGAATCTTAAGGAAAACACAACTTCCGTCGAAATTGACATAGGCCTTCCTATATAGTACGAAACAAATCAATCAAGCAGCATTTCATGCAGCTAATTTAAACTAGCTGATTAAAAGTCCATCAATCTGTGTTATCTTTATGCAATGATCACATTTATTTTTTAAATCGCTCCAAAAGTTCCAGATTTTATAATACATTTTTAGATTTCCATCTCCACGCTGATAACTAGTGATCACGCTATTGATATTTATTCACGATGTTTTATATCAATATCTAAACTAAAGTGTCATGATTTCTTCCTTATGTAGACTGAGTGCCAGTGCAGCTTGTTAAACAGATGGTCAGAAGTCACAGATTAACATTACATATTAAAATTAAAATGTTGAAAATGAATTACATTATAACGGGAATATCTCTCTGAACAAGTTGGAGGCGGAAAGAGATGACAGTTAATCCAACTTTGCACAATGAAGAGTATTTATGAATAAAAAATGTGAAGTAATTATATGTTATTATAACTATATTCTATACCACAAATTGATGAAAGTAGGAATTCTACGATTGCATGCCGGCCGGTCCAGTGGTGCAGAGATTAAGTGTTTGTCCAACCTAAAGCCCCGTGGGGCAAAATCTAGGATGCGCCCAATTTAAGAGTTCATCAGTACGACGAAAAAGCTGTCCAGTGCACTTTGGTTTCAAATGGTACCCAGTCAACATCAATCTATGACGAATTCAATCAATTAAAAATACCAGTCTCCATAAAAATCCAGCTCAATTCAATTCTTATAATTCCACTTATCATTACGTCTTCAACAAAGGTAATTATTTAAAGAAACGTTACATGAATACCATAACTAACAATTGAAATTACTATTAACCCCAACTTACTACTGCTAATTTTATCAAAAAAATGAAATAAACATGTCATTCTTTAAATACAGCGAAATGGTATACTCATTATCAAAATAATTCATTTCGAATAGAAAACAATTGACCAACTACTTATTCTATTGAATAACTTCATATCGATTGGATACAATTTAATAGTTCTTAACTACCATCAAATTACCTGTCATCAACAAATTTAATCATTAAACGATATAGCATTACACAATCAACAAATTATACAAAATTTGCATCAATATACCATTGTCATGTACTAACAGGAAACATCAACTTCACAGCGAATATCGTGATGTCAAGTCGATTATGTTAGATATAGTAGTATTATTATCTCAAAACGTTGAGTTCTATTGGAAAATGTATGAATTTCGATTGAGATGTTGAAACTTCTCGATGATAATTTCAACCAGAAACATTCGATTTACACTGTCGATTTATCTTAAACTACAACGAAATAATTTTAATAATAATTTCTGTTGTCATCATGAAATTGTTCTGTAGAGATTTGATGTTATGTTTTATAATGCTTTCGAAATGAGCTTGCAGTTGACAGGTGGCAGTGATTGTGGCGATTGACTCGATACCTCACTGACCGATGACTTCCACACAGGTTTGTATGAAAGAACAGACACTAATGAATTATAGTCGAGGCCAAGTCATTTATTGAGTACAATCATTCGCCATCATATATCATCTACTCAACCAATTAACAACAAGAAATACAAAATACAATCAAGTCTGATTTGAGGAAATTGTGTGTGAGATCCAGAATATTGCATTCATAATAAGGTTAGAATAAATCAGGGAAGAAACCAAATATGTCGATCGATAATGCATACATGTTGTTATTTTCACAATACAAATATCATAGTTACTGAGTGTTTAACCACATGAAGATTATCCATAAGGTCATCAACAACACCAACAATAGACTCGATACGATGTGATTTCTTATTCCTCACGATAATTTAACAAGTTCATTAATTCACCTTGATGTTCACCACGATGCTTAACATGATAAATTATAACCACTGAGTGCATTGAACACAATGGAGGTACAGTCAAGCATATGTTGATATAAATGTTTTGATAGTGCATCATTCATCCTAATAAGTATATAGCAGTGATCTGGATGAAATCAGATGAAAATGATTATTGAGACAAAGTAAAATATATTGATTTCCAATGTATGTTGACAAAAACGTTGATAATGATTGTGATGTTGAGGAGAATTGGAAGAGGGAGTGATGGAATGAAGTGCAAAGTAATTGATCAATTAAATGTGGTGTTAATTACCGTTTTTTATGCACATACACATGAAGTGAATTCTGGCTTATACAGATTGTTAATATTGAAGTGTTATACATGGAAATTTATTTGAGGTTTCAAGTTAATTTATCTGTACAATTAAGGTGCTCGTAATTGATTATGTTCCTGAAACTGTATTTATGAACATTTTTTTTATTATTAATTTAGATTGAATATAATAATCAATGTTCATGAGTTTTATTTTATAAGTATTTATGATATGTGGAAGTAAACTTGTGAATCTGTAAGACATAGATTAGCCACACATTGTTATTACCGATTCTAGGTTGTTTCAAGTTTTTAGAAAAAAGTGAACAGTGAAATCCAATTTCCATGTTTTAAATTTATTCATCTGAATGTGATTGTATCATTTACAAAGAAAAAATGACTACATAGATGATCAATTAAGGGAATATTTGATTTTGAGCGATTTTTTGTATATATCCCAGTCATATGGATGATCAATCAGGACCCGACTTTAAAGCTGGATAACTCGAATTTACTACTCACCTAGATCATCAAATCTCTTAACATTAGTTACCTAACCCAAGTCAAATGGTGATATAAAACTCAACATTCTTCACAACACTCATTCTCAACATGTTCATTATTTGTTAGATGTAGTTAGTTTATGATATGGCGCGACGATCATCCATTGTTAGTGGTGATAACTATCTCACTAACGTCAAGCCTGAACTCCATCAGTTACGACTTTTTATTGGAGCTTTAGAAACAACCTGAAATTAGTCACTAGTTAGCTGACAGTAGACTACCGTGGTGCTAAATCATAAATTAATGAAAGTGAAAATTCTACCACTGAATACCGGCCGGCCCACTGGTGCAGAGGGTTAGATATTCGTTAACCTAAAGCGGAATCTAGGGTGCGCACTTCTGTGGACTCCCATACTAAGACAAAACAGCTATCCATTTCTCTCTGGTTCTAAATGGTATCTTCCTAACATCAGTTTGTGGTGAATTCAATCAACTAAACTTAATACCAACTTAATACGTATCTCTACAAACTGTTTCAATTAAAATGCAATTAATTAATTCTAGTTGACTGTATTGTACAGAAGGGAAAATCAAGAAGTTCATGTATGTGACTTTTATATAGTGTACATAGAAATTAATATCTATCTTCATAATACTGCCTTACTTTAATTATAATCAACTAATATTTGAATAAAATCTACTAACAAACATTTACTTATTATATTTAAGTTGGATTGTGACTGGCAAGTGGAATCCAGGACGCGCATTTCATCCTATTCGGGACTCATCGGATGGATGAACCTTCATCCTAATGTTCATGTTCACACTGGGATTCGAACTCAGTCCGCTTCGTGTCAAACGCCACCGCGTTCACCACTAGGCTACTGTGTTCAGACAGTCACACTTGTGCAACGGGTACATATGTAATTCAGAATAGACTTGTATTTACTTATTAATTTAATTAGAATAAATACATTTACATGTGATTAAATTTTATACAGATTGTTTATTAACAAAATTTTTAATTATACCGCCCACTTAAATATTTGATATCTTTATAAATTAGTCAAATTTATGCAATAAACTTTTTAATTGTTTTATCTATTTGCATTAATTTTCATTTCAAATAAAACATGAAATGATGATTCATGAATGTTGAATGTAAACAAAGATACTTCTAGAAAGTACCTTAAATTATTGAACATTTACTTTGTTTAGTTTATTTAATACTTTTGCATATTAATTAATCAAATGATTATGTTCACAATCATTACAGATTGATTATTGGTTAGACATCATTGAAAATCATGTAATATTGGATAATTGTTTCATCTTAAGGTGGGATACATCAACAGTGTTCACTCATTTTGCTGACAACGGATTAAACTTAAGACTATCAAATCTTATAATGAATTTCATACACTTTGTTTGCTTTATTATTTTCATGAGAGCAAGAACAAATATTTGTGCAGAATAAGATGAATTCATTTTATTTCGTTGGTTTCTCATCAGCTGCATACAACCTAGAATAATATTTTACAAGATTAATATTTGAAACAAGTTTTAGCATACTCATGAGAATGGATGGAGTTAGTTGAAATCAAGATTACATAAACATGTGAACATGGCTTAAAATGATACAGGACACCAAATTGATATTAATCAATCATTTAAAGTATTCAATAGACAAAAAACTTCAAATCTTCTAAAATATGCCGAAGCGATTGCCATTAAACGATTGAAACCAAACTTATGTGTTCAAAAAGAAACGGTTATAAGCCTTTCTTTACCCTGGTAACTTAACTTTTGCGTTATTGTTTTCATTGTTATTATTCTTTCGCTAAGTTTCTTTTAATAATTTTTCTCTTCTGATCAGATTTAACTATTCCTTCTCTCCATTACATCATCGTTTTTCAGATGGTTAAGTTCAACTTTCGTGTTTAATTAGGTCATTTAAAGTTTAATAACTGAGTTTTATTCACTTTATTCTCAAATATTTCCAACCACCTCTTATTGTGTAATCATTTGACCTCTGATCTCTATTTTGCCTTCTGGTACCTTCTCTTGGATCGTATATATATTCACAGCATTTTCTCCAACATTTTAAGCCATGTTCACATGTCTACATAATCTTGATTTCAACTAACTCCATCTATTCTCATGAGTATGTTAAAACTTGTTTCAAATATTAATTTTGTACAAGAGTATCATTCTAGGTTGTATGCAGCTGATGAGAAACCAACGAAATAAAATGAATTCATCTTATTCTGCACAAATATTTGTTTTTGCTCTTATAATGAATGCTTAATTATCGGTACCATTAGACTGGTTTCTTACTTCAATCATTTCATGATATAGCTCCACTAATTAATTATATATTAAGATTTAAAAATTGAATTTAAAATAACATACTTTATTTTGTTATACTACTGAAATGATAAATGACAGAGTAGAAAAAAATAATTAACAATAAACTTTATTGTTCTAGCAATTCATACAACATAATTTCTTTATACATTTTTGATCAACACAAGGATAATATGATTAGTAAAGCAAAATGTATTCATTAAATATTTTAAAGTTTCTCATAAGCTGTCTATGGTCTAAATTTCCAGTTCCTTGAAGAAGTGGGTGATGTAAGTATAACATATAAACTTATCATATAATATCTGATGATGATGTATAAGTCAAAAATACCATAAACATAACTTGTGGAAATTCCGATTTAGTTTATTTATCCTAATTTTAATTACAGGAATTACTGTTATTTTTTATAAAAATAGTGGAATTTCAACTCACCAACCAGTTATTTAGACATATTGTCGGACTAGTGATAAGATCATTACTAAGAGCCCATTTTGGCTGATGTCTAGATAGGCTAATTTTAAGAAATAAGACTAAGACATGAAATAAAAGAAAGTAACCCACTATCGTATATAAATTAACGATACATTTATCAAATTGAGATGATTTGCTGAGATTAGTATTAACTTTAGTTGACTGGATTGGATACGATTGAGAACCAGAGAGCACTGGACAGCTGTGTTGTCCTAGTATGCGGCTCCTCAGCAGTGTGCCTTAAACGTTGGCCAACCTGATGACCCTCGGACGGAATCTATAGTACGCATTGCTGATGCGTCTCATACTAAGACGAAACAGCAATCGAGTGATACTTTTGTTGTTTATAATAGTGTCAAATCCTTTTCTCGACTGTTTCACCAGTTTAATAATACACATACAATTGAATATCATTATCTTAATCACTTTAGCTAGTTAAACTTGACCATAAGACGAGGAGATGAGAGAACAATTTAAAAAATTTTTATTCAGTAAAGAAACGTAGACAGGAAAATAATTAAATTATAATAGTTGTTGTCCTGCCAGTCGTTATTGGTATTTAGGGGAAACTTTATTTAATAAAGTCATAAAATTGTGTTCAACTAATGAAATAGATAAAATATTCGCATATATTAAGAAATGTGTAAGTCCTTGTTGCCATCTGTGGATCCTGAAAGAATTACTTCATGACTATCTTTAAGTTATACATTTAAGTTGAAAAAATTAAACTATGACTAACCATGAAACCCAGTGAGCATGCCTATTCCTATTCAGAACTCATTTTTGAACTATAGACCCCTGGTTCATGTCCTAATAGTAACATTAATATTAAAATACAAGTGCACCTGGCTGACAGGTTCTAAGTAAAAGGGAACATTATTCGACACTTCAATAGACTATTTTCAGTTTATCAACTACATTAGAATGATGTGTGTACCTACACCTCCAGTAACGGTTGAACCAAAGAACTCCATGATTCTTGGAGAGAGAAATGTCGTTAATTGATTGAAGTTATGGATGTAAATCACTGAATTTAAACATGAATAGTAAACACTAATTACACGATCTGTAAGCTTTGAGTTAGGTTACTAATGGAATCATAGATCAGAACTGATGAGGAGTTCTATACTAGCTTAAAGCGATTGTACTGTGGATTCTGGTCTTCCATTGTTACATAAAATTATTTTGAGTTTCCAGTCAAACTAACACATCTGTCAACATATTTAAATTTACTTTTTCCAAAATCATGCAGTATTCGTACAGTATATTAGATGATGAATATCTGTTTCTTAGTTCCCAAAACAAGAGTAAGGAAAGATTAAAAGAAGCTACATAGTGACCTGACCAAAATACATCATAGCTGAGTAAAGTCATCAGTTGTCACTGTACATTGTGTAATTATTAGGGAATACATAAAATGCAGTGAAAATAAGTAGACATGAATTGACGATATACTAAATATAACTCATTTTTCTCTTATGCTTTATTGTTTTCACGTCAAACTTGTGTTTCTTTATTTTGTTCAACGAGTTTTTGTTAGGCCGGACCACAAAGAAGTGTAACAAACTTTCAGAACTGTGTTTTGAGAACACTATTTCATTTATTCGAACTGTCTGTAATGTAAACATTTTGTTTCTATTAGTGTTACGTTCCGCTTGCCCTATCCTCCCGTTTAGCATAATTACTGTTATTAATCTGTCTCTTGTTATGGACTACAGTTAATTAGTTGTGTACAAGTTGTTCTCATTCACTACCACTATTTCCCTCGCTCTGTATTCATGTTAATTTTCTAATTGGTTTGCTGTGTGGTCTGATTTTATGTATATATAAAAGATTGCTTAAAGTATAATATGATTCTGTCTGGCTGATCTATTAACTCACATTCTTCTTATTTCGGCCTGGGACTAAGTGGCCACAGGGCAGACGCACAGTTATCAACTAGGCACTAGTGATTGGCATTCGGTCACCCACCCCCAATTTCTCGCGTCATAACAGTTTTTTTTACTACAAATAAAATTGATAAGTTTCATTACATACCTCTTTTTTTGCTATGATATTTTAAGCCTATACAGTTTAACAATTAATTTCCTTTGAATTAGATTCAAAATAGCTGTATATTCAGAAACTAATATTCAGGTATAGAAATTATTCATTCAAATAATTAATGATAGTAAATTTTACTATGGTTTTTCATTAAACTCTAAATAAGAATTAATTAACCATAAAAACTTAAAACGCTTACGGTAGTTTACGTTATACTGACACAATCTAAAAGCACACCTAAATTATGAAGTTCCACTTATAATAACTTTGAAAGTGTAATATAGTAGTAATAAAGGTGTCAAAACTTTAGCAATCGGTGGTAAAGTAAAATTAGTTAGTCTAGAATTAATTTTATACAGCATATGCATCCATTAACACTTTTCTTATTCCATATGACTATATTACTTCACCTGAAGTATGCTTGTAAACCGTTTCTTTAAGTTGTGTAAAAAATGATTGATCAATAGTGCCTACAATCTCTATTGACCAAACGATTGAATCTACTATAAAAAATATCTATAAGAAGCATCATTTCGACTACTTCATTATTATATAACTGTTCAAGGTCAATTCTCAGATCGCTCAATGACTTAGGTATAGAACGCGAATACTTTTACAAATCAATCATTTTATTGTTTAATATGCTTCCTCAGAATATTCTAACTTGAGAAAATATGATCACTGATAATTGTATAAATTATTTTTTAAAATGTACTTATTATAGAAATATCTAGTACAATCACAAAATTATTCATTATTGTACGGATGACCTTGATCAGTTGATATTTTAATTATTTAAAAGTGAAAAGATAATCAAATGATCAAAATCACAGACAGAAGTGATAGTCTATAAAGTTACTACTTTTATACTTTGTTATGATTTATTGTAACATTTTATCATTTTAAGAAAACTGTAAAAGAAACTATGGTTTTTATGGCACTTGATGAAATTTACCGAAGGGTTACAAAGTATATCATCCATTCTGCTTAGAAATCTTTCGTAAATAAAATTGTGCTATATTTTCCGAAAAGCCTATTGTTAGCTTATGTATTTTTTGTCGTAGGCTATAGAATTCCTGAGTGATGAACATATCATTCTACGCTATTAACAGAGGTCAATCAAAGTTACGTTACTTACTGTGTAACTCTGATCAAGTAGATAATGTAATACAGTCAAATGAAAGTCGATAAATAGTAAAGCCTACTGAATTCAAAGTGTCTATTTACTTCAATTATCAGTTACTCAGCAAATAAGATAAATGTTAATGGGTTGGGAGAAATAGTTTAACAGCATATTCTGGAAAAAGTTCAAATCATTGAATGATATCATCTCAAAACTACAAAAACCGATAAGGTTTGGACTGGACTTGCTTTGTTTTAGTGTAAAGCTTATCTGTATTATGCACTCATATCGTCAAGTATGAAAACTTTTAAGTTTCTTAAAGAATGAATTACTATAATTCACACTGATAACTTCAGTAAGTTTGTATTTTCCTCAGAAAATCTAGTAGTTCTACCTTCAATTCTACATACTTCTGTTAGTACATACTGTACATAATCCTGAACTAAAATGAGAACTGTATCCAATGCTCAGGGTTTATTTAAATTTATCTAGTTGACACCAGCTGGGAGTGAAAACTATTTTCATATTTAATAAAGTATGAATATGTATAACATATATAAGTTAAATGCATATTATTAACTACCACATAGTAATAAAACTTGATGTGTTAATAACAATCTAACAAAAGACGATTTCAAGGCAGATCGACCAAATAATAATATTGTTTGACTAGTAAATTGTTCTAATTGTCAAAAACATAGCGCTGGACATAGCAACTGTTCTCTTCATCTTTGTCAACGTGAATACAGATTAGCTGTCACGCGCTTCGATAAAACTCGCATATCAATCCATGATTATATTTATGATTAACTGTCCAAATAAGAAAGTGTTGAGGTTTTGGTAAGAAATTCTTATAAGTTTGGTAAATAGATCAGTAACCAATTAATAAACATGGAGATGATTCCAGTTTGACAACTAATAAGATAGACATAAATAACTATTAGGTCACGAATACAAGTGATTCGTTTTCAGACTTGAACTGAAATCTGTATCAATTTCTATTAGATTCCACGTTCAAATTGAAACATATCAATCTATCATGGTCTTGATAACGCCAAATGTATTCATAATTATACATTCATTGTACATGTGATTTTGATGAAGAAAGATTAAAAAATTATTTTTAGTAAGTAGAATGGTGTGGCTTCTGTAATCTGTAATTTTATATCATAGAGTGGCAATAGTTAAACAATCACATAATTTAGAACATCTTATCACTGAGTATTCATTTACTTACCAGGGAATGATTCTAAGACATTCAGGCCTTACAGGGTAAGCGCAATTAGTATTCTGATTACTGATTAGAGCTGAATGTTTTACAGAATTTGAGGGTTCATTGCCAATGAACAGTACCATTTTTGGATAAAAGATCTAACCAATATCAAAAGCTTAATAGACCATAATATTGTAGTAATCAGTCGTTTACTAGTTAATTTCACTATTCAAGCACTTAGCAGAGAATGATAAGTAGTTTATTGCCATCTACTGAATATACTAAGACGAATCAGTTACCACATTAGAATCACACTATGATACAACTACGTATCGACTAGAGAGCTAGTCTTAATTCATATTCACCTAAAGAATGAATTCAAAACATTCTCTGTCGATACCTTTAAGATTACGATATTGTTTGGTGGTTTCGATAAAACAACAGATTAACGAATGGAATTTCGTTTCTGTCACGCAAATCTTTCAAAGGGATTCTGGAATTTGAAAATCGCATAATTATACATTTTAAAGAGATGAAAAAATAATGAGCTCGTTCATTGTATGGTCTTATTCACATGTTTTTAATTATATCTTATTTGTGCTGTTACCGAGTGATCTTCTACAAAGTACTTGACATCATAATTTATTCTTTGAGGTAACCACGTTCCTATCAAACTTCATACAAATTTATCTCACCTCAGTTAGGGCTACATGTAGGAATTAACTTAGTAAGATGATTCGAATAACGAAACAAGTAGTATATAAACATTTTGATTTAGATTCCAGCATACAACAGTTGTAAATCATCATATGGTCTACCTTTAGTTTGAATAAAAAGTAACTGAGTTTAAACTAGTCCAACTGTTCAGTCTGAAAATTGCAATCTGAAGTTAGAAATAAAAATACATTTTATTGTATTAAAAGAGTCTTGACGATTTTCATATCTGAATAATTAAGAGGTCTGTGAAGTAACTGATTATCCTGAAGAATTTCCAATGTTTTAGAGATATTATTAAATAGAACACTTGATAAGTTTCATATATTAATCCTAGTAGAATCATTACTGAAATTCGACTAACAGACAGAATTAAATAAACATAACATTGATCACATCTACTCTGTGATCAGTCAACGAAAATGTCTTAATCAAACAAAACATAATTTAAAGTTGAAATAGCTCCGTGGTAGTGTCTCAGATCACGAAATGAGTTATGCTAGCTGTAGTAGCAAAAGATTTTGATAGGAGGGAATAACAATACGTGGATATTCAGGATAAGTTTTGCCCCTGTAAATACCATTTGTTTCTTCAGGAATGGATTTCGTCAACTCCTAAACTAAAGAGGAAGGGAGTACAAAGTAATAAAGCGCATCAATTACTCCACTTATCTTGAAAATCTGATAAAATCTCACCATAGATTGTAAAAGATCGTTTGACGTTTGCTAATTTATATCAACTATTGCGTGTGCAAGATATTCGTTTATCGATTAAAGGACGTGTATATTGCACAGTAATTCACTTTGCTGTTCTGTATGAATATGAAAAGTGGCTATTAAAAGTAAATGACATTTGTATGTTATTGATATTTGATAATGGATGTTATCGAGACAGCGATAATTTTTTATGGGATCACCGGGAATGTCGATAAGGTTGTAAACCTTCATCGACTGACGGGTTAGGACATGTTACATATACCTACCCACCTCTTAGCTGAACGCGCGATGCTGAATGTTATTGAAGTAGGACAGAAGAATGCTGGGGGCATTCAAATAAATATATGGTATCATTCCATGGAGTCACTGACTGATGATCTGAGCCACATTGGCAGATGAGGATTATATGGTTGAGGTCTTCGGGGTTGTCGTAACTAATCGTTGTAATCACTTTGTGATATGACCGAAAATCGGTCACATTAGCATAGGTGTATTTATTTTTTATCTTCCCTTAAATTAAGATCTTAAACTTATTTCACACCTTCCTTTCCATGAACTAATCCATTCACTCTGAATCATATCCTGTATTTATTGTGTTCTTTTAATGATCACTCACAATTTCAAATACATGTTGATGACTGCAAGACAATATGAACTCCAGGTAAATTAAAGTTTCATGCTGACTGATAAGCTTTATTGATTCAACTACGTTATTAATACATGATTTTAGCTTCATTACGTATAGAATAATATGCAATCATAAATCAATTGAATTTCTTATTTATAACAATGAACAGATTATAAAAAAATATCAGACAACTGATTTACAAACTATCCTTTTTTCGTACATTAGAATGATTGATTTTTAAATCCAACGGTTTACATGATACTGACAAGTATTTTCATGAAAATAAATTGGTATCAACTTAATTGTCTACTTGTTCGAATACTACAAATAACTAAAGACCATTTTATTTAGACAATTCTCTTAGTGTCCATTAAAAAGTGTTCATACATCGATATGTCTAATGTTAAATGATAAAACAACCAATCATTGTATAAAATTACTCATCATAAATGTTTTGTTGACCGTTAGTATTTTGTATCTATTGAATAGATAATGATTTCTAACATTGATTACTAGACAATGTTACGCAAACTGTGGTTATATATGTAGAATATTGATATTTGGTTCAAATTTAACATGGTAAAAGGTGGAAGTGCGAATTCTACCATTGGACTCCGGTTCAGTGGCGGAGATAGTCAAGCGTTTGTTATAAGAACTAAAGGCCCTAGGTTCGATTCTTCTAAGAAATCAAAGGTGAGCAATGCTGCGGAGTCTCATATTAGGATAAAACACCTCTCCAGTGATCCCTGATTTTCAGTGTTACCCAACCAACATTAAACTGGGACGAATAGAAAGGACTAAACTTATTACCTATCTCTATTGAACCAACTCAATTCAGAAGTTCAATTTACCAAAGAGATTCAGTGATTCTTAAAATCTCTGTGACGAATTGCGTGATAAGCTAATCAGAGTTAAGAAATCTTAAACAAGCCAACTGCAAATCAAACGAATCCAAGATAGTTCTTTACTTCAAAAACGTTAAACTAATGAAGTCAATTTAATTTTGATAATATAAACTAAAAACCATAGATAATAATACAAAATCTAACTAAAACTTCTCACCTCCTCTTCCCTAGTATTAGCACGAAACTCTGTTTAGAAACAATTTAAGAAGTGTAAAATGCTAGTTGTGTTTTGATAAAAGTTCGAGAATCCGAATGCTATGAGCACACCAATAAACCAACGGTTAAGTTGTTGTTCTCTTTATTTTCAAACAGTAAAACATTTAGAAAAATTTGGCAAATTATCTATGCATACGAAACCTCTTTATCCTTCTAGGTAGTAGCACTTACCACTGAAAAATAAATTCTTTTAGTGTTTCTATCTTTTAAATGATAAATAACCGGTAAAAATGTGTGTTGTTGATTAGGTTATTAGTTCAGTTTGATTTCTTCGATAAATCTTCATTGCTTATAATGATTATTTATCTCTGTTTGTTTAGGAATCAATAAATGCCGTTAGTAAATTGTACAGCTTACCAAAATGAACAAAATCCAGGAAACAATGGATATGTATTTTGTCATAGTATGTAATTCACTGATCTAACCCATGACCTTTGGAACCTGAGCACCTCTTGGAGTGGATTTAACTTTCAAACTATTAAGTCGAGACCCAATAACATGCATTTCAAACTTCAATCGATTTGAGATGTATTGTATAGCCATAATCCAGTGATATTGGTGATATTTTCAAGCGAAACTGAATTATAGTACGAAACTTAAGTAGTGCTTGAAATGACTTTTGGTCAATTTTTGACAATTAGTGAACAACCTTTGAAAATGGTTTTTGTAGACGATAAGTATTTCGAGTTAGGATTTAAGTTTTGTAGCAGAATTTTGTTCAAGACAGGATTGACTGCATTGTGTCCTCATGGAAACAGTAAATAAAAGACAGAAGATTTGTTCGAAAATAAAAGAACATCAGGGTTGTATAATTATATTACTGTTTTTAATTCTAAATGATGCAACACTACCTCACTTCAGCCCTCCCTAGTCCATGTGTAACTAAAGGGGAGAAAATAATGTAAACAAAAGGCTAAACACGGTAAAAAGATCGCAAAATAAGGTTCATAAAAGACGAGAGTGAAATAATATTAATAAAGTGGGAGGTATCAACACTAAAGTGGGCAGGACCACTTAAGTATCTTATTCCCCCTTCCTTCACCACTAAGACTTCTCCTCATTTACTTCTCATTATTTTTTGTTTTATATTAAACTTCAAAATTAGCGCTAGCCTTAACCCGAGTCTTGAACCAACCCTAAACTAAAGCCACATCGTAAACACACTTATAGGACAATTACTGGAATAGGAATATGTACTCGTCTTGTTCATTTTTATATCCAATTTCAATCGCTTTCTGTTAACGTCTACGATAAGTTGTCTTTCGAACCAATCTCTTTCTTAGGGATACATAATTTTCACTCTTTCGTCCAAATAAGTAAACAAGCTCTTCTAGTATCAGCATTATTATTTGAACTGTATACAACGATCTTAAAACTCATTTCCGTAAATCCGTTAGTCCACAACCATATTGTATTTTCACATATTTTTCTAACGTATGACATATTTGAACTCTACTGATCATAATTCCTCATAAGAATCTAATGAATTTCCCTTCAAAGTTAACATTTAGTAGGTACATAATGGCATACAATGTTATTATGATTGCCACATTTTACAGTTTTGAATTATGCATTGGTTATTGATGAACATTATTGAAAGTCCTTTACTATAACAAATATTCTTCCAGTACTTATTCATTCTCAATAGTCACCTGATATAATTCAATTCTTGTCGAGAAATTCAACAATATCTACAACACTGTATAGTAAAAAAAGAAAAAAATTTCATCTGTTATGATCGAAATTTCTAGCAATTTCAAAGATATCACCTAGTCACTATTTCAACATCAAAGTAAAAAATAGTTTTTAAAAATAAGATTTGTAGATATGTAGATATCTTGTTATATTATTCAACTTTTCATCAATTCAAAATAATGCTAACTAAATGTTGTTTTAATAATACTTTACAAGAATTAATTGAATGCTTAACAACACTATTAGCATAACTTGAAATTTGATAAAATTAATATTTAATTAAGGCAACAGAGGCCGACCAGTTTCAGTCCATTACAAAATCAGCGGGAAGGTACAAGCCTATTCTGAATTACATATGTACCCGTTGCACAAGTGTGACTGTCTGGACACAGTAGCCTAGTGGTGAACGCGGTGGCATTTGACACGAAGCGGACTGAGTTCGAATCCCAGTGTGAACATCAACATTGGAATGCAGGTACATCCAACCGATGAGTCCCAAATAGGACGAAACGCGCATCCTGGATTCCACTTGCCAGTCACAATCTAACTTAAATATAGCTGATAATGATGTCTTAAATGAATAACAGTTAAAATTTAAAAGTTGTTATGTCAATACCTTATATACTGATTACGTTGAAATAAAATAAAAATTTCGTTGATTAGTTATTTCATATTTTTATATTTACTTATCTAAGAGTTTCAAGTTGAAAAATTTTTAATTCATTGTAGACTTTAATTCAACAAAGAGGTTAATCACGCATACATTTACATATATATTCAATAAATTCGTATTATTTCTTGAACTGGTCTTCACTGTTTTCATTTAAGTTGGATTGTAACTGGTAAATGGAATCCAGGACGAGCGTTTCGTTCTATTTAGGACTTGTCAGTTGGATGTACCTGCATCCCAATGTTGATGTTCACATTGGGATTTGAACTCAGTTCGTTTCGTGTCAAGCGCCACCGACTTCACCACTAGACTACTGAGTTCAGACAGTCTATAACGTGTTTTTTTAAATTTGATCCTACTGTAGTTAACTCAAATGATTGAGTCAAGGAATATGTAATACGTTTACTACCTATCTCAGTTATTGAGGTCTAATAGCCTCTTCAACTAATTTGTTACTACTATCTCATTTAGTAAGCTTAACAATAGAATTAATCCCTCACTTAATTTCTTCTATTATCTGGGAGTAATACTTGATTGACGTCTAAGATTAAACTACTAACAACCTACACATGTTGTCTTCTTTTCACAATTGACGTTTGACCTTCATTTACTATTACAGAACAAAGTTCTGAGAAACATGATAGTCATTCGATAGAAAGATGGAGGTTTTCTGCATCAACAGTAACCTAAATTGATGAAAGTTAGACAAGCTAGATTTTTGTTGGCCATTGAATTCAACTACTTTATTTTTCACAGTTTTTGCAGAAACTTACTATTGATGTTATGACTCTACTCAGGAATAAGATTAACTCATTACTGATGCTTGATAACAAACATGTTCAGTGATTGGCATAGGACTCAAGTATTCTTACAATGTATGATTTTTAGAGCAATTTACACTGTGGAAATCTAAATTATGCAAAATTTTGAGTAATACGATACACAGTTTTCAAACGATCGTATTCTGCTATGCTATATATATGTATATATGTCTGTCTATATCGAGAATACTGTAAGTTTTTTTTGAGTATTGCTTGCATCAAAGATAAATTAGATTTCCATCTGTCTAGAGTCGCTTTACATTTTTCATCCTCAGGAGTAATTGTGCATTAGACAATCAACTAGATGCAGTAAACTAGAATTTCATCCCACAAACTAAATCCAGCCCTTTCTCACAAGATACCAAATAAATTATCCTTTACATTTAATAATGTAATCCATTTCACATAATCATGATATTGTGATCCTAATAATTTTGTTTCAAAGTGAAAATTCCTCATTCTAACTCTTCAATATATGGAAAATACATTAGAATAATTTTTCGGGAATCTGAAGCAATTTGTTACAATCTATCTGTGAAACGGATTCACCTCAGATATTCCTTCCTTCTGATACTGCACTAGAAAAATCCACGTCTAAGATGATATTCAAACAAATTAAATGGATTTTTAATACGTAAACACTGTTATTACTTAGTTCATTCATGTAACTTCTTTACATTATAAAATTTTAGTCACTGGACTTTATTACAGGCTTATATTATAAACCATCTTTAAAAATTAGAACAAATTTGTATCTTCTCGTTGATTAGTCATTGACTGAAACTGGTCAACCTCTGTTGTTGTGTTGGCATCCTGAGGTGATTGTCTCGATATAGATGTTAATCAGAATCCAACTTAAACATTTTTTAAAAATGTATAGTTAGAATAAAACACTACCCCATTCATATCTCAAGTATCACTACACAAAAGAAATGTTAACTAATGTTCTGTGTACTCTGGTTTCACTTTATTTTCTCTGGTTGTAGATGATTATTTTGGAAAATGCAAGTAGAACTACTTTGTACCATATCTTAGCAAACACGACGTCTTAGTTTCCACACTAATGAGATATTAGTTGAAAATTGTTGCATTTTATACAACATCGACTACTGGGAGAGATTCTTGGTGATAAATCACGATCATTCTCTATGTGAATTTCAACTCATATTAATTGTTAAGAACAGCAATGTACTTTGAAAGCTATTTCGAATAATCACTCTGAAGGTTCGCTTTCATGGTCTACTTTTACTGCCGGTTCTACTCATCGTCACACAGTCATACAAAGTCACTCACAGCTGCACTTTCAAAGACAAAGTCTCAATAAAAAAGGTACATTTACAAATATACAACGCAACCGACAGTTCAACATAGAGTCATTTAATTTCACATGGGACTCAGTTTTGGAACAACAAGTACACCATATAGATCAGTGTTCTAAAAATGAAAACTATTACAATAACTAATATACTATGATATATGACTTTGCATTTTATCAATCTTTTATCCATCATAGTTTTAATAACTTTCTAACAAACTCTCAATGACGTATATGTTTTTAAATGATAAACCGTTATTCTTATTACCAATCTGAACATGCTATACACAGACCATTCTATTGTATTGACTATGAAACCTGAAAGACTTGAATTCTATGTAATATACATTTTACATATTACAAATTATCATGAATTAGTTATCTAATTCTCATTATGATTTTAGCCTTGTTCTTCAGTAAATATCAATTCCTTTGGAAAATCATCTTGATCATTAATTGGAATTATCACAACACACACACATACACATACACATACACACACACATTCTGAACACGGATCAATAATGTTGCATAAAATATTCATTTATGAATGAATTTAGTTGTAAAGTAAACAAATGAATTCATGAAATAACTTAAATAGTTAATTAATTCAATATTGATTTACAGGTGAATCATGTGACGTGAATTGATTAACTAAGTCAATATACAATTATCAATTGAATGTAGATGAAATAATTTTTTATTCAACATTATCAATAATGTAATCATCAGATTTATTAACATCATTGATAATTTTATTCTATTTAGTAGAAGAAAAAAAAGCAGTTTATTGGAGATAATGATATTTATTCCATTAATGACAGGATTCAAATAACTAGTTACTAAGCGTTTTTTTTTTATGAATCAGTCAGTCAATCAGTTACAACGTAGAACTTGGTACATGGATACATCAGTTCAAGTTTTCATGTCCCAATTAACAGATAGAAAGTAAATTGTCGGATCAAATCCAAAACAAGGAGAGGTAGTAATTTTTTTATGAGAAAAAAATAAAAACAAACGGAACATGTGCTTAAAATATTTCCAACAAGATAATAATCAAAATGATCTTTAAAAAAAATGAAATTCAGTTACATTTGTTAATGTTTTACTAAACCGAAATCAATGAAAAAAATGATTATTTAAGTGATAATAGCTACAAACTGTGTTAAACTGAATAATATGGATTCGGATCACATGAATAGAATCTGACAGATACTAGATAGCACAATGTCAGGTCATTTGAGCTAACTCACCTACGAAGAATTTGTCTAATAAAAATGTACATTTCTATTTCTTTCAAACTGGAAAGTAAAGAGTCAACCATATTGGGTGTACAAATTTTTAAACATATTTTGTTTGAGTGCACATTATTTCAGGGTACAGATGCATAGAAATATTTTAGCAACTTACTGATTAACTAATTAAACTGAACAATCTCAGAAATGAAACAAACGATTATCTTATTAGGCCCTTGGGGAAATTCTAATGTATATTGTCCGCGATAAATAAATTTCCATGTATAACACTTCAATATTAACAATCTGTATAAGCCAGAATTCACTTCATGTGTATGTGCATAAAAAACGGTAATTAACACCACATTTAGTTGATCAATTACTTTGCACTTCATTCCATCCCTCCCTCTTCCAATTCTCCTCAACATCACAATCATTATCAACATTCCAGTCAACATACATTGGAAATCAATATATTTTACTTTGTCTCAATAATCATTTTCATCTGATTTCATCAACATCTCTGCTATATACCTATTAACACGAATGATGCACCATCAAAACATTTATATCAACATATGCTTGACTGTAGCTCCATTGTATTCAATGCACTCAGTGGTTATTATTCATCATGTTAAACATCGTGGTGAACATCAAGGTGAATTAATGAACTTGTTAAATTATCGTGAGGAATAAGAAATCACATCGTATCGAGTCTATTGTTGGTGTTGTTGATGACCTTATGGATAATCTAAATGTGGTTAAACACTCAGTAACTATGATATTTGTATTGTGAAAATAACAACATGTATGCATTATCGATCGACATATTTGGTTTCTTCCCTGATTTATTCTAACCTTATTATGAATGCAATATTCTGGATCTCACACACAATTTCCTCAAATCAGACTTGATTGTATTTTGTATTTCTTGTTGGTAATTGGTTTAGTAGATGATAATATGACGGCGAATGATTGTACTCAATAAATGACTTGGCCTCAACTCTTATTCATTAGTGTCTGTTCTTTCATACAAACCTGTGTGGAAGTCATCGGTCAGTGAGGTATCGAGTCAATCGCCACAATCACTGCCACCTGTCAACTTCAAGCTCATTTTGAAAGCATTATAAAACATAACATCAAATCTCTACAGAACAATTTCATGATGACAACAGAAATTATTATTAAAATTATTTCGTTGTAGTTTAAGATAAATCGACAGTGTAAATCGAATGTTTCTGGTTGAAATTATCATCGAGACGTTTCAACATCTCAATCGAAATTCATACATTTTCCAATAGAACTCAACGTTTTGAGATAATAATACTACTATATCTAACATAATCGACTTGACATCACGATATTCGCTGTGAAGTTGATGTTTCCTGTTAGTACATGACAATGGTATATTGATGCAAATTTTGTATAATTTGTTGATTGTGTAATGTTATATCGTTTAATGATTAAATTTGTTGATGATAGGTAATTTGATGGTAGTTAACAATTGTCAAATTGTATGTAAATGAATTTAGGTTGACAAACAAATGATGAGATTGTTTTATCTTTGTTTTGATGGTTGATTCAAAATAATCCAAGGATATTACATTTCCTGATTAATGCCAAAATATTTTATTCGATTGAAGTTGACGACAAATCATTATTATATCATACGCCTATTTCTAACACTTGATGTTGTAGGGGGTAATGTAAGATATAATACCTAGGTAAAAACTGCTGAAGGTTAGAAAACAATAAAGTGTTATTTCTCATTAGTATTACCACTTTTTATCAGTGAACACCCATTTTCACATCAGAATTAGCGTTTTGATTGTTGCGCTAACATACAATAGTGATACAAAATTCAAAAACCACGTGAACAACCAACATTAACATATGTTAACTAGAGACTAACTTCAGGAGGTTGTTTTCAGAGCCCTTATTGAAAGATGCAGCAAATGAAGCCTAAGTATGTTGCATAAGTAAAAATATCATTAATGCCAATCAGTGATGTTGCTCATTATTTCTCAAATTAATTGAAGTTAGAATTTGTAACCATTGGATACCGGAGCATAGGCTATGCATTCGTCACAAAGTTTGAAGATCCAGGTGGGGATTTGGGTATGCACTGTTTACAAATTTCCTGACTTTCAATAGTTGTTCATCCGAGAATCATCACGCAAAATCAAATCTAAAATGTAGGATTGTGTCTGAAGTTTTGTGACCATCCTTAGAAAAACATCAGTCTTTTAGTCAAGCGAATTCCAGTTAACTAAATTTAAAGAATTTCTAGTCATCTCGATTTTTCATTTGAGACCAGGAAACCTGATCAAATAACTAAAGTATGGAGTAGAAGGAATTAGTTGCTTTTTATTTAAATGGTAGACAGATGTAATCCTATACAATGTTTAGGTGCTCAAAACAACGAGCTAAACTGCTCTTTTAAACAACATATCGAAATAAATCTCCTCATGACACTGACCATTAGAAATAAGCTGTATTTTGCTAGTTGAAGACAATTCACATAAGGTTTCGATTTTGATCTGTTGAAACTCTTTAGTAAAGCACAAATGAATATGAAAATAAATTCAGAGGCTCAAACTAGTATCACACAGCGTCTCATTAAACATTACTATTAATCTCTGAATATACTGGATCATCAAAAGGATTGAGCCAAGTACACTAATTGACTTTCTAATAGTAATCAGTATTATACAGTAGTGTTTGATTGACAGGATTCGATCAATCCTGTTTGGACAGTTTGCACAAATGGTGATATGGATAATTTGCTGAATAAAAGCAACACAGATGAGTCAACAGAGAGAGCAGATCATTTTTGAACATATCAGGGAGGTTGTAACTTTTCAATAGCTATTAATAGGTCTTCTTTTGTAAAATTTTTAAAGACGTTATATAGCTGACCATGTGACATATTTTATTGTTACTTGATAGTTAGGTTTATAACTCCAACTGCTTGGAAGATTTCTGAGCAGGCTAATAAATGGACTTAGAAGTATATATCACGTTATCTGAATGTAAAGTAAAGTGATACTATCCGATTTGTACAAGTATTGCTTCACAATTCCTGTTCCAATCAATACATTAACCGACAACTTGCTCATATTACATTAGATAGTTGATGTAGATGATCTCCTAGCATAGGAAGATCTCTGTGAACTGATTATCTTACTGTAATGCCCTCCATTCGACATAGAACTTTTCACATAACTTATGGTAAGGAAGTTTCCTAAGTTCTTCCGAAAATGAATCATACCAACATGAATTTAATACACTACTTCTAATCCACAAAGAGATTATCTCCTTAGCTACGTTGGTCAAATTTATATCATGTAGTATAAAATAAAACTTCATTTATATGTTAACTTAAAAAGACAATTCATAAAAGTCCATTATTAATTTTGTTAAAAATATCCGCTTTTGAATGTACGCAGTGTCATATGGTAAAATATAATTTTCTTTATTACAACATACTTGAAAACGAATTATCTCACTTATTTAGATTAAGACTACTTCCAGTCAACTTACATCAAGTGTGCGCATTGGCCAGTGGTATGACATCAAAAAAGCTGTCATGATGATGAGAATATGGTCAATTAGTTGATATGACCCTGCGCGCACAAAATTGGTATAGCAAATGCTAATGAATGCCAAGCTAGTCCTCGTATATCTACCCTATTCCTAATCAACCCCAAGCCGGTATGAAAGAAACACAAGAGTGATGAACAACCGGATAGCATCAAATTGTATTTCAAACAATCCTTCATATGTACATAAAACTTGATACCTGTTTCGAGTTCCTAATTTTCTTCAATTATAGAGATAATGACATTGCCTTGCCAATCCATGACTTCATATCTGCAACAGGTCCTCCTTGTTTATCGACGATGCTGTCCAGGTATAGAGAAATTTTAAATCCTCCAGAGCTTCTCCGTCAAGCGTAATTTGGTTGATGTTCGCTGTGTTACAACCTAAGGGTCTTGATTTTTCCATGCGTATGGTGAGGCCCGATTCTGCAGAGGATACTGCTACACTGGCCATCTTCACTTGTATTTGTTGCTGTGTGTGGGATAAAACAACTAGGTCATCAATAAAGCACAAGTCATCCAGCTTGTCCATCGTATTCCGTGTTTCCACTGAGATGTTTGGGTTTTCATAATCCAGTCAACCACCAAGAAGAAGAAGGATGAGAGTAAGCAGCCTTGTCTGACGCTGGTTTTCGCTTGATCTGAATCTGTGAGCTGCTCTCTGTGCAAGATTTTGTAGTGTAGTGTTAGGTCGGACCACAAAGAAGCGTAACAAACTCTCAGAACTGTGTTGGCGAACATTATTTCGTTCATTCGAACTGTCAATAATGTAAACATTTAGTTTCTATTAGTGTTACGTTCCGCTTGCCCTATCCTCCCGTTCAGCATAATTACTGTTATTATATTGTTTCTTGTTATGGACTACAGTTAATTAGTTGTGTACAAGTTGTTCCTATTCACTACCACTATTTCCCTTGTTCTGTATCCATGTTAATTTTCTAATTGGTTTGCTGTGTGGTCTGATTTTATGTATATATATAAGAATGCTTGAAATATAATATGATTCTGTCTGGCTGACCTATTGGCTCGCATTCTTCTTATTTCGGGTTGGGACTAAGTGGGCACAGGGCTGACGCGCAATAACCGACTAGGCACAAGTGATTTGCACTCGGCCAACCCCACTCATCCCCCGAATTTTTTCTAGTCATAACATGTAGACCATCGGAAGAATTTTTAATGATATTGACTATCTTCACGGGTACACCACAGTGACGAAGAAGACTATTATATTTTTCTGTCCACGTTGTCAAATGCTTCTTCATAGTCAAGGAATTTGATGTAAAGTGATGAGTTGCATTCAGATGATTGTTCAACAATCGGAGGTAGTGTTGCAAAAACAAACATGAGGCTATATTACTGTCGTATCACAATATAGACCATTAGTGGATTACAGACTGTCACATACTGAGTATCTCGTAAAGTAACCAGACGGAAATTAGTTATGAACGACGTAGAGTACATTACATATGTGCGTTAGCTCGAATTGCTACACCACATTAGCAAGGGAGCACGAAACTAACACAATCTTCACAATACACTTCAATGAGAAGAAACGAAAATATACTGAGTGATGAAAACTGAAATTGATAAAATTAAATGAATGCATGCACACAATGTCTTCAACCTTTGAAAGCGCATATTCGTGCCAAGTAGTCTGTATATATACTAATATGGCTCACAATATCAGCAAACGACTTCATGGCTGTACACCACGTTCTGATTTGTTCAATCCTATTTTTTCTTCTATTCTGCTCCTTCACCAGACGTTGTGGGTCACGTAGGAGGTAGTTTGACATTCGTAATGTGCAGTCTAACCGCTTTAGTCAATGATGATTCACAACCTCGTCAATCGACTTGTCTCTTTACCTAACCTCTGTATTGGTGACTCGATCGCTCCAGGATAAGTGAGCGACGTTTCGAAGGCACCTATGATCAAAGATCTGCAGCTATATATGTTTTCAACTTGTAATGCCCGTGTTTTACATAGATATATTAGTGAAGAGAGGATTACTGTACAGTATACTCGTTCTTTAGTCAATATACAGACATCTCATTAAACGCCACAAGTAATGAAAATCGATAAAATTAAACAAGTGTTCTGAATCTGTCGAGAAACCAATTTTGAATTAATATTTTGCATTTAAAGAAAAAGAAATGCATTGTTATTCAAAGTATTCAACAAACTTTGAACATTGTAAGCGTCTACGTCCAATAAGACTATACAAACTGAATTTTCTAAGCAGATAAATAAGACTCCCTGTAGATTATTATGTTAATAGATGAAAATTATCCAAATGAACTAAATCATTGCTGGAACTATTGTAAGGTGAGAAAACAAATATTTATAGAACTATGCAAATATTTATAAAAGCAAATTAATGTATAAACTTTATATATATATATATATATATATATATATATATATATATATATATATATATATATATAATATGTACAATAAATGTATTCCCATATCTCTGGTGAATTTATCTAAATCAATGAAATCAGTAGAAACATGAATAAACGCACAAAAATAACCACATTAGTAAACAGCTTCGTATATCATTCAATATACACACATGTTACAAGAAGAACGCCTAAAGAATACACCAACATGGACAAAAATGATATTACATTCAGTGTGCATTGAATGAGATAAAAGATAGGGAAGAAGTAAATGAAAACAAACAGAACAAAGACGTAATTCAGATACACCAAATGAAGAAGAATCACAAACGACAGCAGTCCTTTCTTCTTTTTGTTTTCCGCATCTAATCAAATGTTTATTGCATAATAAAAAAGACATTGTCATAATGAGAAACAAATCAGCTGCCAAATTATGAAAATAAAGTCCCTCTTTCTATCCATAAAACATATTTAGTCAGTAACTATGTAACAAAGAAGTGAATATGAACAGTTTCCTCACACAAATACAAGTTCTCGATCTCACATAAGCACACGTAAAGCACACCGTTTACAACAGACAAAAATCACAGAATAAAGGTAGCATAAATACACATATTTACATACATATATATGTGCCAATGTATAGCAGTTAGGAAGACAAAAAAGTGGTTGATTGTACAAATTTTTGGTGACCAAAGGATATAGTGGTGTATGGTACGGTATATACGTGTGTGTACAAAGTAAAAAATATTTCTGTGACATTTTCTTTAAAAAAACAAAGTCGGAACAACTAAAAAAGGCAACTAAACTATGCAAAAGTAAATTTGCTAAGACAGTAAGAATAACGGAACGTAGAAGAAAAGGATTTCTTTAAAATGAAATAAGAAGGCTTTTAATTCTTTTTTGTCATTCATTTCTTCTACTGATTATCTACTTTTGGAAATACAAGCGTCGGTGATAAAGAACGCGGTGATAAATTATTCCTTGATGATGGTGTAGAGGAAGAAGTGGCGGCATTTTGAAGCATACCTACACCACCGGTTATAATACCAGTTTGTCCGACAAAATTTCTTCGGAAGGAATATTGAAAATCAGATTTTTGATTAGAAGCAGTAGGAGCAGAATTAATTGGCACAGAGGTAGGACCTAGTGAACCAGCACGCATACTACGATATATTGATTTAATAGAGTTCATATGTACAATATTATTGCTACTGTAACTATTCTGATTACAATCTAAGTTACTCAGTCCTCCTGAAGTAGTATCTAGTAATTGATCTGGATTCTGATGCAGTTCTCTTAAACATTGGCGTAAACTAATTAACTGTTCAATCCATACTTTACGTGCTGCTGAATTCGACATACGTAAATATCGAACATTAGCAGCATTATGACATGATGCAAATTTCTCATGTCTATCAACGTGATCAAAATGTATACGCATACGACAATGTAGACATTCCAATGCTTTTGGTGGATTTAATAAATCTGAGCAATTCTTATGACAAATATCACATAATACATTGCCTAAATGAAAACGCATTAGTTGGAAATTATGATTCATCCATTCGATAGTAGTATTATTATTGTTCGAGTTGCTACTATTATTAGTAGTAGTAGTGTTAGTGAGAATAACAGCATCTTGATTTAATCTACTAGATAATTTGAATGTAGACTGATGTTGAGGTAGTTGTGCTGTCTGTAGTGATGATACGAAGGTAGCATCGTGTAGATCCATATCAGTATCATCATTATTTGTAAATAAATTCGACTGTTGATGAATTTTAGTATTTTGATTTTGATAAAACAATTGAATGGTTCTGCTTAAATCTTCTTTCTTAGCATGGATTAAATCTAATTCCGTTGCTTCACGTACATGCATAATCTAAAGAAAAAAGGAAACAGTATACGAGTTAACAAGAATTCATTTTGGTTAGGTAGTTTGTAAATTTTCATCCTAGAGCTTGAGACTAGTTAACTATACGCATCTATATTTCATCAAGATGATCATGAGTACAGGTTAAAGGTAGTTATCGCTCAGTTCTTTCCCACAGCAAGAAGCGTATCTGTTCTTGATGTATCGGGAAATAACTAGGTTATATGTGGTCTTCAAGGCCCGGAAGCACGGTAACAAAGCTCAAAAGACAACTGACTGCGTTTCTGATGTGTCGACTTTATGTCTTCTAATATGGTTGCTTTTAGGTTCGGCCTTTTTGACACCTCCACCTTCTATCGTACATCGACAGCATATTCCAGTAGAGTAGAAAGCAGGAATTTACTCCTAAAACTCGCGTTTATTGATTTTAGTCATAGCATTATTTAAAAGCTCGAGTGTTTCAGACAATAGAGATGGGTTAGTACATCATGATATACAAGCCTGATAATCACATCAAGGTAGCACTTACGGTCAAAGATCTAATTAGAATATACACTACTGTTAGAAAATCTGATCATTCTTCCATTGACAGTTTACTATTTTACTAGGTGATATACACTGGAAAGGAGTCTAGTAGAACAATATGAATACCAAATTAATTAGTTGAATGGCAGTAAAAGAAAAAAGTGTGGACATATATTATATGGTCTAGGATAAAAGAATCAGTTACTGGAGAAAAGGCATAAAATAATTTTAGGCTCATGATTCAAGGGAGGATACAGAGTGCATGTAAGCCACTGTGACCAATTCTGAGTGGTGTTATCCAAGGTTTCCAGCCATTTGTTACGGCTCGCGTAGTATAAAACCTAAACTTAGGAAGAACGATAATCCAAAACTTGTCATTTGTGACACATACTTTATTCAAATTTATAAAAGGAACTATCTGAATGAAGTGGAGATTACCATTTGTTTTTGTTGATAGTGTACATAACTATTACTAGTAACATCATGGTAAATTTTACTCAACATAACCCACCAACAATACAAGTATGCCCATTTTCTTATATTCACCGAGTAGAAGTTAGATTTCTTGAAATAGTAATTCATGATATGTGATGACAATCACTTTTTAGGACCACCAGGGATTCTGTATCCTAATACTTATATAAAATTCAGGACGGATGAATCTTTCATACTACATATTAGAGTCAAAACAATTATAACGAATGACACAGATTGTTATGATTGAGTAATGTGGAAAGTAGTGAATTTTAAGCTTCGTATCACGAATCGACCTTAGATAACTACTGGAAGCCAAGATATCCCAAAGAAACGAAACATTAAATTGAATATTCTCAATTAAAGCTACAAATAACAATTAGCGTATCTTCACTAATTACTAACTCCAGAAGGTTATTCCTAGTGTTCTAGTGTAAAGAAGCGACCAGTAGAGTTCAAGCATGCTGAATGTGAGACAAATATCACCAATAGTAAAATTGACTGAAGTTAAAAGCGCTAAATATTAGATTTAAGCTCAGTGATGCAAAAAATGTGTTTGTAGATAAGTTAGAGGATTACAAGCCCAATCTCTGATGAGGACGTGGATATGAACTACCAAAGAATCACATGTCAATACGAAATAGCATATGTAACATATTACCCAACCACCTGTCGATTAAGGTTCAGAACCTCATGAACTGATTTGTCATTATTCCCTAATGCCACGCGTCTAGCCCCATAATTATGTACCCAGTAGTCACAAGAAGACCGAGTGACGACTCGAAAGCACCTTTGATCAAACACTAGTAACTTACGAATGTCGTCCGCTCTTAGTTGCGACGTTTCTCATCTATGCAGTATGACAAACTGGACTGCTGTGCAGTATACTCGTCCTTTAATTGATACATGAATATCTCGCCTACGCCATAAGTGACATAAGCTAGCAAGAGATTTTTAAAGCTGTGCTGAGATTTCCTTAGACGCCAACGCATCAGAGCTTATGGGGCGTCCAAGATAGGTGAAGTAGTCGATGCGCTCAACTACTTCATACTCTTATTCTCTTTAGTTCGGGTGTTGACGCAGACCAGTCCTGAAGCAACAATTTGTATTCAGAGAGGCGGGACGGATCTTGAACATTGTTGCTCAATGCCACCGAAAGATTATGCACTTTATCAGTGTTTTCACCTAACACAACTATGTCATTTGTGTATTCTAAGTCTTTTAGCGGACGTCTTGGGAGGAGATCAATTTCTGAAAATTCATGAAAGGAGGGGTATATACCAGCGGTAAATCCACTAATAAATTAGGCGAAATGGGAATATTGAACAGTCTTGAAGAATACCACTTGAAATTAAAAGTTTAGATGGCATTTCACTATACGCCGAGACTTGAACTAGTATTATTCGAGCAAAGAGCATTTACATGGTTTATGTACTTCTGAGGTACGCTTTCAATAATAGATACTTCTGTAGCACCTTCCGGTCTGCGGAGTCAAGAAAAACCACTATTGTCAGAAGCCGAAAAGTATGTCTATGTTACAAAACCTGACGAAAAGTGAATGTTTGGTCGATACAATCATGACCAGGTTTGAAGCCAATTCGGTTTTCTCGCATTTGTAATCCATGAGTCTTAGCTAATAGTCCCATAATTACTGAAACTAACATTTTAGAGACTATATTAGTCAAACTAATTTCTCTATGATTATCATTATTATGGCCCCATCTTATATATTGGAATGATAAGCGATGGCGAGCAGTACAATAGAATTATGACCAGCTCCCAGGCTTGAATTAAAATATCAGTCAACTTAATTGCTAAAACTCGACCACCATCCTTAAAGACCTCTGTAATTAATCCATCAGAACCTGCTGATCTTCCTCGCTTCAAATTACGTATGGCTTTTTTCAACCTCAGAAGGCCTATATCAATTTTCTATTCGGGCGGTTTGAAAATAGTAGGTAGTTATAATGTAGCTGAAGGACAAATGAATCGCTCCGCTCATCGTTCTAAACGTTTAGATTCAGTTCCAACTTTTTCAGAGATTACCTGACTCATAATTGACTTTTTAATCCTGTTTTCTTTTATTAATCTGAAAAGTTATCTGGTGATCATGAGCAAAAATATATTTGAGGCTATTAGAGGTATGAGAGTAGTTATCACATCCTAGTTTTAAATACAACAGAAGGAATAGTTGCTCTAACTAGTATAGGCCAATTGGATAAGAAAGCCCTACCACAATATAAAAGTAACATCAACGGTTGGATGATTATCTGCTCAAATTTCTAATGCAAATGCAAAAGAAACATGTCAGTGTGCGTGAATGTTAATACGGGTTCATATTAGCCAATCATTTCCAAAAGAAAATAAAGCTTATTTCGTATTGATGACCGTTTCCATTCTGTAACATGTTCACTCTTGTAAAGTAAATTCTAGACTGATATAATTAAGAAAAAATAAAGGGGAACAACTACTTTGAAATACGGTTTATCAAGTTGTCAAGAAAATATTAGCGAACTCCTAATTATTTAATTTCTTTGTATTCTCCTAATCAAAAGCTTTCAATTGATCTATAGACTATCATTGTAGCATATATTATCCCTAAATTATGATTGACTATCCTTGACTAGATTACTCGAGCTTTATGTCCTAATATGCTAATTTTGCATAACATGTAGATTGTTATTTCGTCGTATACGACGTCAACAGGATTATCTATAAATAAAAATGATCTGTAAATGAAACTGACTTTTAATCTTTTGATTTTGCAAATGGGACTAGAAAAATGAGTAGGTTGAGAGCATCACGTCAACAGATGATAGTTAGTAGGTCAGTGAGCTATTGGACGAGTAGATGGCATCATGTTATTAAACAAGTCAAGGTTACTTTATATTATAGCCAATCCACAGTTGTAACAGTTACATTCTCAAATGTATTAATCAATTGCATAAGACAAATATCAATAAAACACAAACAACAAACATCATGTTTAATTAGGTAGTCTTTTAAAGAACGATTAAATATGAAAATCGATTTTGGTTACACATTGATCCTATCTCATTTACCAGGTACAGATTGATTTATCATTGAGTAAGTATCAATGTTACTTGTCTAGTCTATAATTTTTATTAAATCCTATTTATTAGGTTTCAAAATGGTTACATGTCTAGACAACGTGTGCAATGTCTTTAAATATTGAGTAATTAGTCTTGGACAGTCAGCTATACCTTGTTGACTAGTGTCGAACAGTACGAAATTTACGTGCAGAGGATCCAGCTAACTAACTTCAGACATCTAATACCCGGAAAAATTATGAAGTGGAATTTAAACCCAAATAGTCGAATGATTGAAGAACAGCGAAGCCATAGTTATACAGTAAAACTATTAGTATACCAAAAGAGTATTACACGAAATATTGAATGACTGTAGATAGACAATTTGAAATAACATTTGAGGCTTCACCTCTAAAAGAAACCATTTACTAGTTGTTTTGGTATATGCTGTATACTTGAATTTCAATTTATTTGCTTTATATCTTCTCACGGAAGTAACCTTTCTTTTTTATCACGATTAAAGATGTCATTTTTCCTTATTGGATCGTAGCTTAATGTATTAAATGTCTCCCTATTTCTAATATCACTGCACATATTTTATGCGTATGCAGTACTTGCTTAAAGTGATTTGGCTGCTATCAATAAATATTTCTAGCAAGTTCACGGAATCATGAAAGAAAATAGGACATCAAAATGAAATATGATTAGGATTTACGACCTAACAAATTAAGAACAAATAGCTCTAACTTATGAATTATTACTTTATTCACTTTACAGAAGGGTGTAATCAATGAAAATAGGAGTGGTGTTGGTACGCGTAGACTACCTAGTAGGAATTCGCGTGATAACCGCCATCAGTATTTTGAGACACTGGATGGCATAGATCATGATTGGTAGCAAGCTGAGTACGTGCGAACTGTATTCTGGTATTAATTTTGTGTCGTCTTGCTAATGTGGTATGGCAACTAGAGCTAACGCACATACGTGCTAGGTTCTACTTTATTCACTACTGACTGAATGTTAAGCAGAAAGCAAACGTTTTTGATAATGATTACGGTTAACTATCAACGACTTTAGATATTAAATATCATTATAATTATTTTAAGACCAAATTGTAATAAAATCTAATCTTATAGTATAAAACATAGTGCGCTCATAAAAGTGATGGATTTAATGCTCATAATGTACGCTTAACGCGAGTTTGTATCTCTATTAACCTGCTTAAACGTATGATTTAAAACCTTACAGTTGAATTTAATATTATTCGTCAAATGTGTTACGATTAAAACAACGATCGGATATCCATTGCTTCAACATCTCAGTCGCCAAAAACACTAACAGGACTCGACCAGCACTGAGGATTAGACAAACATAAAATTGACCATTAGAATCTAATGACCACTTGATGTAAAAATCTCAGGCCTGAGCGCGAAATCGAAAACTGCGAAACTGGGTTTGAACTCCATGGGAACAATCGGTTCCTTCAATATGTCAAATGTATCTTGCTGAGAATTACTAATCAGAAAAAATATATAGGTAGAACTGAAGTTTTTGTCAGTGTTGAGCCACGTAGACGACTTTTGATGATATTGTAACTTGATTAATAATATTGGATCAACACTTAGTATTACATATATGCTACTTAGTGATACAATCAGTGAATCTGCAACAAATTCACTTCATTAATGTATCATCAGACAATGACAATTGTTACAAAGAATGCCTGTCTCCTGACTCAAGTATTTTGACAACACTCAAGACAGCATCAAGTTCCAAATGTAGCCAAAAAGTATGTATACATAAACACATTTCTTTAAATAATCAGGTTAGGCGAAACAGTGAACCAGTTATGAAGCATTAGTTTACTCTTGTAGACGCCGACACCTCGGATAAATGAATAAAAAATCGGAACACAGTGTCATCACGTTTGAGCTTAATTGGGAATTGCGTGCAACTGTTTGTTGAAACTCGGAAGGAAATGTTTTGGTACAAATGAGAGTGAGAAGAGTCCGCTTACAATAGAATACAAACACATGACTTTCTTGCTAGTCTATGAAACAACATGTATTTAATCTAGCTAGTAACATAATGAGATCAGGAAACTCATCCGAAACTCATCCACCAGAAAAATAACACTTAAAACATTTTACATAATCAACGATAATGTAACTACATTCAAGTCGTTGTAAAAGACATTTGAAAATACTTAGTATGATGGGAAACGTAACAATATGCAGCAGTCGATGCATATAATATCATGCAATATCCTGAAGTGACAAAGGTTGAAAATAAACACCATTAATTTCAAATTCGTTTCTGTAAAGTTGACGAGTTCGCCACGACACTATTTCTCAGTAACTCTAAATTAGAGCAAAGCTATAGTCCAACTCATTGTGTTGTCATATGGCGCTCTGGATGATGACCATTCGTGACGGATATAATCAGCTAATTGAAGTAATCTCCAGTGAAAAACGCCCAACTAAACATATGCATTAAAAATTCCTCGATAAGCAAATGTTATAACCCGATTCCGGTTGCACAAATCGATATATCAACACAATAGTGAACATAGTGCATATATACTTCAGCTGACCTTGTATTATATCCTAGTCTCCAATTATTGAGAAAATAATAGTAGAGTTATTCTCAATCCGACGGGTATGCATGAAGTTTGAAAATTCAAAATAATGAATGTAAGAACAGGTATTGGATAAATGAAGTTGAATTTTCGAGAAATAATCCATCACTCAACGAAACTACGAAACATTAGAATCCTAAAATAGATTGTTGACTTTCGAATAAACGAGCACTCAAAGTCTTATTGACACTCTCTTTTTAAAGTCCTGAAATGTGGACTGGTATTCTAGTGAAACAAGTTTGCTACACTTATATTAATCAGGAATAACAATATCCACTTTTTAAAATAAAACCTATTATATTGCATCAGTTAATCAGGTCATGTACAACTTAGAGGCTTGCATAATTTCAAGTTGTGATACCATATTAGCACGACTATAACACATCAAAGAGATTAATACCACAATATAGTTAAACTGGAAGGATTGAAACAAAGATGAATATAGAAAAATCATATAACTAAAATATGGATGAGTTTCGAAAAAGACAAAGTGAACACACCTTTGTATTCAGTTCGGAGCCTTGTCATCTAATATTGCCAACCAATGGTTGCAACAATCGCGCAGAATAGAATCATGTAGTCATCATCTACCAATAATGCTCAAACCAACTACATGGAATGCTGTTAATTTTACATTCCCCAACCTCTCAATCGCTGAAAATCCGTAACTATATCTAAGTGATTTACCATCTTTCCCTAGAGCCCAACTCCTAACTTCGGCATCTATGGCACCATTAGTAACAAAATAAACCCAGGTTTCAAACGACACACACAACGGCCAAAAACAAATAAGCGTCATTGCAAAAAGTAATAATAATTTGTGTTTATTATTTTGAATACAATTAGTTACCAATGTACCGAGAAGTGAATAATGAAATTTCACTTTTGTTATTTATTCACTAATTAACAAGTAGCAATGGTTCATTAAGAATGGGAAAGAAATTAGTCTTAGAGACAATCAGAGAAAAAGAGAAGAGACGGACTAGATATCGAATAGATACTACTAACCTTGCATATCGCAACGTTTTATTACATACTTGATTCATACATACACCTACACGAAAGATGTCGGTAATACGATGAATATTAATCAGTATAGGCTGAAAGCAAAAAATCAGTGTCCCCACAAACAACAACACAATAGAACATCTGAATATAAAACACATTTGTTTACGTTAGAAAAATTACAGAAAGTTCTAAGAGGTCATAAGAAAAGATAAACATATTAGTACAAAGGTTTAAGGCAGCAAATACAGATACGGAGTACTGAACTGGATTATTAGTGTGAACCCTTTGATACTGACTTTAATAGGCTTTCTAATTCTCACCCTCAGAACTCGAAAATCGAACGCCGAAGGAGTGCGGACAGAGGTTATAATAAACGAACTTATATCGATACTTAATACAATTCACTGGGAAAGTCCTTAGAAGCTGAATGAATCATTGAAAACTACTTTATCCAATCCGTGTTCAGTAAAAAGCGAGCAGAAAACTGATGTATCATATACGGACTGGACGAAATGATGGTTAGTGAGCTTCAACAAATTCTAAGGACTTTCCAAAGATGTATTCCAAAGCATTTTACATTAAGACAACCGAGTCAGTCTATAAACCAATAAATATGCAAGAGCTGTTAATACTGACTATACAACTTCTTGGCTTTAGGAATATGGTGAATGCCATAGGGGAATGTTACATATGCACTGTGAACAATTAGCTTTCGAACCCACGAGTGAATCATAATGTAATTACTGCATACTCTGAACTCGATTCCTTCATGAGATTTTGATTTAGTGATTCTTCTCAGTCCAGTTGTGGAGTGAATAACTCAGCTGTTCAAACCGCAGAGGGAGCTACGGAGCTCAGTGTGTTACATCATCAACAGTTGAATTTATTTATAAAAACTTTAATATTCACTTGCATTCAGCATTTATAGTCATTTTTTCCACTCATTTAGTGAACAAGTTCTGCATATCAGTGTAATTTTCAGTACCGATTTCACTCAAAGCTCAAACTATTACTACTTCTATACTTCCCATCTGATATGACCAACTATCTGAAACTACCATATATCATTACCAAGGCTAAATTTGACAATTTCAAGTAAAATGAACATTGGATAGGTTGTTTACAAAAGTGAGTGATATATATGTTAAATTTAATAAGTAGAAGTCGAAATTTCTGACGTTTCGCGACTTAGTGCAAGTCGCTTCCTAAGAGAAAAATTAATAACCGAATTGAATTAACACAAGATTAAATAATAATACAATGGAACAAATCAAGATTTAAATAAGTTCGTACAATCGAAATGCAAGTTTGATCGTGTCATGTCAAGTCATTTGGGTCAAGGTGATCTGAAGTGTGACATGTATCCATATGTTAGTAGTGATGTGAAAAGAAAATATATGAAATGAGAATAAAATTGCATGTATGTTCACAAGAATGAAATTAAATGTATTTTAATTGTGGTCGGGTGGATAGAATCATGTTAGGTGAATAAAAAGCCTTCCCTTTTTTTAAGTGCTGTTGGATTAACAAAATGAGAAGCGCCTCAGTTATTCGTCTTTCCTTATAATTGGAAAAACCTTTTTGAAGTAATTTGCATATTTTTAACATAACACAATCAAACTTGTATTTTAATTGTACGAACTTAGTTGATTTTGATTTGTTCCATTGTATTATTATTTAATCTTGTGTTAATTCAATTCGGTTATTCATTTTTCTCTTAGGAAGCGACTTGCACTAAGCCGCGAAACGTCAGAAATTTCGATTTCAACTCATTGGAATTTTACAAATATATATCACTTACTTTTAAACTGATACATTTATAAAACACAAATGAGGATAACTCCATCCATTTAAAAAAAGTTATTAGTGAAGATTACACTTTACATATACATGACCTAACAAATGAACAGAAACTATGACCGAAAATTATGAAAACGACACACTCAGTAAACGCTGAAAAACTCAGTTCATTTTCCTATTGAATGAATATTCAACCCGACACCATAAGAACTTATTGCATTCGAACAATAAATTGTGAGTAATTTATTTATAACAACTGCATTTCCCAAATTAATGAAGTTTGAGTTATATATAAGAAGCAAGCTGTTGTTGTTTTATGGTCAATCACGTGATTACGTGCCACGATAGTACCTCACTGAACTAGTCAGTTGATTAGTAGACACATACACTACTTAGCTGCTTAGACGTTTACTAAATGTTGAGTATTCGGTTGTCACATGATGCATTTCGTAGTGAATTGTTCGAAGAAATAATACAGTAACATGTGTGGAAAAACTCCACCTGGTGTCGGCATAGCACTAAGCTTATGGGCAGATCAGGGCACCTCTCAAATGAATTTCTGTAGATAGTCGATTATGCACTGTCCGTCTAAATGGCACAGTACGAACTCGGATAGACACACGCCGATACCTTTTTGTCGTCTCAACTTATGCCACCCCACTGACTGCAGCACAGATGGAATGGAAAACGAGTTTTATATGAAGTTCTCTAGCCTCATTCAGAAAGCTAAGCATTAGACATAGTAATTATAGTAGAGGATTTTAATACCCTAGTCGGTAGGCTAAATAAAGCTGAAAAACACTAAGGTGGGTCACTCGGCATCCCAGCCCAACGAACGGATAACGGAGATCGTCTGATGCAATTATGTTCAGACTACCGTTTATTTTTAGCTAGCACAAACTTTAAGTATAAAGAGAGATTGGTTAACCTGGTGACCTCTAACATCAACACAATGATAGACGCAAATTGACCATATCGGCATCAACTATCATTGGAGAAGCTGTAAAAAGGACTGCCGCCCATTCTCGGACACGTGTTTATATTTTGACCACATCTTAGTGAGATCACGTATTTCAAGTGTTTTGCTGGTCTCAGAAAGGTCATATCAAACAAACCCTTAGATATTAATTTGAGACTGAAAATGCTAAGATTATATTTAGAAATGATTTAGCTAAGCATTTAGTTGCCCAAAACCAACAGATTCACCCCGAAACAGCTTGGAACGATTTCAGAGCAGGTGTAAACGCAGCAGCGTCATTTGCATTTACCTTCAATATAGAGGTTATAAAAAATCATTTTTTTATTTAATTCTGTCATAGATATACTCATAGAAGTCTCACTCACTTCTTCTAACGCCTCAGGAATTACTCTCCTTCCAGGAGATCCTCTCGTCAACTTCTAAATGTAAAATATTACTCCAGGACTGGCCTGCTTCTTCACCGAGATTAATAATAGGGAGTGGAGTAATTGAATGCATCAACCTCTTCACTTATCTTGGAGGTCTCATCACCCCTAGTGGGTCGGTGTCTGACGAAATCTCTGCACAGATTCAGAAAATCCGATCAGCATTCGCCAATTTACGCCACTTGTGGCGCATGTGAGATATCCGTCTTTCAACGAAAAGCTAGATGTACTGCGCAGCAGTCCGCGCCATCCTAACATATGGCTGCGAAACGTGGGCCATGAAGACACAAGATATGTGTCGACTTAAGGTGTTTGACCATAAGAATCTTCGTAGCATCGCTCGCATATTATGGAACAGTAGAATAAGTAATAATGAGGTTAAACAAAAGGTTCTCGGGAAATATGGTAAATCAGTTGAAGAGGTCACTAACCTTCATCGACTGAGATGACTGGGACATGTGTTGTTCATGCTAGACTACCGCCTGCCTCATCGCGCGATGTTGTTTAGGGTTGAAAAAGGATGGAAAAAGCGTAGGGGTGGCCAAACCAAAACATGTCATCAATCCATGAAGTCTTTGACTGTTGGTCTGAGTCATGTTGGTAAATACAGATTACCTGGTTGTGGTCCTCGTGATAATCTCAATAAATAGTTGGAGACATGGCTCAGAATCGGTCACAGTGGCGCAAGTGTATTCACTCTTTACCTTCATCTAGATCTTGAATTCTATTATTCTTTTCTGCACACCTTTAATTCACTCTCCCCTCTTGTATTCTGTTATTAGTGTTACCTCTATAATCTTGTAGTGCTAATGTGGTATAGCAACTTGAGCCTATGGTCGTATGTGCCCAGTCCTACGTTGTTGATGAATGAATGATATATGTGGAAAAATTCATCAAACATTAAAATAAGCATTTAGTGTAGGCTAGTGGAGACGTCTGAATATTTACTGTATTAGAGTCCTAAACATATAAATGAATGGTTATGTGAACACAGGATCACTATAATCTCTTACGACGTAGACTACTTACTATATAATACAGTTAAGTTAAGCGTGAATAAGATTAATATGAGGTAACAATTTATAAATGCTACTCATTTACATAACTATAAGCCTTATCTTTGCGTAAGAGCTAGTAAGTACTGCTCTTCACTATTTGTTTAGAGGGGGTGGGGACATGTTATAATTTAAATAACCTGATGTGTTAAACATTAGCTTACTACGCAAATCAGGCCTTTTGTTTTCATTTTGTTCTCTATATTCATTAAATTTAGAGAAGTGGTTTACTAGCTAAGTAGTTCGACTTCAGCCACTACATCTCACTCTCGAACCATACGGAATCTAATTCAGTTAAGTAGTATCATATTTAAAGTCAGACTCAAAATCAAATGCAAAAATCTGTAACTGGTAAATAGGTTACTCTAATTATAGTTAAATAACCTTGAGACTGTATGTATTCACAATACATATAAGCAGGGATATACGTCACAACAGATAACTAATATCTTACTACATGAAAATTGTATAAATATGCGTATCTATCTAAGTTTTAGTGACTCTTGCCAGTATGTAAACAGTGGAACATTTGCCAGATATGTGACGAAAAGAAACGATATGCATGAAATAAGTGGAAGTATTCGTATTACTAACATAAATCCATACACATAATACTGTTCTGCTATTAGATGTATACAACTGGTAAAATGTAGGTGAAGTAGTATTTCATCAATCATAAAATAATGGCATAACTTATTTGCGAAGTAAAGATTTGTGTATCCTGAACTCCAGGCAAAATTTGTGTATAAAAGGTAGCGATATTACTCGACTTCCCAAGCTCGAATAGTTAAAGTTCGAATCGGTGACGGTTCATCAAAATAGACATTAGCAAAAAATCTAAAGCTAGCCGGAGAACCGCTAAAATCTACAGAGTATTAGATAAATGTCTTGATTTAACTTAGTTCTGTTCAGGTAGTGCATACTCAGCCCTACTAACTAACGCTAAATAAATCTCCATTGTTACTTTGTCATCATCAAAGGTGCGCTAAATGACTGTCAGTTAACGGGAACTAACTAATCTGTACAAAACTAGAAAAGCTAAATATAATTATGAAGTATAATAGATTGAAGAACTTCAGGTACCATAAATTACGCAATAACGCATACTGCGATGTAACTGATAAGCACAGGTATATACAAAATGGAATTAGTATAGTTAAATCACACGGATATCTACTACAACGGAAATCTGACAAAGCTACCTTTTATGTTATTAGAGCCTATTATCAAACTGTGCATACTAAACATTTAGTTTGAAATATTTTTATTTTCGAGTTATTAGAATTTTACCCCAAGCCTATAACCTTGTTTTTTTCTTAAAGCTGTCTACTACATGATATATACGACAGCTGTCCTCACTCATAAGACGACTTTCTGTACTTGCGAGATGTATTGTTTTCAATCAATCTCACTGTGGAGCCTTCGGTTAAATGATTTTGTGTTAACTAAAAAGCGTTAGAGAAATCAGGTCACAACTCGTAGGAATTAGTCTTATTGCCTTATCACAGTGTAGTTATATCATCTCGGCTGGAGACGATTTAATTATGATGACGTTAGTTACAAATCATGTTGTCGAGTGGCCTAATCATGGAAATTTTCTAGATCGAGCATTTAGGCAACTGGTACTCGATACATTCGAAAAGCTTAGCAACATACCCTATAACTAGAGTCCTTTACAATACTAATGGATATTCCTCTAGATAACTTCAAATCTGTTCTCTAAGCATCGGAAAAGAAACTATCAAGCCAGCTCGTATCAGAAATTTCATCCGAAGAGTGAGGAAGAATTATTAATTTAATTATGATCTAATCTAACAGTATAGTAAAAATATTGAGATAGACACATTCATGAACGCAGTGTTCAGTATCCGCGTTTTTAATGTAGTGTAAATCACCCACCAAATAGAAGATCATGTAGTTAGTTTGTTATGTATTCTCAGTCATTTTGCATAATTAGATCAAATGTTAAGGAAGTACACATATTGACTGAAATCGAGACAGGATATTATAACAGAAACGAAATTCATTTGTCGACTGTTAATTTACATTCAGAAACAGATTTGTAATACAGCTCCAAAACACTATATGCAATAGACGAGTGAATATGGACATATCTAACCAAAGGGAAACAACTCAAAATACCGATATAGTCTGATTAAGTCGGTAAACAAGCTAGTGACGATATATTGAGTTTCCTAAACGCCTAGAGTGATGATGCAAACGTGTATCGGACGCCCTTCTACATATAAATGGAAAATGTCACTTTAGAGTTGGTCTGTATTGTCACCTAGAATGATCATAGGGAATGAAGTGGTTGAATGCATCGACAAGTATACATATATATACAAACATGGGAATTTTATAGCAACTAAGATTTTGTGATAAACCCATTGCGTTGAAGGTCGTCAACGAGTACTTTAAATACAAAACAAGGCTCAACGAAACGAAAACTAGATTGGAATTCTTAAAGGATTAAATAGAATCAGGACAATATTCTAAACATTTTTATAAATCGCTATGTTGTATTGGAGTATATCCTCATCAGAAAACATCAAAACGTTATTTAATTTGTATTGTGACTGGCAAGTGGGATCCAGGACGCGCGTTCCGTCCTATTTGGGACTCATCGGCTGGATGTACCTGCATCCCAATGTTGATGTTCACAGTGGGATTCGAACTCAGTCCGGTTCGTGTCATACGCCACCGCGTACACCACTAGACTACTGAGTCCAGACAGTCACGTTTGTGCAATGGGCGAATTGGTAGTAGAATGAATTTGTACATCGAGGCGATCCGCACAGGATGCACATATAGCAACAGTGACTGACCAGCTTCAGTCTATAACAAATCAATGGAAATATACAAATTCATTCTACTACAAATTCGCCCATTGCACAAACGTAACTGTCTGGACTCAGTAGTCTAGTGGTGTACGCGGTAGCGTATGACACGAACCGGACTGAGTTCGAATCCCACTGTGAACATCAACATTGGGATGCAGGTATATCCAGCCGATGAGTCCCAAATAGGACGGAACGCGCGTCCTGGATCCCACTTGCCAGTCACAATACAAATTAAATGATATTTCTGAATAATCGCTATATCGAGGCGATCCGCACAGGATGCACATATAGCAACAGTGACTGACCAGCTTCAGTCTATAACAAATCAATGGGAATATACAAATTCATTCTACTATCAAAACGTTATGCATTAAACTAGATCGATTCATCGTAATCCGATATGAAAGAAAATGAAATGAATGCTATTCGCCGGAAATTCTCTCTTGAGAAGCCACCAGACGAGCTTAAAGTTCAGTTCATGGATTATGTTTCAAAAGTTACTAACCAAAAAGGGGATAAAAAAACGTATAACATTACTCAATAGTTTGGAAGACCAATTGATAGAGAACAGATTTCCGTTGGGATCGAAAAGAACCTGATAAGAATTTATCGAAAGGAATATTTCTCGTTTAAGTATGTTTGTTACATGTAGTAAGACCGATGGACTGTGGTTGCGAGTGGGCACACGTATATAAAAATGAACTAGTGAGTCATTCATTCTCAGCTGTTTATAAAAAATGCAGTCTACAAATACTTTTTTTCTATAAATAGCGAGATAAATAATGCTTTCCAAAATATAATAAATAAACTGAGAAAATCTGAAAAATAGACCAAGAACTTACACGATATAATGGAATTTCTTCAGCTAATGAAGGATTTGATTCACGTTCTGCGCGTGAAGCATAAAACAATAAAGAGAATCGTTTCAAGACAGCATATTTCGGTAACCAGATTAATTTATTTTTCCCACGCCCTTTACTATCAATATCTACAATATCTTCAAGGACGATATTCAATAAATTCATTGAAATTCCACAAGTTGAATCTATATTCTGTGATTGAATTAAAATATCTGTTGCATCAGTATCATCGGATTGCTTTATTACTGTTGATGATTTACACTCTAAATTAGAATCTTTTATCGGTGTCGACTGTTGTGCATGCACATAATAATCCAAGCGTGCACGTAAATTTCTTTCCAATTGTCTTTGTTGACCTAATTCTTTATAGATAGTTTGACATTCTTCTGTTAAACTAGTAATATGATTATTACGTTCTGCAAGATCTTTCTTATATTGATCAATAGTAGCATGTAAATTAGCTATGTCTTTTTGACTTGTTGATTGTAGATTTTTATATTTTTTCTCTAACTGTTTATATTCATCACGGTTGACATTTTTCGCTTTCACCGGCGGTTGTATTGTACGCGATTTCATTTCGCTGTAGAATTTTTCAACTAATGTGTCTAAATTACGTTGCTGTATCTCTTTATCTTTCTGTAATTGTTGCACACGTTCTGTGAGTAAGCCATTCGTTTTCTCAGTACTAGCACAACGACTACGCATTTCATCTAGTTGCTGAGATAAATCATTCATTTCAATCGTATTTCGTTCTAACAGATTATTTAAACGTAACACTTCATTTTCTGAATGTTTACGTACTGTACTCAGATTAGTTTCTAAACTACGTAGACGTACTTCAGCAACAGCCAGTTCTGATTCCTTATAAACTAACTGCTCCTCCACAGAACGTCTTGAATGTATAGAAGCTTCAAGATTTTCCTTTGTGACAACTAGATCACGACGTAGATTTTCTTCGGACATTTTGGTTTGTTCTAATAAGTCATAAGTTTCTTTATATTTATTGACATTTATATGATTTAATTCTTGAGCTGTTTGCAACTGTTCAGTTAATTCTTTCACTTGTTCTTCTAAATTACGTCGTAGGTCTGAGACAACATTCATTAATGCTGTACACTTATCTTGAGCCTCTTGATTTTCAGCTAGCAAATTATTATTTTGAGTTTTCAAATTAGAAATCAATTCATTTTGTTGTGCAATTATTGTATCATTATTATCTTGTAAAATAGCATTACCACCGTCAACTGTAGGGGCATTTTCATCCCACAGATTTTGATGCGATTAACTGAGAAGTTTTTTGCTTTAAATTCCGTTCCAATTGGATGACACGATGTTCTAAATGTTCTTTTTCCGTTTTTAAAATAGAATTATCACGACGTTCACTTTCAAGATTTACAACAACTGATTGACAACGTGTTTCTAATTCTTTAATCTCCGATTGTAAACGTTCACGTTCATATTGTGCACTAGTCAATTGTGCATGCATATCAGTTAATTGACGATCAGATTCCAATTTAACACTTTTTAATTGATCCAATTCATTATGTGACTCAATTAGTCGCCTATTGACATCTTTTAAACTGACTTGATCTTTAGCTGCTTGACATTCTAAACTTTGATATGCTTGTTTTAGTTCACTCAGTGTTTCTTCAACTAATTTTTGACGTTCTAAGGCTTCATTCAACATAGTTTGATGATTCGTTTTTACATCGGATGTATATGAGTCAGCAGCTGGTTGAACAGTATTGTTGTTGTTGACAGGACGTGAAAACATCTCCAAATAACGATGATAACGATTAAAAGTGAAACCGGCAAATGATAGATTACTACCAGTAAAATAGGCTGGTGGTTGCGGTCGAGCAGGTGCAAATGCTCCACCACTGTGTGGTAATTTAGCACCACCACCACTACTACTATCTGAGCTTAAATCTCTTTCATCGAAGTTGATATTTGATGTATCTGTTTCAGAATTGACAACTGGTTGAATCGGTGGGTTTTCTGAGCGCAATTGTTCCCAATTAATTGATTTAAAAAAAACATGAGATTTGACTTGATGCGCAGCAGCAACAGCCCGATTATTCTTAGCCGCTTTAATTTCAGTTTCTGTTAAGAGATCGAATGAACCTAAACGAGTTGTAGATGATTTCAATAGATCCTTGATAAATAGTTCAGTTTCTGGTGAGATTGGGTCAGCATCCGTCGGTATACGTAGAGATTTCTCATGAGCCAATATACGACTATATGTTTCGACTAAAGACTGCCCATAGAAAGCAGGTTCACCAAAAAACATTTCATATGCAATTACACCTAAAGCCCACCAATCACAAGCTGGTCCAATTTTCCCAGCTTTCGATTGACAACTCAACATTTCAGGACTAATATAATCCGGTGTACCAATAGGTGATGTACAATAATAATACCCATCTACACCAACGCGTACACAAGAACCGAAATCTGCCAATTTTAGATGTCCGGCAGCATCTAGCAGCATATTATCCGGTTTTAAATCACGATGGATGAAACCTAATTGATGTAAAGCCTCTAATGCAAGGACAATTTCGGCAAGATAAAATCGTGCAATCGTCTCATCGAATGTGTCATATTTCTCTAACCAGTAGTATAAATCCCCACCAGGCATATATTCCATGCATAAGTAAACATTGTCTTTATCCTGTAAGGAAAGAAAAATTTATTTTTAACAGGCTCTAATAATAACAGTGTATATTCAGATACAAATTGCAATGTAGTAATAATAATTTTACACTTTTCATGATGAAATGATTGCTAAGACACTTACAAAATACACTGTTTTGATTGCATTAAGGAACGATACTTAGAACGTTCAGGATGTGTTTCTTGCGCTACAAGTACATAATTTTACTTCAGGACTAGCGCGTATTAGCATTTAGACTGATCATCGGAGGTGATGTAGTTGAGTATGGCGAGCACTTCATCTATACTGAGTTTCATCAGCAACAGTGGGTCGATGTCTAACGAAAATTAGGCACAGATTCAGAGGTTTGTCAGGCTTGTGCAGACTTAAATCACCTATAGTGTAGTTGAGATGTTAACATGTCAATCAAAATACGAATATACTATGCAGCATTAAGCCGTTTTATTAAATGCGTATGGAAGGTAACCTTCAACAGAGATGTCATTAGTGGGTTACTAGTATTTGATCAAAGATGTCTTCGAAACATTGCTTCCGTCTGTTGGAAATATTGCGTAAAAACGCTGAGTTTAGATGCAAGGTACTAGGGAAAGATGGTAAATTAGACGATTAGGTTGAGGGTTTTTACTGACTTAAGTGGTTGGTGTAGGTATTACGCATGACCAACCACTGGCGTCATGACTGATGTCATGTTTTGATATAACCGCCCCTAACTTCCTTCCATTCTACTCTAGTACCAGTCAGCACTTGCGCATCTAGGTAGGCAGTGGTTAGGTATACGTAACGCACGTCTCAAATGCTCTAGGCGATGAAGATCCATAACTAAATCGACTGATTTATAATGTTACATTAATACCTTGCGTTTAACCTCATTGTTACTTACCTGGTTATCTCAGTAATCACGGGCGATGTTTCGAGGATATCGATGATCAAGTACCAACAAACCTGCGCCACTGTGATCGACTTTTAATCATGTCACCAAACGTCCCCAACTATTGATTGTGATTATAGCGAGGACTCTTGCTGGGTAGTCTATATCTACTAACATAACTAACACCAACAATCATAGACTGATAGTGCATCCCAACTCGGTCGCCCGTAGTTTTCTACATATTTACTCCTACACAGCCAGCATCATGCATCGAGGCTAACAGTGATTGCGTATACGTGATACATATAACTATCACCTCAATAAATGAAAAGTCACATTCTCATTAACTGACTAGCTTCTTTCCTAGTACCTCATAGTTGCTTACTCAGTCGTTTCAGGATGTGTAAGCGATGCAAAACAACTATAATGTTTGAAAAGAGCATACAATGTGTATCTGAAAAGATTTTTGTATTACAGCATTACATCTTTTTATGCTTGACTTAAACAAATTTGATTAACTAACTGAGATTTACTCGCTTGGCTTTGTTCTTTGTCATCAGTAATCTTTGTCCATCGCGTAATCATCTACTTCTAGTCCTTCAGTTTTTTGTCACCAACAAAATTTTTCAGAGCACTCTATGACATATGATACATAACTGCAGTGTTTTATTGTCACATAACTTCTCCGTTACACTATGCTAATGTCAAGTAACAACAACAATTCCCGACTAGATTTCTTTTTGTATGTTCAAGCCTCATTATAATTTTGATTTTGAAATATTATAGGTTATAAATAACTGAGGAGAATCAAATTAAATCAAATAAATTCACTTAATCCTACTGTTCAAGTGTTCATTTTTGCTCATTTTCAAATTAGTAAACGGAGCTATGTGCATGAAGCTATATTATTATTTGAGTCAACCATAAAAAATGAATAAGTACATTTAGTAATGTACTAAAACAAAAAGAAAAATGTTTGTTTTGAAAAATGCATTTTTATATCCACTTTAGTAGTTTTATGTTGTTTTTGTGTCGTTTGTATGAGTGACCCGCGGTTTCCACTGCATACCTATTGATCAGAACAAACAGCCGAATGCATATTTTTAGAAAAAACAAAATGGTGAGGCAGATACAAACATTGATGTGAACACAAAGGCACAGACCCATATGTCATTTTGTAGCTATTCAAATAAGGCTGCAAAACAACATGATGAAATATTTGGAATTTTAAAGTGATCAGAATAAAGAATACGAAAAGTGACGGACAACAGTCTTTTCCTTCAAGAAAAAAAACAAAGTATTTAAAGTAAACCGTTTTTATTTAGTTTTCAAAGATCTGCTTAGATGTATTAGAATGATTATTTTACAAATAAATTAGCTATGCGACGTCAATAAACAATAGCATAAGATAAATCCAATGACCAACCATGTTGAAATGTATTTTACAATTTTGTGTTATTAAATGATTTAAGCTAGACAACCACTGAAAAAACAGGAAGTGTTAGACGACCGTTTTGTCCGAGTACGATACACAACAGTGTGCATCAACGACCCTATTGAGAGTCAGACCCTAGACAAGTAGGCCTTGTGGCAAGTGTTTAACTTTCAGATCACTGATTGCTGTCCTCATATCCAAATGCCTTAGCACAGCCGAAGATGAAGAGAGATCGCTCTCTCTGTCCAGGCATCTAGTCTCTTCTAGGGAAGTCCAGCCCACTGCCTACTCGTGACAAGGTTGCTGTTTACTAAAGTGGGGGGACGAAAGAGGACGTCCGGAGCTAAAACAGGATCCACTTGAGGGAGTTAAATAACCTTGATTCCAAACTAGTTGTGTACATGGGCTTCAAAATCCTAAATGAATGAAAGACATATGAACCACCTTTGGTCAATGGCTACCATGAGACTACATCTCCTGGAAATGTTTTACAGCCTCGTGGATTCATCTTAAGGTTCAGAGAGTGGCCCCCTAGGAAAACTGCATGCTTCGGCTTGGGCATTCGGGCAAAATCTAAGCCCACATGCATGCACAATGACTAGGAATTATGAAAAAAATAATCTATACGTAGCACTGCTTCTTACCCAAACTATATTTATGCGTATGTAATATTTACTATCAATTTAGTAAAAACGCTTTCATATTACTTTACAATTCTTTCCATTCTATTTTTGCTCTCTTAGTTTATTTTCACTTCTTATTCAATTCACTCAGCAACTCGTTTGAAATGTGACGAATGACTTGTGGAACGGTGGAATAAAAGTTAAAGTGTCTGGCTTTCAACTGGTAGGATTCGAAAACGAGCCATGTATCATTTACTTCGCTACTGATGGGTTAAACATCAATAGTTAACATATATTAATTTCCGTTAATTTGTAACAGATTACAACGACAGTCAGTGTTCATAGTGACAGTTTAACACTATATTCAAAGTATATCTATCTGGTGAGAAATATATTCATAGAATACCCTAACTTTAATAATCCTAGGTTGTTATAAATGTTGTGATCAAATAGAGAGTAAAAATTGACAAGACTATGAACGTGTCTTATTTGAAGTGCTAAATTGTTTATTGTACCTGACAAGACAACCCCTACCCAACGTGAGATGTTCAGAGAAACAGAACCGATAAAAAATACTGAGATACTTTGAAAAAGAGTGGATACAGTACACGAATTAACCGGTCATTGAAGTGAACCATACAGGGAAGTGTAGACGCTTGTGTACAAGTCCTTATGACCATTGAAATAAAGGGTTGGGCAACTACGATCGTAGTCTTATACTCAATAACTTCCAGAGTATCTCTCTAATAGTACTTACAGGCCTTACTTCTTAGTAATAGGAGTTCATACACCCATTTAACAAGAATGATAAACGAGACAAATGTATCTCAAACTGGACAATGTGATTTCAGGTAAATCATAGTAACAATCAAATATAGATTCCGTTGGTTTCAATGTTTAAAATACTTCTGACATAATTGTCAATTTAAATCTCAATCAGTTCTTCAATTATTTTCGCTCTTTACGATTAATCATGCACACAGTAGAACCTGACATATATGCGCATAGGTCCAAGTTGTCACACCACATTAAAGCTACGAGATCAAATTTAAAACATCAATATAACATTAAAGTTCAAACAAGCAGGAATACAACAAAGGTGTGCATAAAAGAATAACTTATGATCCAGAAGGAGATAAAGAGTACACTAGAGCCACTGTAACCATCTGAGTTATGTCACCAAGTGAACGCGACTATCATGCGGACCTCAACCACGTCAGCTTATATCAACATGACTCAGACCAACAGTCAACGACTTCATTGACTGTTGTAACGTTTTATTATGGCTCCCATTAGTCTTCTTCCATCCTACTCATACATTAACCAACACCGTTAGATAAGGAAGCAGTGGTTGGGCATACGTAAAATAGGTTTTAACCACCTTCGTTGATGAAGGCCCACGACCTTATCGATCGATTCGTCATAGTTCTTTGGTACTAATTGCTTAACATCAACGTTGTATACTCGGCAATTCTATGATTCGATATTCTATGATATGATGAACGCCCAAACACTCAGTGAAATATTTCTCAGCATAACTAAGCTTACGGACTTGGGCATTAAGTAGATCAACTGTTTCTTCTTACGACTAGGTAAAGCCAAGTGAATAACCACGCTAGGATCCTGTATGCGTATCTTGAAAACACAGCATACATCAGTAGCGCGAGATTCTAGGGTCATAGCTAGCGAAACCTGTTGACCGACTTGACATGGGGTTCGCATATTAAAATCCTCAAAATGAAGAGTAAAGTGTGGCTTCAAGAGACTTACAACAGCACTTCGTGAAATCGAACTATTGGCAAGTGCGGCGGGAAGTTGACAGATGAAAGTAAAGTAGAAGAAATATTAGAAGAAAAAGAAATTTGATCGTGAACAGGGTGATCTCGAGTGCTACTATAGGTATGTGGACGCTAATCACTTCCCAGTTGCGTAAATCGCGGAAGGGTACTTCTTCTTGATGTACCTGAAAGCAAATTAGGTCAGAGTTGGTCTCAAACACCCGGGAGCATGACCGCGATGCCCACAAAACAACTGCTTCAGACCAGTCAAACATAAGCATTAATGAGTGGCTTTTGGTGTAAAAGCTCTGTGATTGTAAACATCATATCGTCGGACACGGGAATCTTTGAGGTAAGGTGAGGCAAGCACTTTTAAGTCAGCAAACTCTAACGCCACCTCACCTTTACGGGAAGATAGCATAGCTGCGATTCTGTTTATCCGAGGAAAACACCATATTACCGTCATGCCTCTATACAGTCAGTAGTACAAATGTGCTATTTTCGTCATACCACTTACCAATCGACCTGCCTGGCAGGATGGGACCTAGACGAATGAATTTTCCAACCAATATAAATCGACTGGATTATCACAATAGGCAAGCCCAGTCACGCCTAGATAACAACTATGGTCAAGTTTTCTCTTTTAACTCTTATATTTGCTGCATTTTTCTGGTTTGACATAAATACCTGAACACCTCAGACCATTAATAAAAAGAGCTTGCAAGTACTCTCATCAAATATTTTGAATAAGTTTGTAGTAATAACAATAAGGAAAGCATATCTAAGCACCTATCAGAATAATTTTTATCCACTAACTGTTTATCTTTGATGTAAGGATAAAACATGAGTACCATAATGGAAAATCAGAAAAGTCTCCCAGTACTATATTACCACATAGCATATCTACTAATCAGTCATCAATAGAATCATACTGTTTATCTGTCATGAAATTATGAACATAGTAGTTGATTTTCCGTCGTTTACTACTATATAATGTAACAAGTTGAACTAAAATATTCTTGTGCTAAAGTTCTATATTGATCTTTTTGTTAATATGCATTTAATCCACAAGGAAATTAGGGCAATCAATTATGAACTCAGTAAGTATCCCCTATATATAATTCAGAAATATTCTTTTAAGATAGATATGATACGAAGACCATCTTTACTGTCTGCTTCCCTAAAGTTATTCACTCACGACCACTTGGTTACAATCGAATTCGGTGAATTCATTGTTACGCATAAAAAAATTTGTGACTTGGAACAAAAATTTTTGAATGAGTCATTATCAATCTAAAATGTATATTTATAAGTCGTATGCTCGAATCCTGTTACACCAAATTTGCATTGGACAGTTACTTAGTATTACACATCCCAATACAAACAATATGATTCAATGGCGAGAACATAGACTTGCACTTGGTGCATGAGTTACATTGTGAACTACGATTGTTGAGAGTCTTTGTACTTGAATAATATTGTGTACAACTGTCAGTGACAATATACGAATGCTTAAGTCGAAGCATGTGGAACGAGGCTTGGAATCTGCATCTCAGTGATTGAAAATGAAGCTCTTTAAATACAAAGTTATCACTTCTTAATAAATTGGAATTTATTTACTGCTACACGGTATTGTAATCGTGGCGATATGAAGAATCTATATTTATTCACAAAAGCATTATTTACACCTTATACAAGGCTGATGGATTCACGTAGTAATCAACGCTGACTACTGAGATGAGTCAAGACACACTGGTTGGAACGCTTGTTCTCCAAAATCCTACCGTGCCAAAAAGGTCGGTTGGAGGGTAGTAAGTCTAAGAGCAGTAAATTCAAAGTTAGAAGATGAATTTGTACCGTCAGCGGTATCAACGTGGGATGAGACTAAAGTGTTTCCTTCAGAAAATCAGTATTACGGTGACCGTGCCTTTGAGCAACGAAAAGACGTGATTAGAAAAGGTCAGTCTTAACAATGCACATCTCATTTTGATACACAGATTTTCGCTCTGCAGTCACACTTCAAGGTCATTGAGATCGCTTTTAACCCTGACAGAAAAGGACTCTTTCAAAGTGTGGGCGACCGAAAAGTGATAATTGCAATCGAGATCACTCTGACTAACTGACAAAGATGGAAGTGAATGAATACTGTCAAGATTATAGCTAAAACATCCTGAACAAAACCAAACAGAAAAGTCAAGCTTTACAGTTTAATAGTCTGACTGAGAATTAACCACACTGATTTATTATTACATTTCTATTGGCACATTAAATGCAGCCAAGTGACCTTAGAGTGTATTAAATATATTGACTGTTAGTCATGTGTATGAGCGTTATGAAGGCAAGATGGAAATACTAACAACAAGAAAAGTGTACAATATGTCAATTTTACATATGAGCATACAATCAACTGATTCATACGCACGAAAAATAGGCGTATCAATACACGTAAGCACTTATGTGAATTCAATATTACGTATGGAAAATATGATACATGTACGTCATCAAGACAATGTATTACAATTATACATGTATATCAACAACAAATATTTATATTTCTATAGTCCAGATAAAATTCTTGATCATAACTATAATAATATATCGAAATGGAATAAACTACGCTTTATTGATTTGACAAATAAAGCGTAGATTTGTCATCTTGAAACATGTAATCACAAACAAATGTGATATGGAAAGCGATGAAGAAATATAGTGAATTGTTGCCAATACTACTACGCTACATTGTACAACAAAACTATAGAAAAAAAGGGAGTATAACGATTTCTTTAATTTATTATCCACCTCCCCTTACTCATCTATATTACAGTACAACAGTAATGTTAGGAATTTAAACACTTTGAATTCCAGTAGTAAATGGAACAGACGGACAAAGTACAGGTTTTATGAAAAGACTCCATATTATATTCACTATGCATCTTACTGGCATTATGAAGATGTCTACGTAGATAAAGCGGAATTCTGGAGTCGTCTTCAAGAAACTCGGTTCGTATAATCAGAAAAGTTCAATAACTGATTTGCCTAACATTTCTGATCATTCGCTATTAGTTTAGTGGACGGTTAATACATATTAGAGTACTTACACTAATTATGTTGTGTCGAGCAGTGACATCCAGTATATTTGTGTTTTTTGCCCGGTGTATCAGGCCGGGATACTTTGATAGGTATGTGTAGATAGTTGGGCTTGAAATGAAATCTCCAAAGAAGTTTACATTCTAATATAAAGTACCCACTCATTAAATAAACGGGAAATAACCTAAAGAGATACGCTTAAAAAATAATGAAAACATTGTGGATAACCTAGGTTCAAAGGTACGTTTCTCTAATTTCCAGTGGGAAGCCATTACCAGTAGTGTCCAATAAAATCGGTAGAGAGGCATAAAACATAAGATTTTTAAACTGGTTCTTCAGTTGATATCAGCTCGTGGTGAACAATCAAATAACTTCGAAATACACAATCCATATAAACTATCCTCTTAATTGGAAAAGGTAAGCTATCGAAAGAAAAACCAGGATATAACTGAACAAGTTCACAAATTCATGTAGAATAACGTAGAAAATAGTTTACAATGGTTACAACATGAAGAATAAATGCAGTTGTGAAACTTCCCAAGACAATTTTTGAAACTTTGCACATAATTTTCTGACATGTACTTGCTAGATAGTAAAATTATGTTACTTTTGTATTCTCCTATTTGTAAGTCTACGTTCGACTCATTAACTAATGCCGTAGTTTTTCGTTTCGCTATTGTTGTTTGTCTATTTAAACATGAAATTCGGCACAAATGAACACTAAAACATGCACGCGTCACGTAGTTAGGAAATATCATATTCTTTATAAATATAAATTGCCAGAATTATTATTAGTTACTCATAAACTAGTTGGTCAGACTTTGCATCAAAAACACTTATTATGTACATATTGTGTGATTTGTGATGCTCTACGTACTTGTATAACACGTATATATTTACGTGAGTTTTAAGTCTAATGATATAATGCAAGGTATTGTCCGGCTGGTTTCCTAATGTTGTGATTGGTAAATTGGGAACGGATGAGAAACAATGTGTGGGTAATTGATCATTTACCGTAAACAGTGGGTGAATAAGTAGACTTTAATTGGTGAAGCAGAAAAAGAGAATACATAACAGACACAGTTTCGCAACTGCTATTATTTTGAAATGTTAATTTTTTGTTTGAATGAGAATAAATAAACTTTCAGGTTAATCTAGCCTTAGCGTGATATGTGATTTCTCAACAGTATATTACAGTGTTCGCAGTTGAGTGACTAGCAAACAAAAGGTACTGATTAGGATTGGATAGAGCGTCAGTTAGTACGACATATCAATAACGTCTGGGGTTTCAAAGGACATAGTTATGAAGGCTGTCAGTAAAAATGTTTATCAGTAATATTAGTTCTTGAAACGAAAACGTAAAAATGCTTATATATAGTATGAACTCACTAGGAAAGCATAATGACAAGCAACCAACCATTCACTTGATGCCTTTACCATAACGTCACGTTCTTCCCAATAACCAGATTGACTATGATCTAATAAGTGTTGTTTGCTCATTAATTTTATGGCATAAACTCGTCGTGTACGTTTGTGTCGAGCTAACTCAACTCGACCGAATCCACCTTGGCCAATCACTTTGATTAATTCAAAATCATTATATTTTGTGCGACGTGATTCGATAATCTTAGCTGCTTGACTGTATCTGCAACAAATGACATGAATCAAACTGTAATATAATAAATTACAGTAGGCAAAGCAAATATAGCTAACTAGAGAATATTTCCAAGAAGTGATTTTGTGGCAGATGATTAGATATATAAAATGCTTACTGAAAACTTTTTAGTTGGTCAGGTGACAGTGATTACAACACCCGGCTTTTAACTACTAAGATACAGACTCATATCCCACTCCACTGACCTATTTGGGTAGCTACGTAGTACTGCTATTTTCCACTAACTTGTAATGACGCCACACAGGCTCTTACATGCTTACTAGGTTACACCAGATATATATACAATCTTAGGCAGTAACAAATAAATGCCACATTTCAACAATAGGTCTCATCATTATCAACAACTACGTAAAACCAGGTATATACGACCATAGGTCCAAGTCGCCATACCACATTAGCACTACAAGATTATAGAGGTAACACAATAACAGAATACAAGAGGGGAAGACTGAATTAAAGGTGTGCAGACCAACAGTCAAAGACTTCATGGACTGATGACATGTTTTGGTTTGGTCACTCCTACGCTTCTTCCATCCCTTCTCAACCCTAAACAACATCGCGCAACGAGGCAGGCGGTAGTCTGGCATGCACAACACATATCCCAGTCATCTCAGTCGATAAAGGTTAGTGACCTCTTCGACTGATATACCATATGTTATATATATTGTCCTACACGCTTAGTATTCTACGATTCGACAACGACCGCGACTGGATCCCAAATCAGAACAAGAGAGAACAGGTAGCAAGATGTATTGAGAAAATAACGGCAGGAGGCAAAAGGCAAAGTCCAGCAAATGATTTACACTAGGGTTTATATAAACAATGGCACTGAGTATTCTAGAAACTTCCCGATTGGTCGTTGGCTCTAGTTGGCTAAGAATGGACCAATCACAGCACAGCTTCGTGAGCATGTTTTGAGCGTGCTTTAATCAGGCTCGTTTCGTGCCAACACCATATTTCCTGAGAACCTTTTGTTTAACCTCATTATTACTTATTCTACTGTTCCATAATATGCGAGCGATGCTACGAAGATTCCTATGGTCAAACACCTTAAGTCGACACATATCTTGTGTTTTCATGGCCTACGTTTCGCAGCCATATGTTAGGATGGCGCGGACTGCTGCGCAGTACATCTAGCATTTCGTTGAAAGACGGATATCTCGCTTACACCACAAGTGGCATAAATAGGCGAATGCCGATCAGACTTTCTGAATCGTGCTGAGATTTCGTCAGATACCGGCCCACTAGGGGTAATGAGACCTCCAAGATAAGTGAAGAGGTTGATGCATTCAATTACTTCACTCCCTATTATTAATCTCGGTGAAGAAGCAGGCCAGTCCTGAAGTAACATTTTACATTTAGAAGGGGAGAAGCGCATCCCAAATATGCTTGCAGTTGTTACTCAAGGTGTTCAGGAGACTGCTAATTATCAGCGTCTTCACCAAATAGGACTATATTGTCTGCGTATTGTAAGTTGACAATAGGATCTCCTGGAAGGAGGGTAATTATTGAGGCGTTAGAAGAAGTGAATGAGTGGTCTAATGATCGGTTAATAACATAAAACTGTAAGACAAACGGTAATGCTTGCAGGGATTGATACACTGATTTTCTAGATGGAGTATTAGAAACAATGCGACAGAACTTCTTATGAGATTTTTAATAACGGCTCAGAGTTAAAATGTTGGAAAGACGTTTTATCCACTTACTCTGAGAATAGTTAGTTATATGGAACCATGTCTATCATAATGCATGCTATAAACAAACAAATGTGTACCTACTAATAATCAAAACAATTATCATTTGCTTTTCGTGTTTTAAGGAAGTGCTGCAACTAAAGGCTAAGTATAAATTCGTATTATCTCCATGGTTAATAAAATTTTATGTCTATATCCACCAAATATCTGCAGACAGTTAATGAGTTACATATGGAGTTCTTATAGGAATAAAACCGCTCATAATTAATATAAATCGATGTTACGAAATTTACCGAAACTTCTTAATGTTTTGGTTAATTTAAACGCTATCTCAACAGCTTAACTAAATCGTAAATAACGTAAGTAGTGCTTATGAACTTATGTGAAGCCTTATTCAATAGAAACACTAAGATATGCAGTCTCCTAAATACCTTAAATAACAATGTAAGCATATTCGGATCTGTTTCTGAGACCCTAAGCGCAAAATATTATTTAGGGACTAATCCGCATTAAAAATTACACTGACCACAAGGACTGCATTGGCGACTACATTAGTGCTGGGAGCATCATCCGCCTTAATGGGTAGGTGCCTGACAAATCTCGACGTGGATTTAGAAAGGTTGTTCGGCTTCCACCAACCACAATTATTTGTGGTGCAGGTGAGATATTCATCCATGAATATACCGCACAGCAGTTCGCTCTGTATTAACCTACGGTTGTGAAACATAGGGTGTGATGATTGTACAAGAATAATCGAGTTAACAATAATGAGGTTAGCGCAGAGTACTAGGTAAGGATGGTAAGTTTGTCGATGAATTCATGAATAATGTTCGACTGGGGTGAGGCTATGTACGTATAGCAGACTTCCGGCTACTTGATGCATGATGATGGATGGTAGAGGAGTAGGATGAAAAATAAGGAGTGAACAAACCAAACCATTGAGTCAATCCATGATTTCGCTGACTTGGTGTAAGCCGTGTTAGAAAGGGGCAGACTGACTAGAGTTCATGTGATAATCGTAATCAATGTTTCTAAATAGTGAGTGATGGATCAGGATTGGTAACAAAAGTGAGAGCGAATTCAACTTTTCAACTTGTTACTCCTATCAACCGTCCAGAGTAGTAACTGAAAAGGAGAAATCTTTTCTTCTTAAGATAAAAACATTGGCCTCTATCCAATTCAAAAGCCTCAGAACACATAAATTAACTTGGAATTAAAGCATGATAAAACGGAGTCATGACGGAAACAATTGGCGAAAGCAACTAGAAAAATCAAGCAACAATATTTGAGATATTCCTACGAGCTAAACTTGACCATTCTGAGAGTCACAATATGTTACTTAGATTCCTACATCATATATCACGCTAAAATTATTGCGTATTCGTTGTAATATTAGGATCCAAAGCGGTTTGCAGGAAATGAAGTCATGTAGCTAGCACAAATTTTAAACCCACGATATCGTACAAATATTAGGAAGATAACAGGCCAAGTTATACTCGTTAGAGTGTAAAAGCAAGGATAACAAAGTATCTAGATGTTGGAAAAGTAAAATATTAAGGTAGACACTACTCAACAAGCAGTCCGTCTCATTATCAAAATAAAATGTCATATAGCTCATTGTTTCAGTGATAAGAATGTCTATCCTGGTCATTAAATAACGCAGAATAAACAAATTCTTAATGCAGCATTAATTATGTGAAATGAGTTACAATAGTGTTGAATTTTCAAGGTAATCAGGTAGTATTACCGAATATTGTGCAGCATTAGGCTCTAAATGGTAGACTAAATTCAACAGTAAACAGAAGAAACAGATGTTTAAAAAATACAGGTAAGCATAATAACCATATTATTATGCTTTGGCTACTTGGAGGTTTATTTAGTAAACACCATTTGTATGTGTGTTGCTGAATCGAGTTAAATAATCTAAAATAACAACATTTAGCTAATCAAACAAATTTCACCAATCCTGCAAAACAAGACAATATTGTAGTAAGTAATGCTAAATTTCTACATTTAAAGAAGCCAGTACAAGTGCTATGAGTGTTTTACATACTTTTTGAGGAAAGACTGAACGCTTTTTGAATTTTTGGCCGACGGAAAGTCACAGTCTGTGACTAAAGCTGATACCACATCCAGCAAATTCTCCAAATAACATTCCGAATTAGGGTCGAGTAATTCCTTCTCAAGTTCGTTAAGAGGTAGATTATCCGACGACGTCATATAGGGAGCTATGATGACTTATCTCAGTGAACCCTCTCCAAAGTTAACCAAGTGGCCTTTAATCACCGCTATGTGACCTTAGAATGTGACACGCAAAAACAAAACTTTGGTTTAATCTAACACATCTAATGTCCATTCAAAAAATAGTATGAGCTGATTTATTTGTTACTTTTCTGCGTTTAAATGTTAAACAATAATTCTAGGAGTTTCATGGAGTCTGATAAGGTTGTCATGAATTCCGCTGATAGTGTTTATATTACTTTTAAAAAAGAGAGGATGTTATGATGCGAAAAATTCGCGGGTGGGTGGCTGGATGCCAATCAGTTGTGCCTAGCTAGTATTTGTGCGTCTACCCTATGCCCTTGAGTCCCAAGCTGAAACAAGGAGAACACGATCCAATAGATCAACCAAACAGAATCCTATTATATATACATAAAATCAGGCCGTACAGCAAACCAACATGAAAATTAACATGAATACAGAACAAAGAAGACGGTGGTTTTGAATACAAAACATCTTGTACACAACTAATTAACTGTAGTCCGTAATAAGAGACAATATTATAACAGTATAAATGCTAAACGGAAGGATAGAGTAAGAGGAATGTAACAATCGTAGAAACAAAATGTTTACATTACACACAGTTAGAATAACTGAAATAGTGTTCTTAAAACGCAGTTCTAAGAGTTTGTTACACTTCTTAAGTGGTCCGGCAGAATGAAAGAATATGGTAAAATTAAGAATTGAATTTAGGAGTAACCAAGGCGCTGCTCTTGCATTATTGTCTGCCAATCTCCACAGACTTTAAATTTTTGCCGAGCCTTATTCTGAAAGATTCGGTAAAAAATTCCGACTCTACCTCTCTAGGCAAGGGTTTCACAATTTGCCTATCCTGACCACAAGGAAGTTAGTACGAACTTTTCTGTGATCTCTTTTGATTTCTGTCGTATAAGGTTGTCCTCTTAGATTTAGTTATGGACCGAATTTTACAGACACTCTATTAGGAGAAGAGGATTAAGTGCTATATGTGCTTCGAGATAAGTTTTCCCTGCTGATATGCCTCTACTGCACTAAATGCTTTACGTCAAACTGAGTAAGAGCCTCGAATCTTGCTCAAATCTTAAAATCATTTGCATATAGAAGGGTTTGTGACACTTGGTTAGCGGAAAGGTCATTTATAAACGGTAACAGAAGTGGTCCAAGGATGGAACCATGTGGTAATCTGCTTGTAACTTTTAACCACTTAGCTAAAGTGGAGAGAACTCTGACTGTTAGAGGCCTGCTACTTAGGTAGTACCTTAGCCACGCTAATAGACACCGACTAACACCTATCAGTTACGATATACTGCAAAAAATTCGATGATATACTCCCTGGAAAGCTATGGCAAAATCTGGGAGAACAATATACACGCGATAGTTAGACTCAGTTGATAGAGTCCAATTATTCCATCCAATCAAATGGTTAGTGTTGTAGGACCTGCCTGAAAGAAAACCGTGCTGAGATACAAATAATAGGGAATACTAGCCAAATTATTACGACGACAACCGTTGATGATTCTTTTCAAGACCTTCGTTACTGTAGGAAGTAGAGAAATCGAAAGCTAGTTGAAAGCCTCCATTTGTTTGTCCCTTTTCATTCATGTGCAAATGTGAACCTACTTTGATTCCACCCATAGGGTAGTTCACCTGCAACTAGAGAGCAGTTGGAAAGGATAGCATGTAAAAAAAAGAGTAAAACCGCACAATGCCTAATCGCTTTGGGATATATTTCATCCAATCCAGGAAACTTGTGTGGATTCAGATTCCTCAGTATGTCGTTTGATAATAATTGGTTGGAACTTTACAATAATTGAGCTGACGTGAAAAAGGATAACGTGGCTGAAAATTGATTTTTAAGAGCATTAGTTATCAGTTTGTTCCATAGATCACATCTGGGCTGCCTGATAGTTTTCTCTTACCTCGTTTGATTCCGAAAGTGTATTTATTGCGTAGGATCTTGTAAGATATTCAATTCACTGGGTCATTAAAGAGTTATTGTATGTTTCAGGCCACAAGCTTACAACCGGATTTTTTTGTGTGCTGCACTTCGTTTAGGAGGTGAACTTAGGCTTATTGTGAAGCCGGCGAATAAAGGTTTAATGACAAGTGGACTAAAGAGGAGTTTTTTCGTTTTAGTGCCATATGTCGTTCGCGTCGATTTAGTATTTTTCACCGGGTTTTTATAATTCCGTCACAGTCCTTACTGTGATAATTATTACATACTTTGAGTTCCATTGAGAGAGGAGGAATAGTCCAAACAGTAGGAGGGAATGATTTGTATTATTTAGTATTTTTAGAATTTTTAAGTCTAGGACATTAATTTCCCGATTGGTGAAAATGCAATCTAATCTAGATACCATTTGATTGGGCTCCTGGAAGGTATATTGAATTATGTTATCACTGTAACTCATGATCAACTTACAGGTGCATAATCAGATATTAATTCAGAATCATAGTATGGAGTAAAGTCACAGTAAACATCAAAGTCACACTGCTAAAATTTAAATAGGGAGTTACACAGGTTGTTTGGAAATCGACTTGTTCAGGAAATTCGGGGCTCTAGGAGATCCGCTAAGGACTTCAAATAAACATCATTCATTATCTAACTTAGCACTGCACCACAAGGTGTCACGTAGGTTAAGCCTGGATGCAATGATATAATGAACAATAAAAGATGAGGGCATGCCTTTTTTTACGTTATCTTCTAATAAATAGGACCTCTCACCACAAAATAGCTGGGAGTCATCTGTCAGGCATTCAAAATCCCTGGTAATAAAATTGTTAATTTTATCAAATTGTACTGATTTTTCGTTCCCTAATTGTAAGTTGTCATCACACTAATGATAATAATAGCGTTAATCCTCAATTATTATTTTGTACATGAGAGCATGCCAGTTTACAGGCATGATCAGAATGATATAGGTTTACATACATACAAATATTACGGCGAAGTGTCACTGTCATAACATTCACAACATACAAAAATATAAATTAAGAACATAACCAACTACAACAACGTTTACAATACTAGGACACCAAATATTTGTATTGTATCATGGTGCATATAAGACTAAGAATCGCGCGCCCCTTGACCGATGCGTTACGATTCCAAAAAGCGGCTACAGTTTGCAGAATGAATCATCGAGCATGTTCAGATGCAGGATAGAATCAAGAGTACTTGGAACTTTGGCGTAGGAAAGAAGTCATTAGTATTATGCTAGTAAGTTCTATGATTACCTTCTACATAATCATCTACAACTATAAGAAAGACGGGAACAGATAGAACACAAAACAACAGCACTGGTATCCTGAAACAATTAGGTGAAAATTGATGTCTATGCAGGCATTAAAAGTCACGACGTGCTACTTACGTTAGCAAAACGAATGGGCAGGAGTCACTTTTTTTTACTTCCGTTTGTAAATGGATTAAAAGGGAAGAACACTGGCATATGATTAACATAGGTGATTGATGCCCTCAAGTGCAGAGTCCCTATGTGAGTTTATGTGAATCATACTCCCGAGCACATTTGATAACATCTAATTGTATTATTAGAATTGTTGATAATTTCAATTTGATGAATAATCACAATAAGTATACTAATATTTTGTATATATACTCATAAGTTCGCTAGCGGCTATCGAGGTGTCTTCTTAATTCGCTAAACCTTAATATCATCAAGGTGCGAATCGGCATCACGGACTTCACTTTTTGTCCAGGTTCGCCAGAAAGCTGTCACATTAGGTGGATTGAAATGTTACAGTTCCTTGATTTTTGGTACTTTCTACTGCAAAACATCACGTTATTGTAAAAATAAGTGGAGGGAAGTTATCATTCTGTAGGTGCATGGGATATATATATTTATATATAAGAGGAGTAATCTAAGTCACAAGATATTTATGAAACGTCAATAGGGTTTTATTATATTGTAAGTACACTGAGATTCGTAGAAAGAGTTTAGACTGGTGACCCTATCTACGAAGCAGACGATATTCCTTTGTGACATAGGTTCCTTAACGTAGTTTAAGGCGCTCAACAAACGAGGCCACTATTATGAAGGGTGGTAGGGTTTTATACGTTGAACATGTTCTCAGTACATAGAAGCGCGTGTACGCCCATTTAATAGCTCATTAATGAGCGATCTTTCAGGAGTTTCGTTAGTGTTTTCTCTCAGGATAATTTTTTTCATGAGTTTGATTCATGTCGCCGAGTATGTTGTATGTCCAGATGAGGTCACCTCCTATTCTGCATGTAGGTGGAAATAGCCTAGCTCTTGAAGGCGGTTCTTATATGGTGAGTGTTTTAGACAAGATTAAAAATAGGTCGGGAGTGAATGTGCCAAGCTGTCTGAAAATGAAGTGTAAAGTGGTACTAGCTTTGTCTGCATTACTCTTACAATTTGACAAGGGGTTTCAAAAATGACACACAAAAGTCTTTCTATGCAGGTGTTTAGGAGGAGGTGACTACTTGTACTATGCCTTATGCGAATTTCGAGACTAAATGTTCACCTTATTATATTTTGAAAATTTTTTGTTTAATATTGTTCTCCTTGGCACACCGTTCTGTCAACGCTTAAGTCATCAGTGTTCATATTGCTTCTTATAGCTCTCATATCTTACAACTGTCGGCATGTATTATGATTGATGAGCTTATTCTGCATGGGTGATCGTTTATAAAGGCCATAAAGCTATGCGATCAAGAGGTCAGTAGAATTTGTGATTGCTACTTTTCACATGACGGCTGTATGTGGCATGATATCAGACGTTTACTAAAAGTCCATGGATGTGGCATATACTAGCACTTAATCCTAGCTGGTCGTATAATTATTCTACGCCAGGATGGTGTTAGCACAAACATTATATACCCTTCCGAAACCCATGTCGTAGCATGTGTATGATTTAGTGCTCCAAAGTAACAAAATATATTGTCAGGCACCACTGGCTAGTCGGTCCCTTCAGGCAAGAACCTATATATATATAAAAACAAGCAAAACAAAGCTTCTTTCTAAATTCAAAATTGGCTACCATGATGAGTCATTAAGAAAATATTGTGTTTTCTCCTAAAGAGCTCTGAGAAGCTATCTATATAATGTACGTAGTATAAAATCCTCCGAAGAGTGGAAGCAGGTATAGACTTTTATCAGCCTTTCAGCAGCACTTTGACGGTGTGAAATACACGCCATGCCAACGAACACTAATCGCCAACTGATTAAATTTGTTTTAGCACAAATTAAGACACTGTCATTTTCATACTCAAGATAAAAGCCGTACTCAAGCAAAAACACCAAACCGACACAGTGCACTTCTTTCGGGGTTGTTTACAGAAGGTCATCAAAGATAAGGCCGTAAAAATAATCAGAAGATTGTACAAAATGGTCTAGTGGTTAGTGCCGTTGCCCTAACTATTAGGCTAATTACAATCGCAAAGTGAATAACGTGGTATAACTCTTTAACCTACGTAAAATTTAGTGTAAGTCACATCTTTTGATGACTCCGTTAGCCTGACCCACCCTAACCTTGGCGGCCAGACTTCTTGATTAACACAAGGCTAATTATAAATAAAATCGTAGTTAAAAAGATAGGATACATAGATTACTTAATCCCACTCACATTTGGATCGTCCCGTGACGCTGATTAGTTGATGCTCTGTCGAAGCACTGTCATTTACATGTCGTTTTTATGCAACATTACGTTAATTCGGCATTCAAAATGGACGACTATTCACGTGGTATGGTTAGGTATTCCATCTACCACACAATATTAAGCAACTATACATAGCTTCACCACTGGATTGACGCAATATAGAAACGTGACATGTCCCAGTTGATTCCAAAATATCCTAAGAAGAATATTTAGAAACACCTCTTCCTCATACGCTATGCATATGAAGAAAATGTTTTAGGTACCGGCCATAATACTATCATATGCTAAAGCATCTGTGTCTCAAGCCAAAACATTTAGCCTCAACTTTCACAAGCTTGACAAGGTGAGCTTGAAAAATTGATTTATTAATCCTGAATGGAAAAGGTACCTCACTAAAAATAACAGTGTAAGGCAAACTAACATGATTCCAGAATAGCTGCATTATCAAAACTACGATCCTTTCGTCAACGTCTTTGAACGACTAGGCGTTCATAAGGTTTCCAAGTTGGATAGCGTAGCGCGTGGCAGGGTTAGTTATTCCGCTCACTCCACAATGTAACCAAAAAAATAAAAAGAACTTATGCTCACACTGTGGATTTGATCCATGTCAAAGAGGTTCACAGTAAGCAAAGTAGATACGCAGACTGCAGCTGATCCCTATTGAAAAAATACGAAGCACAGATGAATTGGACACTATTAAGTAGTTTATCTGATGTTCATTGAAAAAAACTGTAGTTCAAAATGAATAAGATCAATCAAATCAAAATATATAAACGAATACAATAAAAAAATTAACCAAATATGACAGACTAAAAAAAAGAGATGACGTAGTAAAATCTGATAAAATTAAAAAAAGAGTGAAAACCAGTTAAAAATTAAAAAAAATAACATAAAAAAAACAGAGACATGAATAATGCGCGTAATTTACGGTGGAATTGATTATATAATACATAGTAATTAGGTTGTTTGGAAAGTTTGGTGTGTGTTAGGCGTGATTAGTGTTTGCAGTATGTAGTAGTGGTAGTAGTAGAAGTAATAGCGTATGTATATTGTTGAATAAGTGCGTGAAGGTTGACGCGAGTTTACGGCTCGTTGGTCTAGGGGTATGATACTCGCTTAGGGTGCGAGTGGTCCCGGGTTCGAATCCCGGACGAGCCCGGAGTTTTCAATACATCTAACATTCGAAAACAACTTTCAGATCAATCACACCACTAGCGATTCCACCTACAGTTGTACAACACACTGGCGTCTTCTACTCATCCCTCACGCTGCCATCGCTGACAAGACTACATTCACCACCACAAAGTATACTCAATGTCGATATCACATGCCTGCATACACAAACACTCATCTCCACCACATCCTCAAACGAGTTGACGAGAACACAAGTGCACCATCCCACCGATTATTCATCAAATAGCCCAAAGCATTTATTTAACTATTCT